>JALXJV020000005.1:21616936-22081936 GCA_024633595.2 Lepomis macrochirus | reverse complement strand
GTCAAATCAAATATATTTTAGTCTGACAATTGTGTCAAACTAAAATATGTCTATTTAGCATGCAAACAAATAGCTTCTGGCACATGCAGTGCATTTGAAAAATATTTGCAGTAAAGAATCAAGCAAAATCAGTTTCATGATAACGTAACATATGTAGCACATGTAGCACAATATTGTTGTAAGCAATGTTTACACGCGTTTTGACTGGTTGAGAGCCAGGTGATTAAAAGTTAGCACCTTATGCTTATGGACCAGTGAGGGGAAGCTACGAGGGTTGAAGGGTTGTTGTAGTTTTGTCTCTGAAATATTGAAACAAGACTTAAGATTTTACAGCGTAACCAAGCTGTCTAAGATTTCACTTAGACTTTTTCAAACACTTTGAGACTTTACTTTAACTTGTTTGGACTGGTTTATGTGTGACTCCATATGAAAAATGGTAATGCTCATGCTGGCTGTAAGTTACAGTAAGTGGAAAATGCCATAATGTGGTCTCATAAAACTGAAGTTGTGAATCTTTAAGACACTAATGAAAACTCCCCCACACCCTCCTTTTTGTTTGTTTCATGTTCCTCCTCCTCTATCCTTTATCACCTTTATCTCCTCTCACTCTGTGCCACCATCCCTCCAGCACTGTAACGATGATGTCCATAACTGCCAGTCAGACATGAACATCATGGGGGCGTGGAAGAGGGGCTACACGGGTAAAGACGTGGTCGTGACCATACTAGATGACGGCATCGAGAGGAACCACCCAGACCTCTTTCAGAACTACGTGAGTGTGTATGTATGCGAATGTAGGGCGGTGGCTATAAGTGGCTGTATGTGTGCATGTTGGGTGTTGGAGTCAGCAGTCGTCAGTGATGTGAAGTGATTTTTATTTTATTCATTTATATTGCCCAATATCACAAATCAGAATTTGCATTAAGGGGCTTAAATGAAAGTGTTAATCTTTGTATGTGTGTCAGTGTCTGTGTGTGAGGTTTGGGGAGGCATAGGAATGCGTATGTAACCTGCTGGAATAAGTGAGTATTATATTAATAATTTATATAACTTAATATTAAAAACAGAAAAAATATATTTTATAAATAGGAATTCATTTTCTTTTTTACCATGTCACATTAAAGAAAGCAAGAAATTCATGTTACAGAAATCAAATATTCTAACCAGATTGTGATACTGTAATTTGAATCACGTGTCATGGATTACATTTCGAAGGGAAGCTTCCTCAAACCTGTGGGTGTGCAGGTATGCTGTGTGTACATGTTTACTTGTCTGTGGTTACGTACTTGATGTGCATGCAGAAGTATGTCTACATCAGACCAAGGCCAGAGCAATGCCTTGGCCTGAGGCAGCAGGTAAGGCTATCAATCAACTGTGCAGATGAAATGATTCACACCCAGTTTGACAGCGTCTGCGCTGCTGTTATTAGCTCCTCTTAATGCCTGGATTTGTTTATGCCGAAGGCAAGCGGCGCAGACGATTGAGTTAGCTCTGCATTCGATTTACAAATGTGAGTGATGCTAATGTGAACTGTTTGATTGGGTTAGAGAAGCTTCTTGGCATTCCACAGGTCCAACACACACACGCACGCACGGACGCACACACACACACACACACACACAGGTAGTGCTGGACTCACTTAATGAATTTACCTGTTGGATGTTTTCTCTCGCCTGATCATTATTACAAATGTCATTTGGGTGTTTGATGTACTTGTTGTGACCTCCGTGTCTTCTCCAGGACCCTCAAGCCAGCTTTGATGTCAATGGCAATGATATGGATCCCATGCCTCGATATGATGCAACCAACGAGAACAAGTAAGAAAAAAAACATATGTCAAATCTAATGAGAGCGAGAAATCAAATTTTAACGATTACAGTGGGGTCAGGTAAATATTAGGATGTGGCTTTTGTGTGTTGGTGTTAAAATCAACCAAATGTTGTTCTGTGTGTCAGTGTTTTTCTGATTGATTTTTAGCAGAAGCTCTGTGCCTCAGTATGTTTGTATTTGCTGAGTTCTGACCTTGTTGTGGGTGCGATGAGTTACATTAGTCTATTGGATTGTGACATTGTGGGTGGGTTGTGGTTTTTCTGTTTGGAAGAATTGGTCTGCATATGTGTGTGTGTGTGTGTGTGTGTGAGAGTGAGTGAGAGAATAAAAGAAAAGAAAGCGACTCGCTTGTCTTGTGCCAGTTTGGCTCAGTGAGTGATTTTTGGTGTGTGTATGTGTGTTTGGCTGCAGCAGCCCAAGTGCCTTGGCAGTGGCTCAGTCCCTGCTGGTAATGCATTGTCTTAAAGAGACATGAGGCCTACAGATGCAGCTTAATGAGCTGGTTTCCTTTTAAGGCTGAATTCATAGTTGACTATGATGTTATGTGTGCGGACAGAAATCTGGTTCGCCCTCTTTGACTTTTCATCTTGCTTTTCTTTCTACAACAAACTCTCTTATGGGATTTACAAACTAGAGATTATTTTGGTTTGATCAAAACATTGTGGATCACATCTCCCATGGGAGCTGAATAGATATGAAGAGTTGGTGTGAGTTGGCTGGCAAGTCAAAACTGGTCATCATGCCTGAAAGGCAAGAAGCACACAGTCTGCAAGATTTCCTAGGAATAATGCTAACTGGAGCTACTTCTGGCACACTGTGGATTGTTGTCAAACTTGTTGTTGTATAGCAACAAGAATGACATAATTCTTGTGGATTTTAATCTGTTGTCTATGTGTACAAATAGTGCTAACAGCTCTGCTTTGAGCAGGAAGAAAAAAGTATGTCATAACTACATAAATCTCCCAAACAGTTTTCTTAAGTAACATATTTGGATGCACCAACATCTATTGCATTACCTAGACCCTGCATTAAATAGTGTCCACAGATCTAAAAAAAAAGATTTAAATAACAATTCTGTGTTCTGTGAAACTAGGAAATAAAACAGACTGAGCCCTTCTTCTTCTTGCAAATAGATTTTTGTTATAACCTTCTCCTAACTGCTGTTGTTACAACTCTGTAATACAAAGTGACTTTAAGAAGATTAAACTGTAATTTTTAATACCGTTCTCCAAATAGATATTGGCAGCCATAATGTCCCCAGTGGCTCACCATATTAAAACCTGTGTGGGAAATACAGATAGATTTTTTTCAAAAAAAACAAACAAACTACTGACTAACTAAACTGAAATTGTAATAAAAAAATTTGAAATTGTAGTAAGCCTCTTTCATAAAGGACTAACAAATTTAAGATTTCTTTGCGTATTGAACCAAAAAATAATTATAAATAAAAATAGATGTGTACCACAGAGAGTTAAATGTTAGTTTAAGTGGCTATATCCTTTGAAACTTTCAGAAAGTATGTGTTTGCATTTGAGTGATTGCTGTGTGTGAGTGTGTATCGATTATCCATTGCACAAATGTTATATGTTCTGGTTGAGACGCAGAGAGGTCCCAGAGTGTCACAGATGTGTAGAAATGGAAAATACAGGATAACACAAAGACTGGAAAGACGGCCAGACAGACAATTTTATGGATTAGTGGAGTGAAGTGAACTGAGTGAAGACTGTTGAAGCGTTTGGAAAGAGGGAGCCAGCAGTTTGGCTCATTAACTGTGACAAAGAGGCCTATCACTGATCTGCAGCCATTTAATATGTTATACTTTAACCCAAAAAGTTTAATTTGTATTAACTTTCCTGTAAACATGTGAAGTCATTCCAACTATAGTACAGATGACAAAAGGTTTCTAGATCTATACAAATGGTATCCATGCATCTAATATCTAAACCGGATATTAATTTAAAATAAATCTAAAGACCATTATGTATTTTCAATTCTAAAATCCTAATAATTAATTCAAAGAATTCAAAGCAGAGGTGTTGTGGACTTAAAGTAACAGGTGAGATACTGCATATTCACTTTATTACTGAGAGTAGATTAGAAGATTGATACCACTTTCATATCTGTATTAACATATCTGTTAAATATGAAGCTACCACCTGCAGCTGGTTTTCCATGGTCTGTGAATGTTGAATTTTTTTCCCAAATGTGACTTCAATATTGGGTAGAAATACTGATGTGTAGAAGATAAGCATTTTAATTTTGTCAGGTGGGAAGAAAGGTTTAAAACCAATGCCATGATACATTTAAGGAGTTAAGTGTTTAAAACCAATGGGTTTCTATTGTGCATTTTACTGTGCTTTTGTTTTGTATTGCACCATGGTAGAGGACAGTTACAGATTGTGTTGTTGTAAAATTATGGGACAGATTTGTGGGTTCTGTGTGTGTGCTGAAAAAAAATCTGGTGTTTATACACAGAACTGGCTTCGTAAATGGGAAGTGGCTTGGGCTGAGCTACACAATACTGTTTAAGTCGTGATTGGTGTGTCAGGTACATTAAATGACTTGCTCATGGACATTCAGCTTACTTTCTGCGTTTGCCAAAATATTCTGTTGTTGTGCTATTAGCTATAGTAGCAGGAGAGTTGTGAGTATCGCTGTCTGGAGCTGCTGTGCGTGCACTGGGGCCGCCTCGTCCTCCCTGCATGTTAGCTTTGCAGCACCAACTATAGCAACAGTTTGCTAACCTGCAACTTAGCTAACGTTAGTTGCATTACTTGCTGTGCCGTTTGCTCTTTGTCCTGATGTTGGATTTCTCCAGAATTGCTAACCCCACCTTTAAATGAGAGATATAGAATTCTTACATTTTTTATTTAAAAAGAGATGAGATGGATGAGCATTTTTGATTATTAAAATTGACATTGACATTGACATTGACATCCCAAGCATGGATGTTGCAGTGTACACAGTTAATTGAGTTTTTTAAACCTTGGATCATGTTGTTAAGTAAATGTTGACCAGAAATAATCAAGTTACTGTGAATCGGATTGTCCTCAGTCCAAGTGCTTCCCTGGACTTTAAAACTTTCCTGTGTCTTCCCCCGGGGGTTTCGATAGCTAGATGCTGGGTTTCCATGGCAGCGGTCAGAGCTGTTTCCGTGGGGTGTTGTGATGCAGATGTTCTCTGCAGGAGGTCTGTGTGTGTTTGTGCCGATCCAGAAAGTGGTGGTTTTGAGGAGGCGGCGGACGCAAACATACTTATGTTTGTTTACGCTGGTTCCTGACCCAGGCCGATTGTCACCACTACAGTTACTGGTGGAATGTTACCCTGTTGTGTGTGTGTGTGTGTGTGTGTGTGTGTGTGTGTGTGGATTTAGTTAAGAGTAGTGTGAGTATACTTAGTAATCCCTGATGTTGGACATTGTCTCAGCTATCATTGTTTTTGTGTGCGTCTGTGTCTCTGTGCACTTGCGGAGCACACCGCTTGCATGCTGTACTAAATGTACAAAATGTCAACAAAAGTCCAAGCTGTGCCTCTGTTTGTGCTGACACAACTCCAAACATATTTGTCCGGACAGCATTATGAATGTTAAACTACATCTTCTTCCGTTCTCAGTCAGGCCTATGCGGACAAAACAAGAATTGTACAAATATTTATAGTGTTTGCTACATTTGTAACACTTATTACACTTTAACCATTTTGTTTAGGATTGCTTCAACAGGTATATACACATGTATCTGTGAAAATGTGTGTTTATGTGTAAGTGCCCTTGCTTCCACTTCAAAAGCTGCATATTTATCTGGTAGTTTTTGTGTGCTCTTCTGCTTGTGTATACATGTGGACTCTAGACTTTAATAATCAGTTCATTCCCGCTCTTTTCTCAGACACGGTACACGGTGTGCGGGCGAAGTTGCTGCAGCCGCAAACAACTCCCACTGCATTGTGGGAATTGCCTACAATGCCAGAATAGGAGGTCAGTGATTGGTTATATTTGTCTCCTTTCTGAAACTGTATTTATCAACAGTTTTTGCAATGTTTCTGCACTTGCATTCTTATGAATGCAACAGCTAAAACCAATATGAACCAGGAGCTTTAATTAAATAAATTTCATAATTACTTTTGCATATTAAAGAGGAGCAAAATATTTTATTAAAGTGTAATTTCTAATGCTTGAAGAGTTTATGTTAATACAACCAAGTGTTATGGGCGATAAGCATACTGACATGGAAGTACTTGGTAATTAATGTATTGATTAGCATAATTAATTACTTGATTTGCCTGACTGTGTTTAATTTATTATGGTTATAATGGCAGGACATTAAGCTAGGCTGGCTGCCTATTGTATATTGATACACATTTTTTCCTGTACAAATACGTAGGAGATATATCAAACTTTGTTTTTTCGCATGTATTATTTCTGTGTTTGTGTATCAGGTGTGCGAATGCTGGATGGAGATGTAACGGATATGGTGGAGGCCAAGTCTTTGAGCCTCCAGCCGCAGCACATCGACATCTACAGCGCCAGCTGGGGACCTGATGATGATGGAAAAACCGTGGATGGACCTGCATCTCTGGCCAGGCAGGCTTTTGAGAATGGCATCCGCATGGTGGGCACATGCATGCATGCATGCATACACATTTACATACAGAAACATGCACAAATGAACATGTGCATCATTGCTCAGCCAAGAATTTGACATTGGTATTCATATAGTGAGAAAAGATATAAACACACACAAAGACACACTCTGGGTACATGTGCGTGTTTCATGCTTATATACTCATCTCCTAAAGTCCCCCTGGCTATCTCAACCTGTGAAGCTCCTCTGGACATTAGAGAGTTGCCCTGGTCTATTAGCATATATATTAATTTACATATTCATAGCTTATTTTGCATAACGACAAGCTGGCACTGTGTTGTGGGCTGAGTGCAGTGGAAAAGCTATAACAGAGGTTAAGAGGGGTGAAGTAATTTACTGGCCACGTCTCACTCACACATACATTTATACATTCACAAAGTTTGCTACAACTGCCTTTCTGGTTAAGCAGATGTAGACTTTTGTGGAGGTGATACACAAACTGGAAACTCTGACTGGAAGGCTGAGGGCTTGTGACATGTTACAAAAGAGAGAAGAAAAAAGGAAAGGACAAGTAGGGAGTGTGGGTAGAAGAGAGTCCCCATCGCTCTTGACAGGCTGGCCTTTTAAGATGACAGAGGTGAGCGAGATATCTGTCCAACTGGTACGAGTTGGGCATGTGTGCGTGCTTGCTTGCCCTCCCACTGTTGTGTGTGTGTGTGTGTATGTGTGTGTGTGTGTATGTGTGTGTGTTTGTGAAGCTGAGTTGAGATGGCATGTACCGATGTGACACTCTGAAGAGATGGTTTATCACAGAGAGCTGAGGTGTTAGAGATACCACTGGCAGCTGAGTGCGGCACTCTGGCTTGTGTTACTGAATGTATGAAAGACTCAAAGAGGAGTTTTTTTATGTGTCACATGTTTTGAGTTCCCTGGCTATATTTTGCTACATATGAATAATATGTCTTTATGTTGTGCATGTAAAAGGTTTTTCATCTAATAACCCTGTCTATGTATATAGCTCTCAATCATCACAGTTATGTTCATCAAAATAGTTCTTAACTTAAAACTCTGCTTTAGGTACTTTTTTCATTTTAGGACTACAACTAATGATTATTTTTATGGTTGATTGAATTGTTTGATTATCTGAGTATCACTAATTTCTGACATTCTGTAGAATAAATAAACATCCATCATAGTTTTACAGAGCCCATGATGATTTTTGTGTTCATCAATGATACAATGATATAATAGAGAAAAGCAGCAAATTCTCACATTAAGAAGCTAAAAATCTGTGAATGTTTGGCACTTTTACTAGACAAATTAATCATTCATTGAAATTGTGATAGATACATTTTCTGCTTAACATGTTCATTAATTGGCAATTTGTTTGAACAGTAAATCATTTATCCTTTTTTCTTTAAGTTCTTCATGATTATTGCTGTCCATCCGTTTCACATTGCATTTCAGCACTCTCCTCACCTTCACGCTCCTCTCTCCTTTGTCCTTTCTACTCACTATTTCCTTGCTCTTATTCTTTGTACCCTCTTTTCTTTTGCTAACTGTTCTTCAAAGCATTCTCCATCGCTCTCATCTGTCAGCGTTTGCTTCTGTCTGATCCCCCTCTCACTCAGAGGGGCTCCACTCGCTTATCGCTGCCTGACAGAAGCCCCCTTTTGAAGAACTCCACTCCACCTTTTATTCCCTTTATATCTGTGTGTGTTTCTGTGTGTGTGCAGAAATGTTGTCTTGACAAACAGTGTGAATAGCAGTGTCAGTCAGTTCGTCAGGTGGCTTTTTCGCTGACTCCTGGCTGAACTTTGCCTTCACAACTCTGTTGGTCATCACCAACACAGCAACTCTCTCAGTGCATCTCCACCATGCTGAGCTTAGATCATTTTCAGTGTTTCAAGTGTTCAATTTCTAATTGAATAGTAAAAAACATTTGGTTTAAGAGGGTTCCCAAGAAAAATAATATTGAGTTGATGAGAAGCTCACTCTGAGCTGGCCCTGGCCTCTTAATTACCAAGATCATCTTTATACATATAAGATGAGTTTTTTTAATGTACGGTGTACCTTCTTCTGGAAACCTAGATTTGAATATTAAACAGCGGCTTGGCTACACACATAATGGGCCTCAGTTATAACAAATGTCCATATGTGTGCAGTGTTCAGCCAAAACTCGGATACAAAACAGGCACATACAATCATTGTAAAAACTTGTATTTGCTGTAAAAAAAATAAAAATAAATGTGTATATGTGTGTGTAATGTGTAAATATAGTGTGTATATATAGTATATTTTGTGGAATACAAACTCTTTACATTGATTTTTAGTGGCTTTAGTGCTTCCTTTTATATTTGTGCACAATCAAGTAAGTTCTAATGCTGGCTTTTGTGGTCTTTTGACTTTGGCTTTTTGGCTTTACTCTCATTCTTCAAATACAGACAATACCATTGTTTACGTGACATTCTTCAATAAGTTCTTCTTCAGCCAGACAGATTTGTACAGAACTGATAGACAAAAATAATGAAATATTATAGAACAGTGTGAACAGGGTCAACCACAAGGATGCAACAAAATGAAAATATTGAATGAAGAAACAACAACAACTGACTAGGCAGCTAGACAGCCGCAATAGCACAAAGATAAACAAATAAATAGGAGTCAAAGATTAGAAAATAGCCTTACAGTAAGATTAAGTTTCAGAATTGAGTTAAAAGATGATACACCTAGAAGAAATGTAAAAAAAACCCAGATTCTTTCACCCAGATTTTATTATAGTGTGCAAATCTTTCTTCTGAAAACCAATGGAAAAATAAAGTTAAATGCATCCATCAAATGTGATGTAATGAAATGTGCTATTCACAAAAACTTAGAAAAAATCTTTTGAAGTATAGTCCTGTATCTGACTTATTACTAACTAAGGATGAAACGATTACCGGTTTAACGATAAACCATGGTAAATTTCCCGACGGTTATTATTAACGGACACATTTTTTAAAAACCATGATAACCTGGTTCGGTTACCGTGGCAATAAATTCTCGCCAAATACTCCAGCGTCCAGCATCATCCAAAGTTAGCGGCAGTGTCCCAGAAGCGGGCGCGCATGCGCAGTATGCACCGTGAGTTTGGGTTAATGACATCGCGGTGGAAGACAGCGCTGCGGAGATTTTTCAGTCACTGTGAAGTGTGGTCGTATTTTAGTTTTCATGACACCGCTGGGGGAAACTTGGTTGAAGAAAATGACCTTATAGTGAACGCAGAGTGAGTTAGCTTTGGTTTGTCTCTCTGATTTGCTAACAGCTTGTAGATTGAAGCTTTCGGCGTTAGCTGCTTTGGTAAAAACTCTACACGTTGTTCTACTGCTGTGTCCTGTGTCTGCAGACTCTATTCGTCCACTGCACATGGAAAGACGGTGCGCAGTTTAGTCAACCAATCAGCATATCTTGTTCATTTTAAATCCAGCAGGTATCGAATTAGTTGTAAAAGTGTCAGAACAGGAGAAACGGCCCCAGACTGCTGTATATTTATGCCAGTTGTTGGGTTCATTGCAGTTATTATCACTGTCTTCTAAAGACTTATTTTTTTCACGTAATTGTGCATGGGTTCATTGGATTGCCTGTATAATATAAAATATAAAATATTGATAATGCACACTTGCAGATGGTTTTCATATGTTACAAGTAGCCTATGCACGTATACTTAAGGTATTGGCTTTTGCTTATGCAAACAGAATATTAATTTTATTTATAGTTTTCAATACAAAACTTGTTGAAATGGTTTTAGTGTGTGTATCAGTACATTTTTACAATACCGTGATAATACTGATAATCGTGATAATTTTGGTCATGATAATCGTGATATGAAATTTTCATACCGTTTCATTCTTATTACTAACTAATATCACAATATTGGTTATAGTAATACATTAAGTCTGATGTCAGTAACTGAGCCTATCTCCTGTGCTGCCGTGTCACTGATGAGGAGAGACGGAAATTCACCTCAGTCAGACATGGAACAAAAGTCACTAACACGGCATGGCGCTAAGCAATGCCAACTTTTCAACAGGAAAATAATCTCTAGTATATTTTACTTAGTTGAAATATAATGATTACTGAACTTGGATCAAATCACATCAAATCTGTTGCCAGACACAGACACAGGACTGCTCAGGACTTAACATTGTCTTTGCTGCCTAGTGATCTTTCCTGGCTCTTTCACTGTTCCCGATCTTTTCTTCTTTGTACAGCGATTTCTGCACACTGAACACGGAGCTTGTTACTCCCCTCCTTACAGACATTAAAAGAACATTAAAAAATTAAGCCAAAACAAAGTCTGCTGAACAGTAATTAGGTTTTAAGTACTAAGACAAAGCTGCAGCCTCTTACTGTGTCCTTTCTGCATCCTTTCTTGTTAGGGGAGGAAGGGCCGCGGCTCCATCTTCGTGTGGGCTTCAGGCAACGGCGGGCGCAGCAGAGACCACTGTTCCTGCGACGGCTACACCAACTCCATCTACACCATCTCCATCTCGAGCACAGCTGAGAGCGGGCGCAAGCCATGGTACCTTGAGGAGTGCTCGTCCACGCTAACCACCACTTACAGCAGCGGGGAGAACTACGACCGAAAGATTGTAAGGATTCAAGTGTGTGTGGTAGATTTTAAGAACTGCTACTGAACGCGTGCACGCAGACACACACACAAGCGCATTAGTTCTTGAAAGGAGCACTACCATGGCTAACTACCCATGGCTTAACTTTACTGCAGGGCCAGAATGCTTATTTCTTCCTCACCAATGTCCAAGTTGTATCTGTTGATCAGTTGAAATAATATTTCCTGTTTTTCAGCTTTAAATGTGTGATATGAACCAGAAGGACTCGCTGAGGTCTCCCTATCCATTCATTTTCATTAGATACTGATCATATTTTGATTTGGAGCTTTAAACATGTACATGCTATATAATTTTAGTTAAAAATATAGCTTGATACAAACTGGCATCAACTATCCTTGTGTGTATGTGCTTGTGAGTCCAGTGATGTGGCCTGGTTTGACCCAAATCAACCAAATGACTTCCATGACCCACTGGGATGGACAGTGACAGTTGTCCACTGTGAGCTAGCTTGTCTGGCAATGTCTTACTACATTCCTCATATTGATGCTACAGAAGGGCGCACACACTCTCTCACACACACACACACGCACGCACGCACGCACACACACACACACACACACACACACACACACATTCTTTACAGTTTCCCTCCGGCTTTGTACACCTACAGTAAGAACCTCCATATATCTGAATGTCAGTCTAATCTGCTCGAGCACATACTGTCCTGTCTACTCAAATGCTACTGGACCACTTTCACTTCTTACTAAACCATTTCAGATTCTCTGTGTGTGTGTGTGTGTTCAGATAATCCCTCAAACTTTTTGGTCCAGAAAAGGTCCTTTTGATGAGGGCTCAAGGCTGAAAGTTAGCCAAGCTTTTCTTGGCTAACTGACTGTCAGGCTGTCTGACTAGTAGGCTGTCTAAAGTCCATACAATCATAGAGAACATAAAGTGCTTTAACAACACATTTTACTACCTCTTCTCAATCTTTGTCCTTTGTTTCTCCTTGGGCACTGAATGGCTTACTTGAATTCTTGGGAAAACAGGTGTTTTGTGTACTCGTGTGTGAGTGTCTATGTGTGTAGTGAAGCATTGTATCACAGCTGGAATTTGCGTTTCCAGAGTTTCAAGTGTGCCTTAATCCTCCGGATCCTCATGTCTTCAGTGACTCTCTGTCTTTCTCTTTCCCTGTCTTGCCATCACTGTCACTATTTTCTCCTCTCTGCCTCTAACTCCACCTCCTCCATCTGTTTTCTACTGGCTTTCTTATTATTTTGAATTTTCTCCCCTTTCTTCTTTGATTTTGACTCTTCCCTCCTCTCCAGTCTCTTCCATGCCCCTTTTTTCTCTCTTAATTCCTGTAATTCCTCCCCATCTCCTCCCTCTCTGACTCTGTCTTAACTCTCCTTCTCCTGTGTCTGCAGATCACAACAGACCTCAGACATCGATGCACAGACAGTCATACAGGGACATCGGCCTCGGCTCCCATGGCTGCTGCCATTATTGCTCTGGCCCTGGAGGCAAAGTAAGATCCACTTAACCTCATCCCTTCACTTCATCCCTTTGCCCCTTGCTTACCTTCTAATACCCTCTTGTCCTCTGGCCTCTCTGATCTATAAGGTGAACACGTGAAGCATATACATCATTATCAAATCAGCTGTGGAGATGCATTAAAATACTTGGAAACTTTGTTTTAGTGAGTTAATCTGAACTACATTTGTGCAGATACATACCAAAGACATACAGGGTTCCAGAGGACTCTACTGACATTTGAGAAAACTGGACTATAGGCAGTCTTGCAGGACATAGATGCTCACAGATCAGACTCTGGCTTTTAGTTACAGCAGTACAACATGTGAAAATGGTGCTGTAGGATGGTGGATGGTTAGAATACACCTCAGTATACAACATAATACACCTGCATCTGGTCAGTTCAGAGACATTTTGTTTGATGAATCCTGGCCTCCAGTGCACCTTCTGAGAGGGTTTCAGGTGGGTTTGGGTGCTTTTATGTATAGGCACTCACCTGTTTACCTGGTTGTCACTCTCTTTCAATGGTGAATTGAGCTTGAACTTTAATAGAAGTAGCCAATCCACTGAGTAGTGACAGCCATATACTGTGTACATATCAAAGCCTGTCTAGCCTGGGCTGGAACGTATCATTTGATATCACAATATATTGCACTTCCATCTCCTCTGAGATATTATCAGAAATATAACATTGTGTCTTGGGACGCAGAGGGAGATGTGTACGCCTCTTTTATAGCAGCCTTTTGAACTCTGTACTGTTCTCCTTTCTGTCAGTTTTTATGGCTGTTGAAATGATGGCACATGTTGCTGTGTGTGTGTGTGTGTGTGTGTGTGTGCTGAGAAAAGGATATTTTATGCACTTTGGTACGCAGTGTTTCATCTCAGCTGTCTATAAAACTGAACACTCTATAACATAGTGAGGAGATAAAGAATATGACTGATTACTTCATGCTCTAAAACAAACTTTTCAATTACACACGTATCAAAAAATGTCATGTGTCGCATATGGTTGTCTTAAAATATATCTCTTATTACAGAATCACCTGTATAGGGATCTTATCATTATTGTGGGCAAATATTTAAAAAAATTATTCCTAACCAAACCTTTTTTTGTTGCTTTTAAGCAATAGCCACCCCAGATGGCTGCCCTGCCCCTCTTTGAAACGTGTTGATGTGCTTAATTTGAGATAAATTCATAAATTGGAAAGAGTGCAGTGCAGGTGCAGAGCCTTTGAATTGGGCTTTACCCCATCATCACGTTGAGCGGCTCAGTTAGCTGAGGTCACTTCATTTAACCTGGATAATCCAATCCAAATCCTCCCAGTAGAAAATATTCTCGGTTTCCAAGCAGTGCCAGGCACATAAGCCTGTTTCCTCAACAAGATTATCGCACACTGCTTCTTGCCCGCCTGCTTTCTTCTCTTCCGCTAGCTCTCACCTCCTATCTGTTGTGCTTGCTGTGCCTCCAACACTGTCACGATGGTCTTTTTTTCCCCCTCCTTCTAAGCAAACACTTTCTTTCCTTCTATCCATTCATTGAGTTTCTCACATGGATACACTTTCTTGCATGCACACACAGGCAAAGAGGAGAGGATGAAAGAGGGAAAGGAAAAACGTTTAGACAAACGCTGTGCAATACTGATTGTATCTGCTCTTATCTGTTGAGTGAAAGCGAGCAAACTTTCTGTGATAAACATGTCAAGACGCCATTACGCTAGACTTCACTAAACTCTCTGTTGTGGCGTCTTTTCCCTTGGTATGAGAGTGGATTGGAATACTTAACTTCAGAAAACTTATGCGCCGTTCTCTGTAGCTTTTGCCATGTTTAAGATGTTTTAAATCTGCACATGATTACCTCTTCATTAGCAAGCACAGCAAACGGCAATGTTTTAGAGCTTCAGAAACTTTTATTTCTTTCCCGTTCCCTTTTGTCCTTGGTAGTGAAGAAATGGAAAAGTGAGTAAATGTGGAGTCAGGAGACTTTACTGAGGAAATTAGGAGGGATAAACAAGAAATGAGCAAGGATAACCTACCATAAGAACCTCCTCTACTGGGGGATTTTAAGAAACCAAAGCAGGGACAGATGCGCAAAAAGAAAACTCTATTTCTTTCCATGTGTCTGCTTTAAAATTCAATGCAAAAAACGCAACTTTTACTGTTTTATTTACTTATTTAATGAAATGTATGAAATTAATTATTCTTATGTAATTTATTTATAGCTTTGGCAATATTGTTGTTATACATTCATGCCAATAAAGCTGATTTGAAGTGTAATTGGAAAATTCAAGCTAGAGAGGCAGATTTTAGAGTGAATTATATTTTTGTGGGTAATCTTCCATCACTGGACCAAGGTGAGATAGAGATGGACGGTTGAAATGTTTGACTTTTTGCCTCTTTCCTTCTTCCCTTCCCACTTTGCTTTCTCCCTGCAGATTACCCGTGTGTGTTGCTGTTCATAATTACACTTGAGAGAAGCACCAAGAAACCTATATTAGACATACTGTTTTGCTGCTGGTTTTCCCCAGTATGTGAGCCACTCCATTAATTAGTATTGGCTTGTTTATGGGAAGGCTGTCGTGGCCTAGATAACGATGCCAAAGTCTCTTTTAATTAATGACCATAAAACATTTATAGATCCATAATTACACAGTGGCAGCTAAGCCTATTAATATTGATCTGAACATTAATTATTCTGACTTTTCATAGCACTTATCTGCTCTATCATCCTTTAATTATTTTTTACTTGATATTTTATTTTCAGCTATTTAGTCTGTGTTTTTCTATGGGATTTGACAAGTGTGGGCTCAGTGAGGGCATTAGTAGATTGAACGTGATGAACATGTGTTAATGTCTTAGCAACTGTTTATTGTATTCTAGGCATCAAGGGGATGTGATATTCCAGGTTCACTGAAAGAATGGCTTTCCTTAATAGGACGAAATCCTCCTTCCATCTAAAATTTCCTTTTTTGTCTAAAACTGATCTCATTCTAACAAAAAAACAGTTTGTCTTGAATATAACCCTGATAAATGCAAAAAGCCCAACACCCCATTAAGTGTGTTGGTGTAGTCATGGACTTGGACCTGAAATTCAACAGCCACATTAAGTCGGCCTACTATCTCCTGAAGAACAAGAAAAAATGACCACCTACAAAACCAAACGCGGCGTTGATGAACCCCATCCCCTGCATAAGTAAAATGCCAGAATGTTTATGAAATAAAGTACATATGTGAAGGAGGCTTTTGACTGTAATCTGTGAAAGTGAGCGGGTAAATGCGTGATGCTGAGAGTTCTCCCAGATGTTGAGGATTTTAAAAGTCTTCCAGTGCGTTCTTGGTTTAAGAGATCACAGAAAGCTGTGAAAGAACCTGCTCTTATCCAACCGGCTCAACGGGAAAAACACAGTGCAGATCAGTCTCATTTTGCTGGTCGCTCTCTGTCTCCTTCTCACATCATACCTATGGATCTTCCTAAATTTTAAAATTCGAATGCTTGATTGGAAACCTTAAATATTAGTTTTAGGTCAACTGATTTAGAGTAATGCAGATTCTGGAGGTCTCAGATGGCAAAGGGAGTGACATGAGGGGAGGAAACGGAGCATCTGGCCGGCATATGAGATGGAAGGGAATCCCAGGAAACTTAGTGACCCACTTCTTCCTGGTTTTTCCCTTTTTAAAGTAGCGTTTGGACATCAAAGGAGTGGAGACACATGGCTGCCATCTCATAATGGATCTCACGTGAGATCTGAGAAACTAGGCACAGATGACTGGGCATGTATGCTCTCCATCTATGCCTCTCTGTAATTTTCTCTCTCAGTAATCTTTCACCTACTGTGTAATACTCTGTTTCCTTTAACTTGTCTTACATTTCTCCTCCTTTTGAGTATGTGCATTAAAAAGCAAGTCTTTATGTCACTTATTTATTTACTTAGTTTCTATCCAGTGATGTGTTCCTACTCTGTTTTTGTACTTTTTATACAATGTGATATGTAAATTAATGTATTTCTATGTTTGTGTGTCTTTTCTTAGTCCTCTTCTAACATGGAGAGATGTTCAACATATCATTGTAAAGACTTCTAGAGCTGGACATCTCAGTGCTCCTGACTGGAAGACCAATGCTGCTGGTTACAACGGTACATATTCACACGCATGCATTGCACTTCTCTCAACAGAGGATTAGATTGTTTTGGAACGAATCTCAATATCTTATTAGCAATTCTACACAACAAAACACTCCTTTAAATCACTTCAGTGCAACTCAGTTGATTAACTTTCATGAAGAGCACTGCAGAGCTTACTTGTCATATTTGTTTGTTTTTTAAAATTTTTTTTTTTACTGTGTTTTGGACTAATGGTAATCAATAAAAATTATTATTCTGATCACAACTTCCAACTATTTAATTTTAACCTTATTTACGTTATCTCGTGTCTAAAGCTATCTGATATTCCTAGATGTATTCGATAGATACTTTTGTTTGATATTTCTTTGGGACTATTGATTCACTGCTATGGATCTGTACATCTTTTTTTTCATTTCGCCAAAAAGCCAATAAGCAAGCATACAAACAAAATACAGCGCAGGAAAGGGCTAATAAGGCTTTATAATAAAGCTCCCCAAAAAATCTTAGTTTTAGGTTGTGCTTCTGTAATTGGAAAGGCTGATGGTAACTATCATGAGCAATGATAAAAGAAAAGCAAAACCTTCGTTTGACAGCTTTAGATCAGTTTGAATGCAGGGACATGTTGTGGGTGATGCTGTTCAGCAAATATTGTCTCAACACATGAATTAAACAACAGTCGCATTTATTATTCAAGGTGGAAAATAGTATGTGAAAAATACAAAACAGACACAGAGAAATCAATATGCATGGTTTTGCTGCTGAATTAGTTTTCTCCAATCAGAACGGGGGTGATGAGCAGTTTCCAGAAATGTTTCCTTCTTGCTTAACTACTGCGCCACCAGCTGCCATCTGTCATGGTCCATGTGGTGGTTGCTGTTTTGTAACTTTGTGAGTGGATGCTTAAGTGTGTATGCATACCTACAGTGTGTGTGTGTGAGAGAGAGAGGAAGAAAAACCAAGTGAGAACTGGGGGTCAGCCAGGCTGCAAGCCCAGTGTGCTTGGAGAATTTCCAAGTGACTTTTTTTTTTTTTTAAAGAGAAGCAGAATGGGAAGGGGGGGGTATGGAAGGAATTCATATTTGAGCTGCTTTACCCATAAGGTGAGTGGTTTTCAAACTTTCTTTTTCTCTTCAGACAACAACCTTATATGTCCTCAGTATGTTAATCAGTCAATAGAGAATACTTATTAAAACAACTGGGCGATGTTCAAAATCTTGGACTCTTTAATACCTTTTATATAGCAGTCTTTACTAGGAACCTACTAGATGCCTTAAATGATGGCTACATACATGTTCACAAAATGTGTACTGACTCTTAGTCTGACCCACACTTTCAAATGATTTGTAGTCGCTAAAGAAATAAATAAATATGATCATCCTCAGAAGTTTGAACTATAAACAGTCCTTCCTGTTCCGTGCGCTAGTCATTGTTTACAGTCTGATTAGCAAACTCAGAACCTATTGGCTATCGTCTGACGACAGTTTGAATGCTGAATCGGAAGGCTTCCGATACCAAAATCACTTGCCTACAGAGATTACATTCGTTGGCTCTGTTTATAGAGATTACTTTTTACTGCTTCTCACAGTCAGCCACCTGTACGGCTTTGGGCTGATGGACGCTGAGGCGATGGTGAAGGAGGCGGAGCGATGGAAACAGGTCCCTCCTCAGCACGTCTGTGTGGAGAGTGCAGACCGACAAATCAGGTAGAACACACACACCGACAAACATATCCTGACATACCATCTTGCAAATAACAAGTATTGAATTTGAAGCGCTGACAAGGTGTCCTTCATAGTGACCAACCGCTACTGATGTTGGGGCGATAATGACCTGGCTTGTAGTCGGTGTTCCGATCCATCCCAAGGTGTTTGATGGAGCTGAGGTCAGGGCTGTGTGTGGGCAAGTTCTTCCACACAAAACTTTGAAAAGCATTTCTTCATGATCCTCACTTTGTGCATGGGGAAAGGGCCTCACCAAACTGTTACTACAAAGTTGGAAGCACTCTGTTGTCTAAAATATCACTGTATTTTGGAGCATTAAGATTTCCCTTAATTAGGCCAAACCAAAAGCATGTGTACTCGGGTGTCCACATAAAATAATCTACCACTTTAATGGTTCAATAATGGCTGGCCGTCAAACAGCTAAACATCTATATTAAATGTAGGAGACTATCTGATGCTCTGATTGACATTATCAAATTTGATACTGTCTTGTGTGTCCATATTCTGTGCAAGTTTAAAATAAAATGCCAGATAAGTGAGTCAAAGTTGAGATCAACATATGTGACAAAAGTTCTTTCTCATTTCTTCTCTCATTTTTTCATTTCCCTGGTGTGTTATGCACCGGCATGTGTTTGAGACTGCGGTTGTGCAAGCTGTACCTTGATAGGGGCCAAGCATTAGTTCTGGCAGGGTGGTTCTCACATAAGACCTTTACTACGTGCACACACACACACACACACACACACACACACACACACACACACACACACACACACACACACACACACACACACACACACACACACACACACACGGAGAGAGAGCCAAGGCTTCACAGCTTGTTATTCTTGATGCAGCTGGAAGCCTGAGCACTGTTCTGTGTTAGGCTGGCTGAACCTGGGCCCTGAACTGGTTTGCTTTCAGTCGAAGGTTCTGTGGCCAGTCACTGCAGCATTATCAGTGTCATTCTGTCTTTTCTGCTCCAGTGCACAAGTCGGCCCATATGAGGCTTATGTAAAGTCTAGCTTGTTTCAGAGGCAGTCATGCTCAGGCCTCCGTACTCAGTAATGTGTGTTGGCTTATGGAGAGATTTTTCACTGTTGTTGCGTGAAAGAAATAAAATCAAACCAGTCATTTTAGCCTCTTTTTTCCATTTGTAGCACATGTATGAGTAGCCTTCAAGACTGGACATTTGTCCAGTTACTTTGAGCTTAGGCCTTGCACATAAACTAAATTACCCTTCGTACAATGAGCCAAATGACGGGCTTGTGAAAAAGAAAATGTAGGCAATCACCAGCAAAACACAAGGGCTTTGTTTTGTTTTGTTTTTGGAACAAAGGCAAACAAGTCATGAAAGTTTTATGTGTAACACACATAATCTTCAACTGCCCCAAAAAGTCAGAAACATTCTTTTCCCTTAACTCTGTTGACTATAGTTTTATGTGTAAATGTGTTTGTGCACATTTGCATTGTTTGCAGTGTTTTGTCATAAATTGTGTGATAATGTGTTTTGGAAGCAGGTCTGGATGACTTGTGTGTGTGTATGTTGTGTTTCTAACTGGCTACATGAGTGCAGCCGTCACCTCACTGCTGTGTTCCCACACGCCCTCTGGCTGGCCCCTCTGACTGCATTTGGTAATGTCTGTCTGATATCGCTCGCCTCACTCCACTTGGAGCATGCACCAGGAAAACTGCCTGATCTGTGTGCAATCAGGCTGGTGGTAATCAGCTGTGCATCTGCTCTGCTTGGTCCCATGCGTATGGTTCAGTTATCTGTGTTGTGTCATGGAGAAGCCAGAGCTGTGATATCAGTCACAGACTCTCCAACCATACCGCTGCCCACTTTACAGTCATGGACTAAAACTGTTTTCTCTCCTTTAGTCATTCCATCTTGTCTGCTTGATCTCATATAATGTTCTTGTGTCTTTCTCTGTTTTCAGTGGCTTTAACATAAATTATATATATTGACTATTAGTCCCTCAATATTTATGTGAATGATCGGAGATGGAATCAAAGGACAAATGGAGAAATTGTTATGCATTGTTTGCCCTCATTATTCTGGAAGAACAGTTCGTAAAGCGCTGCTTCAAATGATAATAACTGCAGCTTTCACTGCTTTCATACTAATTTGCTGATCTAATTATTTGGGAAATTTGTTTCACCAATTTTACTAGTTTAAAATACATTTTCAAAGGAAATCATTAAATTAATCTTGATGGCCTGTTTTGGCCTTTTACAAACAAATTGGCATTTTTTAGCAGTAATTAAAAATCAATGGACTGAAAAGTTTGATTATCTTGTTCAGAGGAAAAAAAGCTTAATTTTCTTTGTGCAGCCAAAGACAATCTTTACCAGCTGATAATTGCCTCAGAGTAATTTTGCTCTTGGTGATAAACATCTGTGCTGTACCACTTAGATCCTCAAAATGTCATTGTGTTTGCAACCCTGACAACAGGGAATCTAATAAAACGATTTCCAATTGAGGATCAAACAGCACAAGTTACTGGCAATAATTGTCTTTCAACCTTCCACCCTGCAGAAAAATAATTATAGTAATCCTTTTATGTTATTTTGCCAGCAAGTGTAATTCACCAGCTCTGTTTTAGCTTCCAGTGAATAAGCTCTGCATGTAATCCAGTACTGCAGTGAGTTAATGTGTCAAGTTGGCTCAGCTGCTCCATGTGCAACTGTTGTGCAGCAGAAACATATGACTATTTCTCCAAATCCTTGCTCTAGCAAGATGGAATTCATTCTTCGCTTTACTGGACTTGTCCATGTTTTTGCTGTTTTTGCTATTGTATCGCTTTTCTATTAGATCATACCACAGATGTTATTCATGGGGCCATTAGATGTTTGCATTGGCTGTTTGGTGATCTTTCTGCTGCTGAGCCGTGCATGTCAGACAGAACAAATAATGTTCTTTGACTTTCTTATCATGCGCATGGTTCTTGGTTTCTTTGGCTAGTTGAGGTTTAGGAAATGGAAACACTTAATGTGGACCTTTTGTGCGTGCTCGTTTGTTTTAAAGTACATGAGTGCTTTTAGGGGAACCTCATGGAAACGCAATATTGAGTGTTATGTCAGTCACTCCCCAAACTAAATTTTGGGGAGACTTGACTGAGCAGAATGTGTAGAGAGACAACCACAGTCCCCAACCTCACGAGGGCACACAGAGTTTTGAAGAAGATGGCCAGTGTTACTAACTTTGACCAGCTGACTGCTTCCAGTCTGTAAATGAAGCCTTGAAATGGTAAGATGGAACAATGGATGGAAGTAGCTTTAAATGCACAAGGAGTTCAAACGTTGAAATGTTGTTTTCAAAAAGAGAAAATATATCTCAATTTGAAAGACTTGTATATATTTCTGAAGCTGATCTGAAGCCACGTTTTATCTGGATTGACATGTAATTTATAACCTGATTGGACATCTGCTCTGCTTTTATATCCTGGTACAACCTGCAGGTCTCATTAGGTAATGCCATAATGTCCATAAATTTGGTTTTCCCACTTGTTTGCAGTTGTTGTAAGTGGATTTCTAGTTTCAGTTTTTCCCTCTGTGAAGCTCTGATGGTTCAAATTTTGATCAATATTGTCTTGTAACCACGTTATCAATGCTCCCAGATATTACTGTTTTAGTGTGTATTTTCTACTTATGTCTACCTTTGATTGGTTCCCATCCTGTCCTCCAGAACCATCCGTCCAGAGCATGTGGTTCGGTCCGTGTATAAGGCGACAGGATGCATGGACAACCCCAACCACCATGTGATCTACCTGGAGCATGTGGTCGTACGTATTACAATCACACACCCTCGCCGTGGGGACTTGTCAATCAACCTGACCTCACCCTCAGGGACCAAGTCTCAGCTGCTTGCAAACAGGTAAAGGACAAGTTGTGAGATGTTAAATTAAACCTATGGGGTTCAATTCTTACAGAAGCTGAATGGGATATTTCTGTATTACATTTAAATAAATTTACATTTTTCTCTAAAAATGTGGATTCACTCGTGTATGCTTGCTTTGTTAACAAGAGTTATTTTTAATTTGGGCTGAAACACCAGAAAATGTGGCAACCAGGGGATTGGATGCTTAATGGTAGTGTAAGCGCTGTGTGTACCTCGTCTTCACCTCAAGTAAACCACAGTCCTGTACGATGTTTGTCCACAGTTCATTTGAGACTGATTGTACTTGGTTGAGTGGTTGTGGTTGTTTGCTCTGGTATTTGCAACTTGAGTTGTTTCCTCGTCTGATATCTTTGTGTGTGTGTGTGTGTGTATTTTTATGGGTGTGTGTGCATGTGTTCTTGATGTGCAGGTTGTTTGATCACTCCATGGAGGGTTTTAAGAACTGGGAGTTTATGACCACCCACTGCTGGGGAGAGAAGGCAGCAGGCGACTGGGTCCTAGAGATCTATGATTCACCTTCTCAGCTCCGCAGCCAGAAAGTACCCGGTATGACAGTGTTACTAATGTTTTTAATTTAAAAAAAAGTCATCAGTCAACATGCCCTTTTGTATTTAATTTAGAAAAAAAAGATTTAATTTAGATAGACAGTAGAAATTGAAGACACAGGACTTTTCTGGACTGAGTGTAGGTCCAGCAGGAGCGCACATGTTGCTCTGGATTCAATGAACTTAACTGTTTAAATGAGCCACTAATTTTACAACACAATAAAGTCTTAAATGGAGAGTAGCATCTTCTGAAAAGCTGTGCTGTCGATCACCACAATTCAATGTAACTTGTGCCTAGTTTTCACATGTGTATCGTCAAGAGCTTAACAAAATATAATCTACTTGTCATGGTTGAAAATACTGAAAATACTAGGTCTTTTCTTTCTCTGTGTTCCATCTTTGAAAGATGGTTGAGCTGTTCTCCCACATAACATGCTTTGACTTATAAAATGTTTTGACTTATAAAAATATGAAAATCTTCCTGTCATTATATGTCTTTCTTTTTTGCACCGTAATGGCAACTCTTTATATCACATATGCAAATTAAATAAATTTCAAAAGGTGTTCAGCTGCTCGGAGTGAATCTGTGTATAAGATGACTTGTACAATGGTTCTGTTTACTCAGGCAAGCTGAAGGAGTGGTCACTAGTGCTGTATGGCACCTCTGTGCACCCGTACTCATCTCTGCGCAGCGATAAGCCCCGCTCCACGGACACTCTGCCGCCCACCGATGAGGAGTTCACAGAGGAGTACAATGGTAAGTGATAAATCCAGAGCTGTACGCACGCAGGTAGCAGCATTGTAACGTAATGTAATTCTTTGCTTTCTCTGCTATTTTTACTGTCCTCTCACAATGACAGTAAGTTGTGCTGCTGCATTAGGTATTAGGGTAATATTAAACAGTGCAATAAATTTATATGAATTGTTCCCTAAACTCAGTTAATATTGACAAGGTTATTAGACTATAAAACCCTTAATGTCATGCCTCTTTACACTGTTACTTTTGTGTGTCTCCAGGCCCCTGTGACTCTGAATGCAATGAGAATGGCTGTGAAGGCCCTGGACCCCATCACTGCAACAACTGCCTCCACTACTTCCTCAAGTTCAAGAACAACACCAGGTCAGAGATCTATTGACTGTACTTGGGAATAGTGTGTGAACCCCTGTTAAATATTTATTATACAGATCAAAGGACAAAAGTTGTGTCCGTCTTACAGATGTACACAGAGTACATTTTGGTACAACACATTCACCACTAAACTACTTCATATCCATCTTCATTTACCAACTCCTTTTGTGTCTCTCCCCTCTCACTTTATCCTGGGGATTTATTATTATTTAAATGAAAAAATGAGAAAAGTCAAACAACTTAGTCATAACTTAATATCAACCGAAGATGAATCAAGCAGTACAAAGATGACTCATGTAATAAGCGACTGAGTGAATATGTTACATAGTACATATTTTATTTATTATTTGGATAGCAAAAAGTAGGTGGAATAATTAAAATTTAGAATATAACTATTAATTCTGCTCTGTCTCACCGATGTTTCTCACTGTCACACAGTGAGTTTATAGATTCTCAAAGTTTACATAAAGATATAAAAGTAATTGCTTGGTGGACTCCACCAAACCAACTGAGTAATTTTTTTCCCTCTTAATTTAAAAAGTGCGTCTGAGCTACAAAGCTACAGATAGAAGATGCGTCTGGTGATTTCAACAACATCTGATTGTGGGAGTATGAAGTCCTCGGGGAGTCCAGAGGCAGCCAAATAAAGAGAGGATCAATATTAGCTGAGGGGGTTTCAATCAGAATGTTTTACCAAGTAAAGTGAATGCTGGTGCATACCAATCCACGATAACTGGATTTAATCAGCTCAAGGCAATATTTCGATTTTGTTAACAGGCTTCAGAGAAACATTTGTGTAACAGCCCAGTTTACATGAGTTAATTTATAATTTAATAATAATAATAATCAGAAATGTACTGCCCATGTTTTTTGATAAATTTCTCATTACATCAGGTTACTTTTGGACATTTGAATTTGAAAAATTAAAACAAACAATCTGACTATGTTATTTATTTGGATGAACACAGTAAATATGTAAACAAGGGCTTGTAAAACTGGGTCTTCACTGTTTAGAATTTGATTATCCAGTAGATCTTTGAAGAGTGAGAAGTCCAGCGTGGAGGTGAGGCGACAAGCAATTCACCTTTCTGAGGCTATTTAACAATTTCCTATCTCATATGTAGTTGTTTTTAAGAAGCATGCATGAACATTAAGAGTCACATAACTGGCTAACTGTGGTTAAAGGAAGCTTGGTGTGCTGTGATGTTGGGAAAGTTTGACTATAAACAAGTGGGTTTTGAGCTGCTTTCTAAAGGTTCCCACTGCAAAGCTGCAAAAGCCCTGAGTCACGACCCTGAGTCATGTCGTAGTTGTAATTTTTGTTCTGAATTTCAGAAAGTCAAACGCTTTGATGTACTCATGTATTATACATTTCCCTTGTGCCACCATTCAAGGTCACAGGTCAGTGCTTGCCCTTGTTATTTGGTGAGCTGAATGTGAAAAAGATTTAAAAACAGTGCAGGTGGTGTCCTGATTAATCTCACCTTCACATAAATGCTGCTTCCTGTCGGTCATATGGTCATATTGTGTTCAGTCACCCCCCTCCACCTGTGTGTCTCACACACCCCCTGTGTGTGTGTGTGTGTGTGAGACACTGTAAATTTGTGTGTGTGTGTGTGTGTGCCCTTAGGATCCCATTAGGATCAAAGTCTGTTGTAATTGCCTTTGTGTCGGCGGGTCTCTGCACTAATAAAAGGCAAACTGATGCAGGTGCATGAGAATGTGCAAGCTTAGCTGCTGCCTTATCATTAGCCCACTTTAGAGGTGTACTGCCCTTTTCTGCCACCACAGGGAGCAATTGATGGATGAAGATTGGTGTGGGGGCGTTGGTGCTGGTGTTTAATGTTTGGATAATTACAACCCTACATATGTGTTTGATGGTCTAGACTAGATGACCAAAAGGTGTGAGTAAGTCTGTGGAACGTTGTTGTTTTTTTGGCACTTGTGTGCGTAATATGTGTTTGTGTGTGTGTGTGTGTGTGTGTGTGTGTCTGTGTTTTGTATGCAGGGCTGTAGACAGATCTACCAGATAATTTTGAAGAACTTTAAAATTGTGAAATGTTCAATTAATGTTGACAATTGTCTAAACAGCTTAATTAGTAATTTATAAAAATAAAATAAAAATCTGTCCCAGGGTTTCTCTCAATGATCGTAGAGTGTTTTCTACTTCTTCTACTAATCTTATGGGAAAAAAATATTTCATTGCTGTCTTTATTTAGTTTTGTATCACTTCATTTTTTCTTTGCCTAAAAAAGTTTATTTAACACCCAGTAAAGTGTTAGTAGTTATAGTATCCTTCTAAAGTAACCTTCTAAAAACTATGTGTAAATTATAAATTTTTGGTTTAAACCCCACCAAGAATGATTTGGATAATGTGGATAAAATTTGGGTTCCTTTACAACCCCTGTCATTGTCTGATAGCTTGTGTTCCTTGTCCTATTGAAGCAAACGCCTTCCAAAAACTAAATTTGGTGACTAAAACATAATCACAACTAACAAGAAGGAAGGCCTAAAATACAAAAATAAGTTGAGAAGAAAAAACTTGAAATTTTCCTTGAAATTGCCTTTACCACAACTTCATGTCTATACAATTTCAACAACTGACATCTGCTTGCACTGACTGTGTGGTCAGGCTAATGCTGTTTAAAGTTTTTCTCACATGCAGTGGTGTCCTTGGGGTAGGCGTTAAATTATGTGTTTTTATATTCTTTATTGGTCAAATAATCATTTCAGCATAGCAGAGAGATGTATTGAAGTTGGAGGACAAACGCATGGCAGTGCAGTGTAAATGTGCACATGTGGATTATGTGTTTCACACGTGCAGTATGTGTTCCTTGGCAGAAAACTCTAGTGTGTGAATACGGCTTAAAGAGTGTGTGTGTGTGCGCTCTTAAGGATTTTGGAAATCTCTCTCACCTCAGGAAGGGAGCCTCAGGGTGAAATGACAGGTGATGGAGGGCTGTGGAGTTATCCAACAGATGTTACACCTGTTCACCATATAGCACCCACACGTACCCAACTAATTATGTGCTATTGATACATGAAAAATAAGTTGACATTTACAATAGGTAATCATGAAAAATATATTTCTGCTTTAGTCTATATAACTATATTTCACTCTTATATTTGTTATTGCACACAATGTATTATGCCCAAAATACTCTTAAACAAATATGTTTGAGCCTGTTATTATTAAAGCTGTGTAATGGCGGTTTTAATTGTGGAACATTGAGGTTCTACTACAACCTGAATATGTTTGTAAGAAACACAAATTGTCCCATTAAACAGGGTCTCCAAGCAATATACAACTGTATTAGGTACTAGTGTGAGGACAGCAAGCTTCTAAATGAAAAACAGAGACTGCAGCACACTGATTGATTTGCAGTGTGCACAAATTGTCCCTTCTTCACGTTCCACTTTGTGATGCTCTCTTTTACCCTGTGTTCCTCTTTTCTCTCCCTTCATCCTCCTCCCTCTAGAATGTGTGTGTCGGAGTGCCCCAGTGGCTTTTTCCGTGACGATAGGAAGCGCTGCAAGAAGTGCTCCTCATTGTGTGACACCTGCGTTGGTAGCCGTAGCGACCAATGCACCACATGCAGGACTGGTTTCCACCTCAATGAGGGCTCCAACACGTGTATCGCCAGCTGTGGCGAAGGCTTCTACCTTGACCACGGTACGTTCCACTGCTGGCCAAACGTGCTCTACTAATGAGTTGGACACCATGTAGTCTAGAATTTGAACTCTTGGTTTTCTTTCATCGTTCCTTGGTCCCAGCTTGGAGTTGTTTATATGTTTCTTTTGAATAGTGTTTTGTTCCTTTGCATCTCTTTTCGTTTAGCTCAGCAAATGACAGTGACAAAAGTGGTCGCCACATGCCCACCCAGGGTCAATGATTTGTCATTCCATTGTTACTTTGCTGCCTATTCTTAAAGTGTGACTTTTATAAAATGGAAGAATAGATAAATTTATTAACCTCAGTGGGGTCGGTTAACCACAAATACCAACATCGCTGCTAGAAACACTAGAAGCATCTGTTTCGTTTCTACCTCAATGATGCCATTGTATTGTTTATTTTTATGCACTTGCTGAACTGAACAAGACAGAAACATTTGGGCTAGTAAGCAGATGTCTTCACCACTTTAAAGTGGAATAAATTATGAAATAAAACAGGTCGGCTGGAGGATTATCCATGGATTACGTTTATGAGAATTCAGCTTGTTTCTCTGCATTGAACACTGGTTTATAATAAACTGAGTAGTGCAGTGGTGTTAATATGCATTATGTACTGTAGGTATATACTTTACTGGTTTGTCTAGTGTTCAAGCTGTATGCCAGCCTGGATGAAAGTAAAGCAGGAATGAGAAACTGAAACTATGTATATCTTATAATTATGTCTATATATTGGTTTGCAGCCAAGACAGTGTAAGTCCTGGCAGCTCTGAGAGCCTCTGGCAGCAGATCTGATGTGATCTGATCCAAGTTCAATCATAACATTTCAACAGGCCAAGATGTAGTGGATACTTTTTTCTTTTGAAATGTTGGTACTGCTGAATATTGTGTTGTGTTAAATGAGCTATCTAGAGTTTATTTTCTTTTTGTCAGTCTGATAGCAAGCCGGGGTAAATTCCTGCCTTGATCAACACGTGGACACGTTCACGTAACGATTTCATTACAGGTCACGAACTTTATTCTCAGAGATGCTAGCCTAATTAAGGACAAAGTAAAGTAAGCTACAGCATATATGTTATGTGAATCACGTCAATCAAGTCACTGACGCATAAAATACATTTCAATGAGAATTGCAGCTTAAGGACATTTCCCTTATTTATATATACATTTACTCATTTGGCAGACGCTTTTATCCAAAGCGACTTACATTTGAGGAACAACATACAATCATTAACAGAGGATAAAATACAGCACAAGATCCACAACTGACAATACACATTGCTAAAAGCAGCAATAAATGCTAGTAAGCGTTAATGGCACCTATCGCATCAATGGGGTAAATATCTAGGGAAAGAAGTTAGAGTTAACAAAAAGTGCAATCAACACAAGGTAATTGTTGGGGATAGAAGAAGAACACAGGAAGTGCATGTTAGATGTTAGAAGTTAGAGGTGTTATAAGAGGAAGTGTTCTCGGAAGAGATGAGTTTTCATCTCTATTGATTCATCTTTGTATTACTTTTTGATGAACTGTTCAGTCCAGTGTAAAAAAATGCCCATTACAATTTCCCAGGCCCAAAAGAAGGCATCTTCAGATTGGTTGTCTCCTGTAACAAACTGTCTCAAATCCAAAGATGTTTGACATTTATATGTATGTACAAATGAAACTATGCAAATCTTCACTTTTGGTGAAGAACCAGGAAATGTTTTGCATTTTTTCTTGGTAAAGGACTTAAATAACTAATCATCAGAATTGTTGATTAATTTTGATTGACTAATGGCTTAATTAACTAATAATTTCAGGACTTATTTTGACCACTGGTTCTCACCTAAAATAGGAATGTACACTTAAGAGGCAATTTAAAAGTGCATTTTTTGGCAATCTGTTTGTGCCCTGTCTATATCCTGCATCTTCCCTTTTAATGATTTACAGATTCCTGAAAGTCTACCCAACAATCCTCACTTACTCTCAGTCACCTCCTCTTTGGAGCTCTGACCATATGACTTCCCGAACAAAACCATAAGGTTGTGTCATTAGTGATGACACAACCTTATGGTTTTCTATTTTCACAAGTGATGTGGAAATAGAAATGTAGAAATAACTTTTGGATAGTCATTGTCCACTCTGTGGTTTCCCTGGAATAATAAAACATGTTATTCACGTCTCTTTTAGCCAGTCCTTATCGCATGTGCATTGTGTCAAAGCGTGTCATTGCCTTTAGTCTGCCTTTTGAAATATTCATCTACATTCCTATCCTCCCTCACCACACACGACATTCTGCTTTTTCATCTCTGCAGCTTTAGCCTTTTGACATTTCAGTTCTTCCCCCTCCTCTCTTGCCATCTCTTCCCCTGCCTTTTGTCCTCATGTTTCGTTCATCTTCCCCTTCTTCTGCTTATTCTCCCTTTTCCTCCCCCACTTTTCTTACTAGTCTTGCTCATTCACTTCCTCTCCTCTTCATCATTGTCTTCTTCCTCTGCACCCTTTTATCATTTCAAATGCAACCAGACTTCTGGTTCCTATTATCCCCTTGCGTATGACTGGCTCACCCTGTGTGTTTCAGATTCCAACATTTGCAGGAGATGTCCAGAGAACTGTAAGAAGTGCGCCACCTCCAATATGTGCACAGAGTGTAAACCGGGGACGAGGTAAGCTGGGAGCCACGCTGGGCAATGCAGAGTCACTGATTGGAGTTTAAAGCATTGAGAATGTTGAACATGTCTGACTGTGTCTGTTGCTACATAACTTGTGATTATACACCTTATAACTTGCAATGTTAAAATGTTTACCAATGTTACGGTATAGTTAGAGACTTGCATTAAAAATATTATCGCATTTACTCTTAACTGCCACAGAAACAGTTAGGAGAATTTACCTGAATAGTATTTTGCAAAGTGCTTGGAAAATCCTTTAATAGCATTTTATATAATTGTGAGCCTGCTGCTACCAGACCTGCTGCTAATCACAGCTTGTTTATATGTAGGTTTACTGTTACAGTCAGTCCTCTGTTATGCTGGTACAAATAGCTCAGTTTTTGTCTTTTTGCATCAATTTGACTTGAGTATTGTGGTTTCAGGATAAAAACCCTTTGTGTTCACCCAGTCTAAGTCTGTGGCAAGACAGTGTTGCTGATTTAGACCAGCACATTGTGTTACACTGTGGTTTGGTTTCCACTTGGGACCCAAATTGAGTAAACAGAGTTTCACCCCCTGACCTGGGCTTATTAAAGCCCACATATACTCTTGTCATGTGGAGACCCACAGGAAGAGGAGCTGTTGCCCATTTTGGGTTGTAATCCTGACTTTGAAGAACCTCTGATCTAAACCATTTAGTTATCCAATGCAGACATGCTCCAGTTCATTTTCTGGCCACTTCCACAGCAGCCTCTTCAAACCGCCACAACTACACTTGACCTGACAGAGGATAGGGCGTTTCAAAGTGCTTAAATTCCTGATAGGTCATGAAGGAAACACTTGTGAAGCATTTAAAACACATTGTGGTCCTGAACCCAGGTTTAAGTGTTCACTGTAGCCATAGGTGGAGGTGGGGACACTTGTAAGCCATAATTTCCTCTGAACTCCAGTGAGACCACAGTAAGACACATGCTCGCACACGTTCACAGACACGCACAGACACAGTCTCCCCTCTCCCATTCAGTTCACCATTCATTGTCGGTTGGGAACCGAGGAGGAGGAGAGAACCAGACGAGATCGCTTCTGGGAAACGTTAGCTAACGCAGACCAGCTGTTTTTCAGCTTAGCACAGCAAGCTCACCAACCTGTCCTCACTGTGACTTCGCAGAACTGACTTTATAACCTCCAAACCTACCTCCTAACTGATCTCTAACCCCTGCATCTGGCACGTGCAAAATCTCTTGTATGTTTTGGTCAAACAAGAAATTTGATTTGACCACACTTGAATCGAGAAGAGGTCACATTCCTGTATATCAGTGAAAAAGTGAACTAAAGGCCATCCGCTAATGCCGCTGGGCTGCAGTTGTTGTTTTTCATTCTGCTTAAATATTTGCCCAGAATTAATTTTCTAAAGGAAACTGCTCAGTAACAGCTAGCTTTTTAAAAGGTAAACTTTCACTGATTTGCAGCCAACCGTTTGGAAACATGAGAGGGATTTCACACGTTTTTCTTTTCTTAAACTCCCCTGTAAGAATTTTATTTTGCTAATCAAGGAAATTATATGTTTTTAAAAACATACTTTCCCCCCGATATTTGCTATCAACGTATGAATGCGTATATTTTTCTCTTTCTCCCTCCAGTCTTCAAGCAAACAAGTGTCAGATGACCTGTGACCCAGGAACTTATTACAATGGCCACAGAAGGACTTGTGAGCCCTGTCATCGGGCCTGTGCCACCTGCGCAGGTAGGAAGTCATGATTTTGAACAACAAACTACCACAGACACTTACTGTAACACTTTAAAGTAGTACATAATCAAAATTATTTTGTAGGTCATTGTGTTCTAGTGTTGTTTATCAGATGTGATGAATACTCAAAAGAACAATTGTTGTTTATCATCTGATTTGTAATCCCAACATCCCTCTGTGTTTTTCAGGCACAGGTATAGAGGCGTGTACTAAGTGTGCCGATGGCTATTTACTTGAGGACTGGCGGTGTGTAGCAACGTGCAGCACTGGCTACTACCTGTCCGAGCAGACCTCAGACAATGGGCAGGTGCAGAGGTCCTGTAAGAAGTGAGTCAGCACACCTGCCAACACCTCTACATCACACCGGAAAAGTGGAAAACATTTAGATCTCCAGTCTACAGAGATGAACAAATAAATCTAGAGCTTTAGCTAGTGAAGTGCAAATATTTTTTCTAACTTAACCCCAGTTTGGCCTTTCCTAGCACTACTTGTTCATTCTGCATTTCACTCCGCCACCAGTCCCCATAACACCCGCCCTTCCCCCATAAATGTGCACAATCTTTATGTTCTGTAGCTGTCCGGTTCCTCATATAATATCCTGAGAAAGTAACCATCAAATGATTCAGACACTAATGATGAAACAGAATTTTTGTTGCACTTTACCCGTATTTAAAACTGGAACTCAAACAGTAAATGATGTAATTTTGCTTTGGTCAACAACATTACAACCAGTCTCTATAACAATAAGGGTAAATCTAAGAAGAAAGCCTACAGTAGAGGACTTTGCTGTCATTTGGAGTTTACTGTACTGAGACTGATACACTCACCGTTTCAACATGTAATTAGATTTAACAAGCCTTTCAGAACTGCCCTTTGGTGCAGTCATTCTTTTCTGTCTTAAAGCTGTGTGCAATTTTCCCACTAACTGTTCTGTTGCCTCACTCTTCACTCTTAATGTTAACTTGGATGAGGAAAAAAGTGAGGGAAAGAATATGTAAACAACTCATATTCCTATGTTTGATGACAGTTTGATGACTACTTTTCCTCCTATCACACCCACAGTCAAACTCCTCCACAGAGTCGGACATCTTGTCTGCTTTTCTTATCATTCCTTGAGGTCAACTTGCCTCCCCGCTCTCTTTCCCTCCCACCTTGAATTATTTATTGCTCACTTGACCCTTTTCCTTACTTGATTTCTTAATTCTCTGTCAGCTCCCTCCCAGTTAGATCATTTCCAATAAAGGTTTTGTCCTGTTTTCTCACTAACAGGATGGTAAATGTGGAAATTTGGAACAGATAGTTTAGATTTTGGTGGTGTCCGCTCTTTTGTCCCTGGTTGTGTTCATACACTTCTACAGTTTAAGATGCACACCAGGACAAAATGTAAGCAGGAAGTTTTTAAATCTCAACATGGGTGACATAAATGGTTTTCTCTCAAAATTAGACTGTATGGTATTGTAACCCACTGGCTCAAGCTTGCTGAAATAAATCGTCTAATACTGCAGCAAAAGTATAGTTGAACGTCTAACATAGGTTTTGTTTACTGTATTATAAGGATGGTTTCATTTGTTTTGGGGTCAGTTTCCTTATAGTTCAGTGGTTTGACTGTATATGTGAGAGCAGTAAATAGGAAATGTGAAAGCTTTACATTCTCTCAATTTTTAACAAAACCTGTCACTGTAAAGAGAAAAACTAGAAACAAAAAGGCAAAACAGTGAAAGATAGCTGAAATATCCTTAAAGAATTATTCCAACTTAAAAGAGTATATGTGAACACAGTATAGTGCTGCATAGACTAGTATCTAATTCTTAATACAACCATCGACAGGTGTGACCATAGCTGCTACGAGTGCTTGGGGCCTGGTGAAAGAAACTGCAGCAGCTGTGTCGGTGGTTACAATCTGGAGGCAGGAGCCTGTGTGGTCAGCACTATCTGCAGAGATGGTGAGTTGTAAGCTTTCTTATGTATGAGATGGATTCAATGTGTTTATGTTGTACTTGTTGCATTGTCTCTCACAGGCAATGTCAGTCACGTAACGCGTACTAGTATGGTCTGCAATGAAATTTCTGTGAAGACTTCTAGAGCAGGGGTCGGCATCTGGCCAAATTTTTGATCAGATGGCGGGCCAGAACAAGGTCAATGTATCATTTATATTCCAACATTTTCCGTGTGTGCGATTAGCTCAGTTGGTAATGCACAGGACTCCTGTTCGGAGGGTTGTGTGTTTAATTCTCACTTGCTGCTAGTATTTTTTTCTTCCTTTTTGCAACAAATTGATTGTATCACAATTAAGCATGTGCAGGAGTGTGTACATCCTGGTGTATCTCCAGGCAGAGAAAATTCTTGTTTTTCTCATTCCAGTTGATTCCGCGATATCACGTTTTCTGACAGCTTTTTCAGAGGAGTGTTAAGCAAGCCAGAAACTCTTTTGAGTGTCCTTCAGAACTTTTCAAAGTAAAATCTCTCATTTAAACACGACATAAAGTACTTGTTGTTCTTGCGCTTTTATTTTTTAGGCATAATCACTTACGAGGAAGTGATTATGTGAGTAACTTCTGCTGTCATGACTGAGATCTGTTTCAGCACCAGCTGCTATTATTATTTTTTTGCTGCTATCAACGTAATCTGGCCACGGGCCAGATATTATTGTTGGTGGGCCAGCTTTGGCCCACAGGCCGCCTATTGCCGACCACTGATCTAGACCATTGAACTGGACAGAGTCCCAGCAGGGAAAGAAAAACATGCTTTATATCACAACAGTATTTTTGCAAAATGGCAAATGCAAAAGTACTCAAATTGTAGCCTCAACAATCCCTGCCAATTTGTAGAGCCAAAGGCCTCAGAGGTGCAGATTTACATGTTGTCTGAGACTATTTTGCATCTCCAGATGAATTTAACTGTGTTATATCCCAAGGGGCATAAAAATGAATGCAAAGGAAGCTTTATTAAGTAAAAGGTAATAGCTAAATATTTGCCTGTGGCCGTTTTTTTTTATTTTTTGAGCTTTGTACTAACTTCTTGAATCAAACTGCTCAGTGTTGTAGCTTCAAAGCAGGAGGGTAGTCTGTCCTTGCTTTTGCCTTTATCTAAAGGTCTCACTCATGTTCTGCATAGTAGTAATACAAAATCCTTCTTAAATTACACACTGACTCTTAACATTTTATTTTAACAAACTTTTCCTGTTTTTTTTAACTGTACACTGCATAGGCTGACATGTTTATTGAAGCATCTACCTACTCTTTATCCCTTTTCTTCTTCTCAAGTGTTCCATAAATCTGCTTCTCTACAACAGCTTTCTAGATTTCTCTTCCGTCTTGCACTCTTGATTTTCTGTTTGCGGTACGTTATTGTCTGGTCTTTTCAGAATTGTGCATGTTCGGCGTATGGATCTTTTGGTGTAAATATTCCTGTTTCTCACTGATCAGGTAGCTAGAAACTCTGAGGAGAAAATGTCTTTACTGTATGGCCTTTCTGCTGATGATGACTACTTAAAGTGCAGACTAAGTCTGTTTCTAACCTGGTGAATCTTTGATTGGCAGCTCAAATATTGCATTGAATTGCTGTTGATAAATCAAAGAATTGGCTTAGTTTCTACAGACTGGTGGACCACTTTAAGTTTTTTGTGATGAAAAATGACACCAAGTTGTGAAAACTGTCAATTTGCTAATTGTGTGACATTTGTTTTTGTTTTTCTCTCTCTCTCTCTGTTTTTTTATCCTGAATCTGTTTTCCCTCTCCTGATATGGATCCAATCAATCTACTGGACTGCAATCACTTTCCACCTCGATGAACATCGCCTGTGATTGGATAAAAAACTCTTCTGTTACCTGTACCCTCTCCTGACCAATCACATGGCTCTGCCTGCCATTCAACCATTTCTAATGGTTCTGCCCTATGTGTGTTTCCACATGTATTTGTATGTGTGCATGCATGCCCCCCCCTCCAAACTCCCCCTGTTTCTCTTCTTCCTGGTCTATGGAAAGCAAATGAAGAATCTTGGGCAGAAGGCAGTTTCTGCGTGCTCGTTAAAAAGAACAATCTTTGCCAGAGGAAAGTGCTGCAGCAACTGTGCTGCAGAACGTGCTCGCAAAAGGGGTGACGGGACATACTCACTGGGCATAAAGGGAGTGCGGGGGGGATGTGGGGGCACAGGGGGCATCCTTCCTTCTCGAATCCCCCTGCCCACTCATTCACAGTCACATAATTTATAAGAGAATCTGTGCCTCTTAAAGGGACTGCATCGGAGGTGCGATGACAGAACTACAACAAACCTACCTTTTTTCTGTACTGGGACACACACACGTGGTCAGGGTGTAAAATGACTGGGACTTATTTCAAGAACAAACGAGCAAATGAAAACATAAGTGAAAACAAACAAAAGATTAAAAGTGTCGGTATTTTGTGACCAAAGCATCGATGCCAAAATAATTGAACCTTCTTTTTTGTTGCCAGTGTAGGAAGCATAGCTTAAAACAGGAGCCACTCAGCCTGTGAATCTCTGAATACGTCTGTGTGCATTTTTATTTTGGCTCCTCTTCCTCCTCTCTTTCCAGTGTTAATGATAAACAGATGGAAAGTGAACATACAGTAGAAGAGGCCTTGATTTTCTGCCTGTAAATATACGTCAAAGGAAAAAAAAAGAAGCTCAGTAATGTGAAAATAATGTCTGTCTGGGCTGACTTTGGCTGTTCAGGGGAGGGAAGACGAATTCACACACAGTTCTAAACACACACTCACACAGACAAAGATATATATATATATGTACCACACACATACACTCATAAACATGAACAGACAAAGAAATCAGCCAACACTTGAAGTTAGATGTTACAGTGTCTCCGTATCCCAGGACTGATGCAAGTTACTGACCAGAATCACCTCATTTCATTTATTTAAAAACATAAAGCTGCCCTCTGAATAATGTGTGTGTTTGTCTTTATTGGTGTGTGTGTAGAAGAATGCCATTAATTCTTAATGTAAGCCCAGACAGCATTGATTCATTCCAGAGGTACTACAAGACGAGTCAATAGTCATTCCTTCTGGAGCTTTCTGCAGGGAAGGAAACGCTGCAGTGAGTTATAATGAATTTGTGGTACTAGGGATGCACCGATGTCCATTTTTCACTTATGATGCAGATTCTGAACTATTCTGAACTATTAAACTTTTCCCCCAAAATATAGTATTGATTCCATCCATTACTGTGGCTGAAGTATTAAAAGCTCAACCACTGCTTTGTTGTCACTGGATAAAACAATAGAAATGTAACTCATATTTGTTACAGGTAACTGCATTTCTTCTCTGTGTTGGTTTGGTTTTCCACACGCCATATGTAACCCTGAGAAAGGGAATGTTTTCCAATAAGTATATCTGTATCGGTGCATCCCTACATGTTACTGTTCTAAAATAAAATAGAGTTTTAGAAGTTTTTACTCTTCGTCATTCCATTATAGCGGCAATGCATATCAACTGAAGTATTGCTCTACACTTTCAGCACAGAAGGTCAATGATCGGCACAGAAAACATAATGTTATCATGTTTCATCTGCAGGTAAAGGTCTGATGGGCAGACAGGCAGCAAACTGCTGTGGTGCAAATCAGATCTGTGACTGTTTTGCTTTCAGTAATTTCGGGAAAGGGATTGTGTTCAAAATTTAGATATACAAACGGACTTGGTAGTAGAACTCAACCCGAGACAAATAGGAAAACAAACACAATGAGGCAAGGTTTTTTTTTTCTGTTTACATTAAAATTGTTGGAACTGAAAGTTAACGGACAAGTTCACTGCAGAACCAGGAATGTGTCAGAAATGTTAAATCATATTGAGCCAAAACTGTGCTTGTGTTAAGGCTGACCGAATTTAGATGTCTTGTTTTCTCCTCCTGTCTGTCCCTGAAGCTTACCAGATGAAACTCAAAGGTTATTCTTGTGGTGCTGGTTTCTAATAAAGAACAGCAAATATAATGTTTAAGATTCGTATTCTATTTGTGTGGGTTCTCACACCTGCAGCTTGAGCATTTACAGTATTAGATGGATTGTTGTACTGTCAACTGGTTATGGTTCTTGATGATTTGTAATAAAAATTGATGACTCCCCTGTTTTGGTTAACAAAAATTTATTCTTGGTCATTGTTTAAGATGACTTGAATTGACTTTAGATTGTGTGGTAGTAGATGTGCGCACACGCACGCACGCACGCACACACACACACACACACACACACACACACACACACCGCTCGTATAAAAACTGTTTTTAATGTGTACCTGTGACATGTGTGACAATGCATTATTAATGTTACTCAAAGTCCTAGTTTTGAAAATCTTTTTTTTACTTAAGTGTTCTTATTAAAATGTTTAATCTGTTCATGTTTTTGTTTTCTTTTCAGTTCTCATTAATTCTGTTGACAGTGTATTAATCAGTATTATTTCATCCATTAGCATTTTTGTTCATCAGTTTCTCACTTCCTTTCCGAAACATTAGGTTCCCTGTTTTCACTCTCTATTGAGTTATTTATTTATTTATTTATTTATACAAATTCATGAAAGGGAATAACATCATTGAAATTCAGATCATTGCTTTCAGAAACTTTTAGTTTTTCAGCACTCGATCAGATTGATTAAATGAAAATTCCACATGCCCCAGGCAGAGTGCACTTAAAGGGAGACATGTGCACTCAATGACAATTAGGTCAGCAATGCAGGGTTTTGTTGCTTTATTATAGGTGCAAACATCATTGTCTTATGTGGATTTAGTCAAAAGTACTTTACATTCTGGAAAAGGATAAGATGAGCCTAAGTAGAACTTAATTTTCTCCTTACTCTACTTGGTTTTTCAGCATTTTCTTGTCTCGCCATAGACCAGCACTTCATGTTTTAACAGAAGATACTCCAAAATCATCTGTTATGTTTACAACTACACATATTTCTTTCACTCTGAAGCAGGGACAAATTTGTTTCACCTCTTGGTGTAAGTGACTGAAAGCAGGTTATTAGCAGTTGTACACACACTTGCCGAGTGCCCTCTGAACAGTACTTGCATACATACACAAACTCTGCATGATAGTACAGTACGATTCTGAGTTGTTTTTTAAAAACTTTTTTACTTACATGAATCCTACAAGATTAACAAAAGAAAACATGTTTTTTCTACAGTCATTATGGGCTCATTCATTTAGGAATACTATAAAAAAAGAACTCCTAATAAATGTTCTCTGTTAAAAGGTTTTTTGTTCAAATCATGTGGGAAGCCATGACAGATTTATCCTGCTATAACTCATGGGTGGGCAGCTATGTGGCTCAGTATGTATTTTCTGTTTTTAGGTGCTTCCCACCCCCAGAAGTCCAAAATCCTGACATTGCCCTTGAACAAGGAAATTAGTTTACTAAATAGGTAGGATAAGTGGAATACTGAGGACACATTTCCTTACATGGATTAATAATGTATAACTTAACTCAAGTCAATAGGGATGAACACTTCCCTCTGGTAATAAATACACAAAATTAGATGTGGTTAATATTCTCTTGACCACCTGCAGGGTGTAGTGAATAGATCTTTTTATTTTTTGTACTTTCTTGTACCAAGTATGTGCAGGTATCAGGAGGTGAAAGGGCCAGGAAATTGGGATTCAGGACCAGGTGTGGTGGATGTCAGTGTGATATCTGCCAACGCAGCTCTCCCTCCTGACAGAGTAGACTGTCAATGTCCTCACAAGGTCAGCCAGGTCCATAACAGAGGAAAAGTTCTACTCTCTTGAGTGACAGACTCTCTTTCTTCTCAGCTACATTCTTCTCCCGTCTGGCAGTGGGAGTCCAAAGTGTCTGCTTTTGCTGAGTGGGGTTGTGTGGCTTTCTGTCCCTTGATAACTTGGCTCCCTGATTGTTTGTGTGCATGAGTGAGGGGGAGACAAACAGAAAGACAGGGAGACAATTTGTGTGTGTGTGTGTGTGAGGGAGAGTGACTGCGTTTATTCGGGGGCTGTTTGAATGGTTTCAGCAGAGATCTACTGAATGGGAAGCCACCGCCTGTTGTGTTTGTACACAAAGAAGCTCTTTTGTTTTGAAAGGAACAATTGAGCTTTTCACAGAAAGCCAGAGAACACAGACAACCTCAACGCTGCCTTGAAGGATGCTCGAACACACACACATAGCTCCATCCTTATGCCTGAGACAGTGTCTGTCACCTTTGTCTAATACAAAGGTGGGATAGGAGACAATGTTTATGCCTCTTTTGTTATGGATCTTTTCAGTGTTCTCTTTCCATGGGTGAAGCTAAAGGTTGATGGATTTTTTTGGAACTTTTTTCTTAATCCTCCAGCAACTTTGGACACAATAACTATAATACAAATTATCACAGATGCTACTAGCTGGGTAGCAGGAACACAGGAGGCCCAACAGCAGACTACAGAGCCAGAGCAAATGCAGTTCAAAGACTTAATAATATCAAAAAGTCAGTGTACAAACAGGCTTACGCGATGGTAAGACAGGCTGGTGTCAAAACCAGTGAGTCCACAGGAAACAGGCAAACATATCCGACAGGTACAAAATAGTACAAAATCAAAAATCCAGGTCATTACCAGGTAAGCAGTCTAGGGGCAAGAGTGCGGTGAGCTGAGGAAAGGAGATTGTGTGCTCAGGCTGATGGTCAGAGGAATGGACTGGGGTGGATCAGGCGGATGACCTTGGGGCAGAACAGATGAACAGAGCAGTTTCAGAGGACAACCAGGAGGAAGGACCGAAGGACTGAGTAGGTCTGGAAGGCGACCTGGAGGCCAGTGGTGACGGAAAAAATACCTCTGGGGGCCAGTGGCGAAGGCAGAAACCCCACTGGAGGCCAGCTGTGAAGGCAAAACCTCTCTGGGGGCCAGTGACAAAGGTAAAACCTCTCTGGAGGCCAGTGGCGAAGACAAAACTCCTCTGAAGGCCAGTGGTGAAGGCAGAAACGCCTCTGGAGGCCGGCTGCAAAGGCAAAACTCCTATGAAGGCAAAATCCCTCTGGGGGCCAGCTGCGAAGACAAAACTCCTCTGGGCGCCAGTGGTGAAGGCAGAAACGCCTCTGGAGGCCGGCTGCAAAGGCAAAACTCCTATGAAGGCGAAATCCCTCTGGAGGCCAGCTGCGAAGACAAAACTCCTCTGAAGGCCAGTGGTGAAGGGGAAATCCCTCTGGGCGCCAGTGGTGAAGGCAAAACAACTCTGAAGGTCCAGTGATGAAGGCGAAATCCCTCTGGGGGCCAGCTGTAAAGGCAAAACTCCTCTGGAGGCCAGCGGTGAAGGCGAAAACCCCTCTGGAGGCCAGCGGTGAAGGCGAAAACCCCTCTGGAGGCCAGCAGTGAAGGTGGTACCCCTCTGGAGGTTAGGCAGGAGTGCAAAACCAGAAGCTGGTAACAGCACAGCATGACTGAAGCCAGGAGCTGGCGACAGGTGCTACAGTTCAGCAGGGACTGGTCAGGGAGTTACTGCAACTCAGCTGGTGTAAGCCGGGATGCCGACAGAGAACCAGTAGCAGGTGTAGCCAAGCTGCCAATGGTGAACCAGGAGCTGATGTTGGCCAGGCTGCCGACTGGGAACCAGGAGCTGATGTTGGCTGGGCCGTCAACTGGGGACCAGGATCTGATGTCCGCCAGGCCACCGACGAGAAACAAGGAGCAGACGTTGGGCAGTCCACCGTCTTGTAGAAAGCGAAGTAAAAAATCCAGGCACGGGTCATAAGCAGGTAAGCAGTCCAGAAGGGTAGAGGCAAGAATCCAAAGGCTAGTAAATATTCAAGGCCCAAGGGAAACAAAGAAATTAACACAAGGGGGAAAAGGCAGACATCAACAAACTGGCAAAGAGTGAGAAAAACAGGCAAACTAAAATACACTACTGAGAAGGACATAAGACACACTACTTTAGCTTAGCTCTTTGCGACTTTAGCTTAGCAACTACCGATGGCTTCTCTTTCTCCCTCTCGCTCTTCTACTTTCTCCTGCTCGGTGTGTCAGGAGTTACTCCTCTGCCTACTATAGTGGTAATGGTACGTGTATCCAGTGTAGTTTATTTGTAGACATGGTGGGGAGGCTTAGTGATTTCGAAGTCCAGCTCTGCACCTTGATCAGTCCTTAGCTACTGTAGCTAGCCAGCCCCTGGTAGTCGGTGTGGACCAACCTGAGTTTGCCTCTGATAGCCATCCCCCGGCATCTCCTAAGCAGCCAGGAAAGGGTGGCTGGGTGACATTCAAAACCCACAGGTCACCACCAACCTGTTCACGGTTCTAACAGATTTTCCCCACTCAGCGTCACACCTGCTGAGAAACCAACTCTGAATATTGGCAGCTCCATTTTGAGAAACGTGAAGTTAAGGAAGGCAGCAATAGTTGATAGTTCTAAATCTAATAGTTGAGAGCAGGCGACATTGAGTCTTATAATTGCTGGCTAAGGATAAACCTAAATACAGTACGTTTGTTATTCACGTGACTCCCGGTTACGCCAGTTGGAGGTTACTAAGATTAATATTAAATCGGTGTGTACATAGGCAAAAACAATGTCGGACACCGTATAGTCTTCTGTGGACCCCTGCCAAATCTGACCAGTGATGACATACTGTATATAGCCGCATGTCATCATTTTGCCGCTAGTCGAGGTGGAGTTCAGCAAACGAAGTGGGCTTTGTAGATAATTGGCAGACTTTCTGGGGAAGATCTGGTCTGATTTGGAGAGACGGCGTTCATCCCACTTGGGATGGAGCCGCTCTCATATCTAGAAATCTGGCCAAGTTCATTAGTGGACCAAATCTATAACAATCCAGAGTTGAGACCAGGAAGCAGAGTTGCAGTCTAACACACTTCTCTGCTCCTCCATTTTTAGGAGACATAGTCAAAACCTCTCTCTTCTGAAGGTACTAGTAAATTAATTAATTAGATTATATTGATTTATTTGCGAACGTGAGTGGTTGTCTGTATGTGGCCCTGAGATGGACTGGCGACCTGTCCAGGGTGTACCCCGCCTTTCGCCCAATGTCAGCTGGAGTAGGCTCCAGCCCCCCGCGACCCTGTACGCAGGATAAGCGGTTGACGATTGATGGATGGATATTGATTTATTTTATCTTACTGAAGCCTGGCTGGGTGATGGAGAATATGTTAGCCTAAATGAATGCACTCCTCCCAGTCCTCCCATACTACTATCACATTCGTCGAGGCACAGGCTAAGGAGGTAGAATTGCAGCTATCTTCGACTCTAGCCTACTACTCAATTCTAAATCTAAACTAAATTATAATTCATTTAAAAGCCTTGTTCTTAGTCTTTCACAACCAAGTTGGAAATCACTGCATCCAATTATATTTGTTGTAGTGTACCGAGCACCAGGTCGGTACTCTGCATTCTTATCTGAATTTGAGTTTTTGTCAACTTCAGTCCTTAAAACGGATAAATACTATTGTAGGGTATTTTAATATTCATGTGAACTTTGAGAATGAAAGTCTTAGTACTGTGTACTGTGTATCTCTCTATTAGATTCAATTGGCTTCTCTCAAAGTCTTCTTAACCGACTCACTGTTTTAACCACACCCTTGACCTTGTTTTGGTATAAGGTATTGAAATTGAACATTTAATAGTGTTCCTACAGAATCCCTTTTTATCTGACCACTGTTTGATAACTTTTGAGTTTGTATTGCTGAACTACACGCCATTAGGCAAACATTTCTATAGTGCTGTAGCTAAATTTAAGGATGTGATTCCATCAGCTTTTAATTCATTATCAAGTCACAAAGTTACAGAGGACTCCTATGCTAATTTCAGTCCCTCCCAAATTGATCATCTTGTTTATAGTGCTGCAGGCTCACTGCGAATGACACTCAACTCTGTTGCCACTCTAAAAAAGAACATAAAACAAAGACGTTAGCTGCATGGTATAACACTGAAACTCGCAAATTAAAGCAAATATCACAGAAACTAGAGAGGAATTGGCATTCCACCAAACTGGAAAGTTTTGTTTAATTTAGTACGATAGTTTTAAAACTTCTCGGAAGGCCCTCCGTAATGCCAGAACAGCCTACTACTGATCATTAATAGAAGAAAATAGGAATAACCACAGGTTTCTCTTCAGCACTGTAGCCAGGCTGACCGAGAGTCACAGCTCTATTGAGCCATGTATTCCCATAGCTCTCAGTAGTTACGAGTTCATGAGCTTCTTCCGTTATAAAATTCTAACTATCACAAACAAAATTCACTAAGACATGTTCTCAAGTGGCACTGACTTATCTCTAAACTCAGGAACCTTATAAACAGCCGTAAAACCAGATATATGTTTAGATTGCTTTGCTTCCCTCGATCTTTACCAACTAACTTCAATAATTTCTTCATCTAAACCATCAACATGTCTCTTAGACCCCATCCCGACTAGGCTGCTTAAAGGAGTTCCACAAGCATCTGTCCTCGGACCAATCCTGTACACTTAATATATGCTTCCTTTAGGCAATATTATCAGGAAACACTCCATAAACTTTCATTGTTATGCAGATGATACTCAATTATATCTATCAATCAAGCCAGATGAAACTAGTCAGTTAGCTAAACTTTAAATGTTCCTTCGGGATATTAAAACCTGGATGACCTTTAATTTTCTAATGTCAAACTCAGATAAAACTGAAGTTATTGTTCTGGGGCCCAAGCACTTCCATGATGCATTATCTAAAGATATAGTTACTCTGGATGGCATCGCCCTGGCTTCCAGTACCATTGTGAGGAATCTCTGAGTTATCTTTGATCAGGACATGTTGTTTAACTGTTATTAAGCCAATTTCACTGCCTTTTTTTAGCTATGTAATATTGCAAAAATCAGGAACATCCTGTCTAAAATACATTTGTTGCTTCTAGGCTGGATTACTGCTATTCCTTATTATCGGACTGCAGTCTGATAATACTGATCCAGACAGCTGATCCAAAATGCTGCGACATGTGTTCTGACAGGAAATAGGAAAAGAGATCATATTTTTCCTGTTTAGCTTCTCTGCATTGGCTTCCTGTAAAATCCAGAATAGAATTTAATGTCCTTCTGCTCTCCTACAAAGCTCTTAATGGTCAGGAACCATCTTATCTTAAAGAGCTCATACTATCCCGAGCTACCCAGAGCACTGCACTACCAGAATGCAGGGTTATTTGTGGTTCCTAGAGTCTCCAAAAGTAGAATTGGAGCCAGAGCGTTCAGCTATCAAGCTCCTCTCCTGTGAAACCAGGTTCCAGTTTGATATCCAGTTCAATATCCCATATTTTTGCTGCTATAGGCCTAGACTACCGGGTGACTTCCCATGATGCACTGAGCTCCTCTCTCCTCCTCTTTCTCTCCCTCTGCATGCAAACTCATCCAATTGATGCATGCTATTAACCTGACTTCTTTCCTTTCCCGTAGTCTTGTGCTTTCTCGTTACTCTCCTCCTATCACTTTCTGCAGGTGTTTCTGGCTCTGGAGCTGTAGAGTCTGGACACCTGCTGCCCCATGTTCCTGCTCAACACCCTCTGCTACAATTATTGATACTAGTCCTAGTGTTATTATTATCTTTAACATTATGATTATTATCATAAACATTACTATAAATGTCTGTACCATTCATTCATTCTGTAGCAACATTACCTTTACTGTCTGTACCTCTGTGTGTATATTGTGGAGGCTGCTCCTCCCTCCCACCCCCTTTCTCTGTCTCTGTCTGTTTCTCACCCCCAAACGGCCGAGGCAGATGACCGCCCATGTTCTAGACCTGCTCTTTGAAAAGCGCTATGAGATGACTGTTGTTGTGATTAGTGCTATATAAATAGAATAGAATTGAATTGAATTGAAAACACAAGGGCAGGAAATGAAGTGGTCTGAAATGAGAGGAGAGGTGAGTAACAAATTAAAACCGGAAACAGAATGAATGACATGGGAAAAACATAATCCAATACACAAAGCGACAAAACACAAAGACACAAAGTGAACAAAGACACATGAGGAAGGAATCAACCAAAACAAAACAAGAAATACACAACAAAAACTCAAAAACCTGACACATATTATACACAGAATATCCTGGGTGAATGTGAGTGTTCCTTGCAGTAAGTGCAGTTCCTCTGCTGAATATTGCAGAATGACAATATCTACCTGGAGTGTGTTAATGCTTTTGATAAATTTCAGTAACTCAAGAATTGCTTTGCCAGGTGTTGCGATTTCTGGCGTCCAAAACTAAATTTCCAGTCTGTACTCCATTTTGCAACAAAAACTTTCCAACCTCCCAAAGCCTACGCACATTTTCAACATTTTCAACAGTGGAGGATGTGCCCTTGGGGCTATAGGAAGGCATTTTATTCTCAAGTAAAAAAAAAGAAGCAAATGGAGCAAATCATGAGTTTGTATTATTACTGAATTCAATCCTTTATTTCCATTTCAGAACAGTTGATAGGAATTTTGTTTGGTGAGCTCACACAAAACAAAACAAAAAGCACCACACCCAGCTATGATGTATACCATTGTATACATACCCTTACAGTGTCTTAGAGACAGGAATAGTAGCAGCTTATCAATGATTTAAGAGTTATGGGCACGAACAGCCTCTGGGTAGGTACTGTTGCTGAACCTGGCTGTCTGAGTTTTGACTTTTCAGTCTTAAAAGAAAGGATGAAGTTAAAAAAGTAGTTGGCAGGGTGAGAGGTGTCATGAAGAATATTGTGTACCTTTTTCTGTAGTCTAATGGTGAGGATTTCAACCAGGGATGTTAACTCGTTTTGTACAGACTCTTCCTATCTTGAGCTGAGGTGTTTCCATACCACACAGTTATTCAAAAGTCGAAGAAGCTCTCAATCCCAGCAGATAAAATTGCATCACACCTTCCCTTGATATGGAAAACTTTTTCAGCTGTCTTAAAAATAAATGTCTTTCTTTAGCACCATCATAATGTTGACCACTCAACAATGAAGAAGAGGACATTGGTACAAGAATTTATAGTTCTACACCCGATGAGTTTCCTGACCATTTATGACCAAAGGAAGATGTCCACTATTACTCTTACTAAAGTCCAACACTACTTCTTTTGTTTTGAAAACATTCAACTCCAAGTTGTTGGCTGCACATCAGTATTAAATGCTGAGCTACAATCAACAAGAGGACCCTTGCATAAGTGGCAGGTTTTGAAGAACTGAATGCAAACTTAATAACTGCATTATTGACAGAACTATTTGCCCTTTATGAAAACTGACACTGGATAAATGACTGCAAACGAGGCACTCAAAGACCTTCCCTCACAGATGTTAAGGCAGCAGGTCTACAATCATTCAGGCTGTTTGGGTAAGAATTTTTAGGCGCAGGAACGGGCTGTTACTCCGGTGGTAGAGCGGGTTGTCTACTGATCATGGCTTGGGTGGTTCGATTGGTGGACTCAACCTCAGATAAATGGGGAGTGTTGAGTCAGGATGGGGATATGGCCTATGCCAAATCAAAAATGTTTTGCTGATCATCAGATTCCCATGCCAGTTTGGGCAGGGCCTGGTTTGCCAGCAGGATTGAAACAGATGATCCCCTGTGCCAATTTCTACTAGGAGCAACCGAAGAAAGAAGAAGGAACAATAACAGCAAAGTTAGAATAGGGGCAAGACCTGCAACACATCAGAGGCTGAGATTAAGTCAGGGCCTGCAGCCTTTCCATTGTTCTGCCTATGCTGGAGTTTTCTAACCTCATGTTTAGTAATTAAAAATGGAGGCATAGTAGGATCTGTAGAGGAAAGAGAACAAGGCAGTGGCAGGTATGATATCTCTGCTGTAATTGGCAAGCTTACTTTTCCTTCAAGTAGCTGAGCCAAAGACCTGCTGATGTTGCGATCTAATTTTGTAAAACGCAAAGAAGGATTTTCTTACCATCTTTTCAGGTTGTCCTGTTTAAGATCTGAGAAAGGCTTAATTCAGAGTGAGAGGCAGTGGGCAGCAGACAAATACATTCTAGGACAACTTAGTTTCTAAACTGCATGTATTTGAACTGCAGTAGGAATCCACACAAAGATGAGCATACAAACTCCACACACAAAGGGTTTGCACTCATGCAGAGCTTTCTGTTGAGGCAAGAGTGCTAAATACCTAGGACAGTTTTTGTTATGACTATCTGAGTTTACTTTTTAAAGTAGATCTGTGTTTCTGCTATCTGTAGAGGTATTGTAACTTCATGCTTGTGATAACAATCAGTCATAATCTGCTAAATTCACTCGAATTGTTTGTTTTGGGAATCTTCACCTTGTCTTCAAGTTCACCCAAAAAAACCTCAGATCCAAATTGCTTCTCTATTTACTGTAAAAGCATTCAGCAATTAGAAAGTAGGCTTGAGACATTTTTCATTCAAACTTGACATTTTCAAAGATCTTTTTAAACCTGTGAAATGTATTTGCACATAATGTAAAAGCAAAACAAAGGATAAGACAACAAAAAGCGACAGTTGTTATTGGGCAGGGGATGTCAGAAGCGAGAGCATAATGAGCTTCAGTGAAATGAAAACAATAACAACTTAGTGTTGGTTATAGTTGGAGCAATTAGGGCACATCACAGTGTCAACTCAATTCACTCAAATTAAAAAAAGAAGTGAACAGATTCATAACAGAGCATGAAGAAACCAAAGTACTTAATTATTTCTTTTCTTCAAAAATTTGTATTACGTACAACTTTAGGCAGGTGTGATGTCCTGTTGTTCACTGTTGCTCTCCATCTGCAGGAGAGTATTTGAGCCCAGATGGAAAGTGCCACCTGTGTGATGTTACCTGCCTGCAGTGCACGGGTCCAGAGAGAGAGAACTGTACCAGCTGCCCTACAACAAGGTGAGAACAACTGAACATCTATATTCAAACGATTCAAAGTAATACTGCTGAGGAGGTACACTATGACACGCTACATCCTATTCCAACCAACCCATACTATCAAAAAGTGAAGAACTAAAATCTGACATAGCTCTAAACATGGTGGCCCCCAAATCCACATGACCAAAAACTTTCAGCGGGTTCAGATTAAACCACTTCAGTTGCGAAGTCCATATGATTTTTGTCTAATTTGTCTTACAGTGTCTTATATATAGAAGCACTACAGACACTGTTACACACTACTAATAGTGAGTTCAAAAACCCCTAATCTTGTCTAGTCCATTCAAAAATATGTGATTTTATCAAAAGGAGAGTGTAGTTGACAAGTATCTTACTTTTGTAAGTAACAAAGAAAAATATACAATATGTCCTTTTTTTATACAATGGCTGATTTTGCATCTTCATTGACACAACATCCCCGTGCACAGGATCTTTGATGATGGACGCTGCAACATCCATTGTCAGAAGGGGCGTTATGCCATGGGGAGGCAGTGCCATCTCTGTCACCACACCTGCCAGGAGTGCACTGATGAGGGACCTGACAACTGCATCAGCTGTGACAAAGGTACACTAATCTGGGTTAAGTTTCTGAAAACTACATGGATGATTTTTTTTGATAATGAAATGTGGATTAACTAAAAACCTTTTTTTGATATTTCTAGTGTAAATAAAAACGACATTACTTTACTGAGAGGCAGAAGTTGTACGAGTTAGTGCAGATAAAACCATAAATACACACATTTCATATATTTCAACAATACCCTCTTTTTTTCTCACTACATAAAACCTGGACGCTCGTAGACTTTGAAGTGTCATGGGCGGATTTTTGCAGTCTATCTAGTTGTGACTGGAATGTAAGTGAAAGCGTGCTTTTTCGTAACATCACATGGATCTAGCCAAGGCTCATTTGTGCCAGACTCCACCAATCAATCCTCTAAAAGTAAATGAATCTAATTAAAGCAGTAATTCAGCCAAGGCCTGCTGATGGATGTGTTAAAAGGGGGCATCAGTAATTTGTTCGTGGTAGCCTGATGTAGAGGTCACTGCACATCTCTCAGATTTAAGCCCAGTTAAAGGACAAGCTGTGTCTGGATTTGATGTCTACTTGTGCTTCCTTTAAAAATCTTACCTTCTGGTACGTTTTATGATCTTGGGATCCTGTGCAGCCAAGCCAAAGTCCATAAAAAACTTTCATCAGTGTGAAAACAATCGTTATGACAAAACCCGGATGTCATTAGAGGCTCACAGCTGAAGAAATATCAACTTGACTGTGGTAATAATAACGGAGTTTATCACAACGTCACACACAGTGTTATGGCTGTCAGAATGAATGTATTTACACTAGGGAGATTCTGTTACACACACATCCACCTACACACACACTTTAAGATACTAGACAGCCAAGGAGAAGATTAACACCAGATTTCCCCTTCACAAACACACTCTCACTGTCACATGCACACACACACACACGCACCCACACACTCTCACTCTCTCTCTCAATTAGCCGGCAAGTTTGTCAGACTGTGTTTGCAAATGTGGTTCCATTTAATTGCAGGTCTGTCTGAGGCTCGATGAGACATAACAATAATAACATGAAGAGACCCTCCATCTGTCTCTCGCCATGTCATTTCTCTCTCAAAACAACCACTCTTATCTTGGCCATTCACACACATACACACACACACACACACACACACACACACACACACACACACACACACACACACACACACACACACACACACACACACACACACACACACACACACACACACACACACATACACACAGGTGCTTACTGAGCAGACAATTCGTGATACTGACCTTTGAGTAATGTGGAGATTTACACCCCTACTGTCCCTAGGATTCCTGTTTTATTTGATAATCACAGTAGAGAGAGACAGGAAAGGCAGAGGGCAATATCAAGATGGAAAACACACAGAAAAAGCGTTTAATATTTAGAAAAGTATGTTAAGTTGTAGAAGTTGCTAAAATATCAGTGGATATTAAAAAGTAAAGTCAAGTCACAAAATCAGGTTAGACTGACAAAGTTCACACCTGAAAATTCATGATGAAAAATTCAAACTTAAAAATCTGGGCTACCAAAGATAGCCCTCAATGAAATCTTTTAACCTATGGCCTATGTACTGCCTGTCATGTGTGCAAATGCATGTATGACCACATGCATATGTAACTGTATAGCGGTTTATTTTCTAAAAACTACAGTAAAAATGTTGCTTCTGCTGTAAATGTGATCATACAGAGTTATTTTTCTTTTCTTGCGGCATCTAGATAAGTTCGAGTTGGTCAGATACTTCTTTCAGGGTCAGTGTCGGGTTGTCTGTCCAAAGGGGTTCTTCCACTCTGCAAGGAATAGGTGTGAACCCTGTCCTGCCGACTGCATCATCTGTACAGCAGTGAATCACTGCCTCCACTGCAGCCCAAGACACAAGCTCAGAAATGGAAAGTGTGTCCCATTGGAGTGCAGCGCAGGTGAGAGATGCTGGTAGAGCTTTGTACGACTTTATTATGTGCTCATTTACGGATGTCACTATGAAAAGCACTGCAGTTAATTCTGCAGTAGATATGCTGGGTGGGTAAATTTTACAAAGGTTACCACTGTGAAAAACAAGTAAGAATGAAGACACATGTCATCTATATCTCACTATTGTTGAAAGATGAAGAGTTAGGAAAGTATTTTATAATAGCGACCTCTATTGCTCATCACCACTGTCACAGAGCTGGGTTGAATTTGGGAAAACCTCAGGGAACACATATGTAGTTCAGTGACCTCATTTTAAAGCAAGAATTAAAATTTAAATACAAAACATGTCAAAAGAAAATATGCCAACACAAGGGCTCTTAGACACAATTCAATAGGTTTAAAATATTTAATTTAGTTTAATTATGATTCAGGCCATTTTCTACAGGAATCTGAGTACAATCATATAAGAGAAGAAAAACATATGGCCATAAAATTCTATTCAACAAACCACAAACACCACAACAGAAACACAAAAAGACTGCATTTGTGCAGTGATATGCTTTAGATAAATACTCTGTGAAACACAAATATTTATAAAAATAAAGAAATCAAAATGTCCCACCAGAAAAATACAGTCAATGATTTCATCTGGTTATGTATCTAGGTCTACTGGGTGCCGATGTGCCGAATCCTTTTACTTTCTGTTCCTAATCTGTTCAAGTAAAGAACATCTGGAGAATTAATTTTTATCCTCTGAGAGATTGTGATGATGAACACATCGCACTTTATCTTATCGTATGTGATCAAATGTGAATGCCGGCCAAGAAAGGATTGGGAAAGAGCTGAAATGTTTTTTGATAAGACAGAGAGGTGGAGGTGGGTAGTTATAACTTCACTATGTTGAATGGGGGTGAAGAGTAATGATGAGAGTTTGTATGTGAGGATATAAAGTGTATGAGTGGGAGGATGAGGTGAAATTCTTATCATATGTGGCAGGCAGGTCTCAACAGGCCCCACAGACAGCTTGAACTCTGGAGTAGGCGAAATTTGGCAGTTGTGCATGTTTGACACAACTGACAATTGTGCTAGTTAATTTGGAAGTTTTCCCTCTTTGCTTTTCTCTGTCTGCGAAGCCAACAAAGGTTGGCTTTACAGACAGAGGAATGAGACTGGAGTGATTGATGTGACATAAATAAAGAAGATGAACATATAAACATTACAAAATTAAGCTAAAATTTTGTTGAAAAGTTGAAAGATAGCAAATTAGGTAATTCTAAAATAAGATGGGCACCCTTACAGCAGTATGTCTGTAATATCACTATGGTCATTTATGAAACAGGTAGTGATCTGATTGTCATATCTTACAGACATGTCTTTGTCAGTTGAGGTTGCAAATGCAGAGAATGAGGACTGTCTCCCGTGTGACAAGGGGTGCAAGCAATGTAAGCGCAGTAAGTAGACCATACTTTTTTCTCTCGCCTCACTTTCTTGCCTCCTACCTCTTTCACCTGCATGGCACACCACAATATCTGGCAGTCAAAGTGAATGAAGTAAATGAAAAAACTTGCGCCGCTTTTACTGTTCCCAGCTAAAGACTTATCATTTCAGTTCTCAGGACTGAGAGCCAGTGAGGTGTCAGGAAAGCTTGCAAACAAAACATGACACCTAATAAAAAGGGGGGTTTGACTGTACTAAATATGTTTGACATTTACTAATGATGTTGCCTTTGACTGTTGAAATACCTCACTCTTTGCGGTAGGATACCGGTGCAGTTCTGAAATGAATCAACATTTTGTTTATTCCAATAAGCCTTATTCATTAAGGAAGTCATTTGGACAGACACCATACCCATTAGACATAAGATTAGTATTTGGACTCATAGGTGCAGAATATCAGACATTTTTCACTATTTCCACAAGGAAAGCTGACCAAAATCCAATGTATGTCAGAGGCAAATATTATCTATACCACAAATAAAATTGATTTTCCATTCCTGGGTAAATGCTGCCGGTAACTATTTGTCCTTCCGAAGCTGTTTCCTTCCATCCTGTTAGTAAATATCAAAAATCAACATACGTTTGTCTACAGCATAACAGGATGCTTAACCCCTCTTTTTCTGAATGGGGTTTTGAATATGATTGGGTAATGATATGTTTTTTCCCTCAACACTGTGAAATGTGAAAACATATAGAGTAAACCATGCATAAACCTAAACTCCTTCCAATCCAATCCAATTCCTTACACCTCACCCTGTCAGTACAAGCCATACAAAGACGAAAACACTTGCTTCTTCCAGAGATTGCTCCCGACATACCATAGAAAGTTGTTATTGAGCTGAGGTGGAGACGGGCTGTTATTATGTCATTATGCATTCTGGGTGGAATATTTTTCTTCACTCTCACCCCCACCACAGCTTCTCCGCCACCCATCTGCTCTTAGTAATCACAATTCTGCAAGCTAAACAAGTCAGTCAGCAGATTAGAGATTTGAGATGATTGGCCGTGTGACGAGATGAGATGGGCTGAAGTGAAGATGAAACAGAACCTGTGGTGTCTGAGTCTGGCATCTATGTATGTGTGTGTGCATGCATACACCATGTGTCATCCTGTATTTCTAAGCTTATGCCAGTTTTAGACATTTAAAGTAATGTGGAGCCAGGATTTGGATGTAGTTCTTAAATCAAAATTGGGATTGTAGCTATAGGTTTGGATTAAAACATGCAGTTTTATTTATTAAAAGGAAAAGTTCACCCTAAAATGTCTTCATCTTTTTAGCTATGTTTATGAAAACACTGCACCAGCTCATTACTCATTCCAAAAAGAAACACACCCCAAAGTGCTGTTGTGTGAGTTCTATCAATGAGCTCAGTAGCCCGACAGTGTGTGATAACATATAACAGCTCACTCCTACCTCTCCCATCAAATTACTTCAGTATTTCTTTTTAACTCATCAGTAGTTTAATTAATCTTCTCTGCATGCTATACTCCTTAATCATGGAATAAGAGTTTGAACATGTTTTATAATTGGATTAGTCATGTTTTGAATCTGTATTGGCTCCGTGGATCTTAGGGAATGGCAGTGATGCACATGTCTTGTGTAGCCCAATGATAAGCGCTCTCTCAGGCTGGCAAAATCACCAGACATCTTTTACCTGACATTTAAAACCTTCATTATCTTGGCCCTTCTTGGCACATCGCTCCTTGGCCTCCACTGTTCTGGGGCACCGCTGCTGACACATCTCTGATCAGTCTGTGTGCTCAAAGTTTTTCTCAGAACATCAAGTCCTCCCACCTGGGTGTCTATGCCCTTACTTCTTTCATTCCTTCGCTGACAACATCTCAAGGTGTTTCTTCTTTCGGTGATGGGGGATGGGGCTAAATAGCATTTTGACCAACTTTGTTGAAGGCAAGATGATTTTCACAGACTACACAACACTCTGTGATTTGTTAACTAACTCAATATGAACTACTGTTGATCTTTAGCAGTATTATTTGGCTTCAGAAAAGCAGTAATGTTACAGCTCCTTTCCTGTGGAGCTGGACTCCTGATAAAAGGCTGCTGGTACGCTAAAGCTCATCTCACCTCCTTGAAAAAAAAGCTGTCTTTCTCATCAATGTTTTACTTCATTAAATTCTCTTCTTCTCAATCAGCAATTCACTTCTCAAACACTTCTTGATAAACACACTAAGACAGTTTCTCCCACTGAAGTGATGACTTGAGCTACAACTCTTTTTTACTGAGACTCAGTGCTAATCACTTTAATGTGTGATTGTGTATGTATGTCATGTGTGTGTAACTTCTAGTGTGATATGTAGCTTGCGAGTGCATGTAGACTGTAAATGTGCGTGTATGAGTGCTTGCACATTCGACAAGTGCATACTTCAGGATGTGTTTGCCAGTTTAAATTCTGTTGAAATCCCCCTTCCCTGGCCTGCACGGTTAATATTTATGCGGGCGCTATTTTCTCTCTTCACATAGACACAGCCTGAAGGCATGATTTCCGGCTCCTCTGTCCCTCCCACCTTGCCTTTCTCCCAGCCTCTCTCTGTATGAGTAATTGCTTTTACAGGTAGTGGCTTGTCGACCGCATTGAAGTGCAAACCAGTGCAGTGTTAAGTTGTGGGTGCTGGAAGGAGACTGAGAGAGGAATGGGGTGTGGGGGTCGATGGAGGCTTTTCTGGAGAGGATGAATGTCCCAAGGGACAGTCTGCAGAAGAGCCTTTTTTTGTAGTTATTTCCATCTTTTTCTCTCCCTCCTTCTGTCTCTCCTTTACCCTTTCTCTCTCTCTCTATGCTCCCTGTCTGATCCTTTCTTTCTCTTCATCTTGCCTCCCCATCTCGCCCCCCTCTGTCCTCGGAGATGTTTTGACACTTTTGGACTGAGGGATGACAGTGTTGCTCTTTCTTAGTTACCAGTTGGATGGTTTTGATTGACAGCAAGAATTAATTAGTTTGGAAGAAAAATGAACTTTCTTGTTTGGTGTGTGTCTCTCTCTCTCTCTCTCACACACACACACACACACACACACACCTGCATTACTTATTAATATTTCTGTATATATTCCCCGTCTCCGAAAACAAACAAAAAACACATAAACAGCAAATGTCCATGTTTTTTTACATAACCTGTCACTCAGGTGATTATTTTTGCGTCGTTCAGCATAAGTACACCTGCAGTGCAAGGTGAACAGACAACAGTGTGCAAAAGCCCACACAAACCCACACACCACATATTACAACAAAGCAGTAACATCTAGCTGCTGACTTCATGAAGATGACTGAACTAACAGGCATTATGGATGTGAACTGAAATGCCTGCAGAGATGCTTAGACTTTTCCATTTGTTTGAAGGGTTCTGGGTTAGATTTCTTTGCTAGCTCTGCATTGATCACCCTCTGAGAGTGCCAGTCAAGTCTACAGTGAACTGAACATATTCATTGTATGCTGTAATACTGCCTCCTGCTGGTGTTAAAAGACATCACAGTTCTGCTTTTGGGTACTCTGTAGATGAGATAGGCTATGAGATGGGATTTTGCCACATTTTAACTAAATAAAAAGCTAACCACTAACCTTTAGCGTTTCCAATATGGACAGATAGGAGGAAATTGGCTGATGATAGCAGTAAAACAAGTACTGCAACTACACAACTACATACTAAGGCTGATCCAGTAGACACTCTCTTTTGTCTTGCTTTGAGATTGAAAACAGAGCCACTTCATAAAGTCCAGAACTCACAGTAGGCCCGATCTGTTTTCAATTATTTGTTTTAAATTCTGCTCTTCACCACAGAGGATTCAGGAGATCAGGCCCAGGGAACTGTTTGCCTCAAATGTGAAGAAGGTTACTACCAGTAAGTCTCTTCAAGAGTTTCACTGAGTTATACCCCCTTATTCAATTGTTCTTACATTGATACAACCTGTCTGTCTGTCTGCCAGGTTAGACACAGACTGTCATCAGTCCTGTCCAGATGGGACCTACAATATGAACGACAACATGGTGTGTGCTCCATGTGAAGACAAACAATGTGAAATCTGTGACCAGTCCCAGTGCTACTGGTGTAAAGATGGATTCTATCTCTTTGGTAACATTTGAACTTTTTATAATTTTGGGCTTTGTTAATTTTGAGAATATCAGCTGTAAATTCCAGTAAAAGTCCCCATCTATTGGCATCTATGATCACAAGCATCCAAGTACAGAAAAGTGTCAAATGACAAATTATGTAAGTCACTGAAAGAATGATATGTTTAATGGTAAATGGAAGAAGTAAAAACATGTGTTTGTGTGTCCAGATGGGCAGTGTGTGGATCACTGTAAGGCAGGTTTCTTTGTGGATGAGGAGAGCCGGGACTGTGAGACTTGTCACCGCACCTGTCGCACCTGTGGAGGGCCACGATATGACGACTGTGACTCGTGCGAGAACCCATTCACCTTGAAGAACGGAGAGTGTTTAGAGAAAAGATGGCTTGCTTCCTGCACTGAGAAATACTTCAGGAACAGTATGCCAAATTTTAATTTGACCTCATAACTAAATGTTATCAACATTACCCACCTTTAATCTATTGTTTTGTGTGGGTACAAGTTAATTTCCTGAAGAAAATGAAATAAGTTATTCAACTGAAGTATATCTGCTTGTACTTTCTACAGTTTTCCTTGCTTATCCTTGCTCGTCATGCTGTCTACTACTGCTATTAAAGCATGTTATATATATATAAAAAGACAAAAAATTCCCAGAGCACAGCAACACAATAAGATGCTGGTAGATAGTAGGCTAAATCTATGAAAAATCAAAAACAAACTACCGCACACTGATCTGACTTACACAATGGTTAATGCAAAAGACTTTGGCACAGGTGATCGTGGGTTCGATTCCCGGTCAGGGTGGGGTATTCAGGTGGACCCTTAGGCAAGGTCCTTAGGCTACTTGCCTACCTCAGATATGATTGAAACTGCAAATACAAGAGCCATACTGGCTCGGACGTTGCCCGAGTCAACAAGGTCCATGTAAGGTGCTAGGGAACCAGGGCAACCCGATGACAAATGGGCTACTGGAACAATATATTTATGGACTAGAGCAGAAAATATGGCTCTGACAAGCAATCCTGGTGAGAGGGGTTGTATGCGGAGACTGTGGGATATATGGATGCTTTGAAACCCATCATCAACACTGACAAAGAAACAACTTCTAGCTCAGTGTTCTAACATCCGCAAACGGCAGCTCCTGTCACAACTAGAGATTGATGAGGTACAACAAATAGGCTACGGCAAGGGGGAACCAGGACGACAGGTCAGCGGGGAGATTTCATCATCATCCCCTCACTCAGAGATTTGGTCCCAAGCCCCAATAACAAGAAGCCCTTACGGCACAGATCACGCAACATAAGGGTGTCTGACCTACGATTGAAGATCAGATCAGACAAGATTGCCAAGGATGGCATCAAGCTGTATGCCAGAAATGAGCGAGACATCGACTCACTGATCCACACTACCAGGATCTACAGCAACGACATTGGAATGTCGTTCGGACTGGACAAGTGTGGTCGCATGGTATCAAAAAGAGGGAAGATGATCAGAACCGATGGGATTGAACTAACAGAAGGCCACATCGCAGATGTTCAGAACAGCTACAAATACCTTGGGGTGCCACAGGAAACCATGAGGAGGCGGCAAGGAAGTCTGCCGTAATACCGCCAAATACCTACAGAGAGTAAGGCAGGTCCTGAAAGGTCAGCTAAATGGGAAAAACAAGATCTGAGCCATCACACATACGCCCTGCCAGACATCAGATACCCCGCTGGTATAATAAACTGGCCAAAGGAGGAGATAGAGGCCACTGACATCAAGACAATAATGCATGGAGGGTTTCACCCCAAACCCGGCTCCCTGAGACTGTACACCAAGCGTAGTGAGAGAAACCGAGGGCTAGTGAGTGTCAAGACCACTGTCCAGGATGAAACAACGAAGATCCAGGAGTGCATCAGCAAGATGGCCCCCAAAGATGAAGGGCTTAGTGAATACCTCAGGCAGCAGAAACTTGAAGGTGAGGACAAGGAAGATGAAGAACTGTCATGGAGGGACAAGCCGCTGCACGGCATGTACCACAGACAAATAGAAGAAGTGGCTGATATCAAGAAATCCTACCAGTGGCTGGAAAAGGCTGGACTGAAGGACAGCACAGAAGCACTAATCATGGCGGCACAAGAACAGGCACTCAGTACAAGATCAATAGAGGCTGGGGTCTACCACACCAGGCAGGACCCCAGGTGCAGACTGTGCAAGGATGCCCCTGAGACAGTACAGCACATAACAGCAGGGTGTAAGATGCAGGCAGGAAGTGCGTACATGGAACGCCATTACCAGGTAGCTGTCATAGTGTACAGGAACATCTGCCACGAGTACGGGCTGGAAGATCCTGTGGGACTTCAAGCTCCACACTGACAAACTGGTAGAAGCTTACCAACCAGACATCGTGTTGATCGACAAACAGCAGAAGAAGATGTAGATGTGGCAATACCAAGCGACAGCAACATCCAGAAGAAGGAACACGAGAAGCTTGAGAAATACCAAGGGCTGAAAGAGGAGCTAGAAAAGATGTGGAAAGTAAGAGCAACAGTGGTGCCAGTGGTAATCGGAGCACTGGGGGCTGTGACCCCCAAACTGGGAGAGTGGCTACAGCAGGTACCAGTTAAAACCATCAGAGGTCTCTGTCCAGAAGAGTGCAGTCCTAGAAACAGCTAAGATACTGCGCAGAATCCTCAAACTCCCAGGCCTCTGGTAGAGGACCTGAGCTTGAGGATGACACATACCACCCTGCATGTGGTGAGAGGGGGATTTTTTTCCCCCATCTATCATTAGGTACTAAATAACACATCCTTGAGTCTATTTTTTATCCCAGCTTGCATGCGTTCAGTTAGTAGGACATTTCTCCTCTCACTCCTTTCTCTCTTCCATGCCTGTCTACTTATTTTGCTGTGGTTTTTGTTTGCTGTTTACCATCAGGTCAGGGAGAATGTGAGCTGTGCCACTCGTCCTGTAAGACCTGCTCTGCTGCAGGGAATAAGAACTGCAGCAGCTGCTACTCAGGTAAACATCTGCTGTCTGAAAATCTAAGACTGTGCTTTTAAAACTACACAATGTTTAGTGGGCTTATGTGAGATGTTTTAAGCAAACTTGCAATCAAAGTACATGTTTTTCTTCAGCAGGTAGTGTGAAAAGAATGACACAGAATCTTCCTTAAATTTGAACAAGTGAACACCTCTGTGTTCTTTATTCATTTTGTTTTATTAGTAGTGTTATTTCTTCAGGTCGTTTTTTGACCGCTCATCAGACCTGCACATCTCGTTGTCCTTCTGGTACATTTGCCAACAAGACATCCAGCCAATGTGAACACTGCTCAAGAGGTTGTGCCACATGTCAGGATGGCCAGCAGTGCCTGCGCTGTCACAGTGGGCTTTACCTGCACAACAAAGCGTGTGTGTTGGAGTGTCAGAGGTGCTTGTCTTGGTTTTTCAAATTTTTTGACTTGCACATGAACACGCATCATTATGATAACTCAATGATACCTCCTTATCTCTTCTGTCTGCCTCTATACCAGAGGGTTTCCTCAAGGTGGTGTATGCCAACCATGTGCCCCAGAGTGTACATCCTGCCAGGGAAACTCTTCTCACTGTCTGAGCTGTGAGAGACCGTACTTGCTGTTGGACCACTCCTGCAGGTCACGCTGTCTAGAGGGCTATTATGCCATTGAGACAGAATGCCGTCACTGTCCAGCTTATTGTAGAAAGTGCAATCCAGATGGCCTGTGCAAGAGTAAGTATGCTGGATGGAACCATGACGGGTACAGAAATGGAAGGAGAACTGAAGAGAAGTGTTGTATTAAAAGGTGACTTAGTTTGGTGTTAGAGCAGCAGAAAAGAGGAGAGGGAGGACATACAGGAGATGATATACAAGTTTTCAAACAAGGCTTTTATTGATGACTCCATGTTGTTATAGAAGTGAAAAGTCAATAAGAAGAACAAGCCCGTATGAACAATTGAAGGCTCACTGAGGGAAGGAAGAAGAGATTTGAAAAAGGTCAAATGCACACCACAAAGAGTTCAGAGTTGCATTTTATAGTGTAAAGGCATCTTTTTACTTTGGAAATCACAATTAGTCATGCGATTGGGCTGCATGAGTGAAAAGGTTGATCTTTAGTACAAAAAAAACCTGAAACACAAATAGAAGGCTGTCTATCGACAGTTCCCAATAAATTGTTTATAAGAGCTTAAGGGCACCCCTCAAGTAAGCAATTAAGTCAAGTCAAACGTTTGTTAATGACTCATCATACTGTATGTCAGGGTCTGAGTGGTGAGCAGGTAGGTGGACCCAAACGCAGGACACTGAGCAGAGTAGGTAAGGTACAAAAGGGTTTATTCTAGCAAACAAAAGGTGAACACACTTACGGGAGGAACACTAGACAGGCAGACATGGTGCAAAATTAATAACCAACAGAACACATGTAACAAAATAGCAGACAAGAATCTAACTTCAGACAATAACAGAAACCCATGTAAACAAACACTGACCAACTATAACACAGGGATCGTAACAGACAAAACCCAAACAAGAACACAGAACCAGAACACAGAGTACCCTAGACACAAGACATGACTGAAACCCAAAACACAGACTAACTATATAACAGATACTGGACACAGGGCAATAGACCGGATAGAACCCAAAACCGAACACACTACAAGACAGACACTAAAAGACTACAAATAAGACCGACTGTGAACCAAAACAGAGCAGACACGCCCACAGTGTGACGTCATAGGTTAGAACTAATGGAAAAGGTAATATTAACAATTTTAGTCACTTGCCCGTTTTTTTTTGCAAGAGATGTAAACAACACTGTTTTGCCGTTCTTATCATTGCTCTTTCTTTTTCTCCCAGTGTGTGCACAGTACTATTTCCTCCATGATGATAAGTGTGTGGATGATTGTCCTGATGGCTACTTTGCGAGCGAGAAGCAACAGGAGTGTGTGCCTTGCCATGTTGATTGTGCCTCGTGTGACGGACCTGGCTTTGATGACTGTGACATGTGTCGCAACCCGAAAGCTGTCCGTTACAATGGAGAGTGTCGGCTTCACTGTCCCAGCAACACTTACTATGATGCCACTACCAATGAATGTAGAGGTAAGGATGGTGGAAGTTTATTTTGATCATGTAAAATAAAATAAGAATAAAAAATCTACTCCATCATTACAGGATGTATTAATTGACTGTGTCTCATTGCTTTTCATTTTCCCAGAATGTGACAGGTCTTGTCTGACGTGCTCAGGCCATGAGCCCTCATCCTGTCTCAGCTGCGATACCAAAAGGCGTAAGGATGCCACTGGACATTGCGTGTGGTATAGTCAGTGCTCTCTGAACTCATACTTGGACCAGAAGGGGGAGTGCCAACAGTGTCATGAACACTGCCGTCGCTGTTCTGGGCCAGGCAAAGACCTATGCCTCAGCTGCAAGGAGCCACACTTCCTATTGAGTATGTTATCAAAATAAGCCAGAGAGAGACCAGAAAATATTTTGCATTAACCTTTTGTAAACTAAACGCTCCTTATCCACCAAAAGGAAACTTAACTTTAAAAATAGTAACTTTGTGTCTGTGTCCATCAGACAGCACATGCGTGCAGGAGTGTCCCGTGGGTTACTATGCTGAGGACAGGGACGAACGTGTGTGTGAGCGCTGTCACTTCAGCTGTAGGTCATGTGCTGGTCGCCACAGTGTGCAGTGTGTCACTTGTAAAACTGGCTTCTTCAAGCAGGGAAGCAGCTGCGTGGAATTCTGTTCAGAGAGGTTAGAAGGACACACAGACACACAAAGTCTCCACATCAAAGAACATCATAAACTAAACACCCTCTCTGCTTTTCAGTCATTTTGGCAACACCACCTCCATGGTTTGCGAGCGATGTGACCCCTCCTGTAGCCAGTGTTGGGGTCCTGGTAACAGAAACTGTCTGAGCTGTCGGGAGGATTACGTCTACCTGAGGCAGTGGGGGCAGTGCCTGCAGAGCTGCCCTCCAAGCTTCTACCAAGACAGTCGGTCTAAAACCTGTCAGAAGTGTCACCCCAGCTGCAAGACCTGCAATGGTACAGGAGGCCTGTCATGGCTTGTGTGTTGTTCATCAGGATCAACCACATTTCTACGCTACACTAGTATTTATATTATATTTCAGAAGACAGGAAAATGAAGTTACCATAGATGGTTTTGATGATACTGCGCAAACGTAGAATATCAGTTGAGGCAGTCATAAAGGCAATAATGAACAGTAAATCAAAACAACAGATTTGTCACAAGTGAACATTGTACACTAGCTCAGGATATTGATGAAAAACAAGATGAGGAACCATTTCTAGCAGAGCACTTCTTCATTAGGCTTCTTCTTAAATCACAACAAGAATTAATGCCTATGATAATGATTTCTATTGTCAGGATATATGTTTGGGAACAAAGGGTAAAGAGGAAACAAAATACATTTAAAGTATTTTTACTTTCATATCGGAGAGTACAGTAAGGGGAGAAAGAGAGAGGAACGACAAATTACAAGGTCTCTGGCTGGACTCGAACCAGGGACATTTTACATTGCCAGCTTCTTAAACACCTAAGCTACCAGGAGACCTCAGAATAAAAATATTTCACATCACATCTCTATATTCTTAAATAAGCATGTCTGTCACACTACTAATATAATAAATGCGCAGAGACATACTTTTGTTGTACCTTTAGACCTGCTTTTTAGTTGGAGTTCAGCCATCTGACATCTCTTTCTCTTTCTACTCACAGATAAGGGTGCTCTGGCCTGTCAGTCCTGTTATGAAGGCTACACGTTTATGGGTGGCATCTGTGAATCCCAGTGTCTCCTAAGCTTCTATGCTGCCTCACAGGTGACAGACCACTTTCTTAGATAGAGTGTATTTGTTTATATTCAACTAGCCTTTTACATTTGCCTCATGGAAAAAACATATTAGAGCTATAGCTGCAGTTTGGCTAGGCTGCTCTGTGAGTCATTGAGGAGTATTTGGAGATACATTTTGTGAAAGTGACAATGAGTCTGCTGTGTGACAAATTCCTCTGTTGCTCCAGGGCTCTGAGTCCAACGGCGATGAGCCAAATTGCAAGCCGTGTGACCCGTCCTGCCTGGACTGCCGAGGTCCCAGCATGTGGAACTGCACAGTGTGCCCCACACTCCAGATCCTGTCTGATGATGGCCGCTGCTTGACCTGCTGTGGAAATGAGACACGCCATGGTGATAAACCGATACCAAGGGAGTGCTGTGACTGCAAGGCATCACTGGGTAAGTCTATGAAGATTCTCAGTCATCCAGGTCATAGTTATCCAACGAAGGTTAAAGTCAAGAGCAACTGGACTTGGTTGAAAGATACTGGAATGTATTTCCAGTATCTTTAACCCTAACCCTAACCCTAACCCTGGAAATACATTCCAGTAACTTTCAACCAAGTCCAGTTGCTCTAGACTTTAACCTTCGTTGGATCACTGGGTAAGCAAGAACCCCTTGTTTATCCATTGTGTAATCTTGCATCTTGTCGAGTCACATTCTTGTCCTGTACATACTTCTTCCTGGAAAATAGTGTTTATGTGTGTGAGTCAACATTCGCATCCTTTCAAGACATCTTTCATTTGTAATGGTTGCCCTGTATGATTCATCTTATTTATGGCCTTCAACCTTGTAGACGTGGGGTTCATCTTCCTGTCAAACAGAGCTTTCCAGTATTTTAGAACAATGGTATATCTGTACCGTATTACAAGAAAACTTCCATTCACACACAAGACTGCATTTCACTGAAAGAAGAGTCTCACTTATGCTAGACAAGATTAATCTGGAAGAGAATAATTTTGTCATTAATTTATGTAACCTAATGGTCTGCTTCACCTCCTTCTTCTCAGAGGAGTGCATCCTGGGTGTCAACTTTGTGATGAGGAATGGTGAGGATACTCAAGGCAGCAATGGAAAACTGTTTGTCACTGCCTGTGTTCTACTAATCCTCTCTGTGGGCGGAGGGGTCTTCCACTTCTGCAATGCTCGATCAAAACCTTTTGCACCCAAAACCAATGCTGGAGGCTATGCAAAACTGGACACCAATGGAGGCATTGCCTCACAACCCACCACCTCTTCATTTGGGGAGTATAGCGACAGAATCATTGAATGTGAGGATGATGAGGAAGACGATGATGATGATGATATTGTGTACATGGGACAAGATGGCACGGTGTATCGTAAGTTCAAGTACGGACTCTTGGATGAAGATGAGATTGAGCTAGAGTATGATGATGAGAGCTACTCATACAGATGAGAAGAAAGCTCAAAGAGAGAGGAATGACGTGTAAAAAAGGTCCCTGGCTGGACATTTTACAAAAGTTGTGAACAAGTGTTGACAATCAAATAATCATTTTCTTGTGTTATTTTTTTCCGTTTTCTTCATGTCAGTAATTTCATTTAAAGAAAATATTCTCTGTTTACATCATAAAACCATATAATAGCTATTATTATAATAGCTCATATTGCTTAGAGAAACCACAATCTTACACAATATACTTTGATATACTATAATTTGATATGAGTTGCAGGGGTAGACTTAATACCAATAGAATTAGGATTTTTCAAAGACAAAACACAAGATAAAACACAGACACATCAATACTACTTTTAATTGGAAATTGTATGTTATTAATAACCAGGATTACTGATCGTTTTAATATACTTTCTCTGTTTCTGCATTGCCTGGTTTGAAGGACTTATGTATCACTGTTGTAATATTACTGTTAGTACTTGCTGTGTTATACTGTGTCTTTGTTTAATTTGTAAACAGGACTGTATGGCATTACAGGAGCCACCTCAAATCAAAGCAAAAATGCACAGTGTGATCTGTAATGCTGTATGGTACTGTTTGGATCTTTTCATGTTAGTATACACAGAAAGGAAAATATTTTCTCAGGGGTTTCCTCTTGTTCAGGTCACAATAAAACGCTGGCATGATCTGCAGAAAGTTGCAGAAGTAATTTATCACGACTTTTTCACTCATGTCTGAATGTCGGCATGTCTGTGTCACACTTACTAAAAAGTGTGGAGTGACAGTAATTTAATTTTAATTTAAAATGTTAAAAGTTTTTCTCTGTACTTGGTTGAGGTGAAATATGCTTTAAATGATTGTTTCAAAATAAAGTTTGATTTTGATCTGTGTTGTGGGTGTGAATTCTTCTTGTGCCAGAGTTTAAGTGGGTGGATTTGGGCAAGTATTGCATGCAATTTAACACACAGGTGACTGCAGCTAGCTGTTCCCTGTAATTGCTGAGCTTTGTAACACGTTCGTATTGGATTTAATGTGTGATTGTGTTATGTAAGAAAGCTCAATTTGTACATATTAATTTTAAATATAGTGGCCTATGCACTGTGTAGTCTTAATTTAACTTTATCACAAGGTATTATTATTAGAACACATTACCACTGTTGCTCTCCATGCTGCCATGTAGCTGTCAGTATTTTCCAATCCAAACTTACCCCTGAAATGGTTCCAAGTTGTTCTACTTACTTATCTGCTTAAGCTAAACCAAATTTTCATGAAGCTCACGCAACATAACTGTTGTTTCTTTGGTAATATAACCTTTACCCCGAGTCTCCAGCAGAACAAGTCCAGTGTCTTATCTCACATTGGGCTCAACAGATAGACACAATATTAGTTCAGGGACTCTGTAGCTTCTTCACACACATTGACTTTCCCTTCCAGAGCGAAAACACTTTTTATTCTTGCAGTGACACTTACACAATCACATACCTGGTGTGACTGTTTTACTGTGCATTAAAAATGTATAAATAATATTGTAAACATGATTTTCAGAGACTGTCCCCTGTTAATAATTTTTTACTTTCTTAATTGCATAATTTTAAAGAAAGTATTAAAATATAACTAAGTCATGTTTGTATCTGAGCATATTTGCTGACAAAAACATTCAGGAGGGTATCAGCCAATAATGAAACCCTAATAGATCCCTTGGATGCCAAAAAAAATCAAAAAGGCTTGATCAAACTATTTATTTGATTAAATTATATAAAACACAAGAATGAAAACATAAAAGATGTGTTTTAACTATAGATGCAGTAAACTTGGTCCCTGTGCAAACTAGAAAATATAATTATAACAAATTGGCCTGGAAAACATTTAACCCTAAAACATCAATGCAGTGGGTTTAAAGTGTTGAGATCCCTCTTTCACAGGTCTGACGAAGCAGCACATTACAAGTCAAAGTTACAGTGAGATTTCTTTTGTACATTAAGTGCTTTAGAGGATGAATGTAATGGCTAATGCAGCATTTGACATGAAAGAAAAACTTTATATAGTAAGACATGTTAACATAATAACAGTGAAGGACTGCTTCCTGTATTCTCTCATTCTTTTGGTGGGAATTAATTTAATGCCATTTTCAAGCTTTTAGAAACTTTAGTTCCCAGTAAAGAAACTAAACCAATAAAAAGGACTGAGACTGAATAAGCTTACTATGGGAAAGGATCATAGGTAATATTGCATGATACACATGAACTTTCATAAATTGCAGTCATATATTTTACACCCTAAATAACACACATGTACACAAAAATGCAACACAGCCTTAAAATCTAAAATCACATTCATATATTTCATTCATTTAAAACAATTATTTACATTTCAAAGAGCTCCACACACTCAGTAGTTCTTTGTAAAGCTTTACAGGTGCATGAACATGCAGACCTAAAAAAACAAAACGGACTGACCTACTTCTCTTACAAGTTTAGTCAAGTTTGTTGTAAAATATATTTGTTAAACTCGTTAACTGTACTATAGATTAATTATGTGTATTGTAGATTTTGTGTCCATACATCTGTATGATCATCCTTTCACCTTATATATGACTTCATACACTTCAAAGACAGACCAGGAGCTGTGGACCTTATACTGCTTCATCCAACTGCACCTATCAATGTTTTACTATATTTAACAAACTCAGAGGCCGATGGCCTGTCTGAGCATCAGGCAAGCAGCAGTGAAAAAGTGTAATCAATGTGCATAAGAACTCGCTTATTCAGTCTTAATGTTCCTCGGACCATCTAGCATTCATCTACAGGTCTCTACAGAGCAAACGGGCTGATAAAGAAAAAAACAGTTTCATGCAAATCCAGATGCCAAATATGTTGAAATTATTTTAAAAGCCTATATAACATGTTTTTGAACACATTTTATTTAATAAATAATAAGGGTGATGGCTACTAAATAATTTGTGTCTACAATAAAAAGATTTTTTCTGCATCAAAAACCCCAAATCCAATCTCTGGTTCAATGTAAGAAATACGGCCATTCAATTTTAGGGCAGTGGTAAACAGTAGAGGGCTTGTGTCACAATAGACAAGGCGAAAGACTTTTTCCTCATGAGGAACACAAAAGGAGAGTGAGCAAGGACACTTTAATACTATTGGATGATTTCATAATTTAATCTCCTTGTCCTCACAGAGATGCCTCACATTTAGCCACATTGTTGCATAGGGTCCAACAGTGCAACCAGTGTTTTTGTTACAGATTATAATGCCCAGACTTTATGTCTAACCATCTGATACAAAAACAAATTACAACAGAAAAGGACTAAATAAATGTTTTCAAGCTCGGCTAGATGGTCTATTTTTGTCATTCTTAAAATACAGGTTTTGTGTTGATGAGGTCACCCTCACCCCAAAATTTTGTAGGTACCTCACATAAAAGTTACCAAATATACAACAAGATCAGTGAGACCCAAGAGCTTCTTAAACAGTTTTGCTGAGCAATGATGCAATCTAGTGAATAGGTGCTGTCTGCAACAAACCCATACAGGAAGTTAAACAGCTCATGAAATACAGACACAGTGACAAAATAAAATAAAAATACAATATAAAAAGATTGGTTGAATGATTGAATGTCCATGTGCAGCCATGGCGACAACAATGAGATCTCAGAATGAGGCTGTGCACTTTAATGAGTATGTACACACGCACTTGTGTGTACATAGAAATCTGTGTTGTTCTGGTGTGTGCACACAGTCACAACCAGCTGTCAGTGACCATTCATAATAGTCTGTGATGTGGACGCAGTGGTGGGGAGCAGGGCTGAAGACGAGCTGGGAACGCTGGTGAAGAAGTTGTCCTCTCTTAGTTTGAGATGTTCTGGGAGCTCCAGCTTGACCTTGGCCTCCTCAATGTCGTTGTTGATGGCCGTAATGAGGGCTTCTGTTAGGGACAGTAAAAGAAGTCAGAGAGAAACAATGATGTGTATAAAATGGGGGAATCATGGTAGGTAAAGAGTAAAAATACTAAGATCAAGATCTGGAGGCGTGGAATCTAGAAGACCAGGTAAACAAAGATGTGTGTGCGTGTGACAAAGGTGCCGTACCAAGTGAGTCGTAGCTTCTCTCTGGACGAATGTAACCAACCATGACAACACTGAGAATCTCCCCATAAAAGTCCTCTTTGAATGTGTGAATCACGTGAGTCTCCTGGAAGCAAAAAGTTGTTTATATGTTTATTTACCACAACTGACAAATGTAATGTACTGTATTTCTCTTGATAACCAAACCAGAATGTATTTGAATGGCTTACTGAGCCCTGCTTTTCTATCTGACAACAACATATAATGGAGATGCAAAATAAATGCAATAAAATGGCTAGTGGTATGGGATGTGAATAAAGTATGCATTACTATATTAATTTAAAAAGATGACCACTTTGAAAACAGCATAAAGACATATTTTAAGAACTCAAAACTTTGCGCTAAACAGTTTACTCCCAATAAGTGCTTGCACTTTACTTAAGAAACTTAAGTAAACTCTTAAGTAAAACATTCTAAATGGACTTTCCACTTGAAAGCCGTACTTCAGTCAAACATAGCACTGTCTTGTTTGAACTAAACTTCAACATTTTCGTTAAGATATGATATTATAATATAGATTACTGTTCCCTTGCTATGCTTGCTGCTTATTTGGTTTAACAGTGAACCCATGACATGGACTTTCCCAGCTCACACGCACTCTGATTGGCCAAAGGTTTTTACCAGACACAATAAATACTATTCTTAATATTTTGTTGGGTTTTCCCCACAGCTCAGATGAATAAGCTTAAAAGATGCCAGGTTTAAATGCTACTCGTGTAGTAGTTAAGTGTGTGTGTGTGCACGCGTGCTAAGTCCACACACTGGGGAAACACAGCGTTGTTGTCATCCTCTTGCGTGCCTACATGGTGTTTCCTAAGTCAATGAGTAATTGTGTTAAATAAATCATATTGACCAAAATAATTGTGATCATGATTTTTGCCATACTCAAGCAGCCCTAGTTTGATTCCAGAGGGATAACTCAAGACCAGTTCAGTGTGACACCCAGAGCCCGGGCAATGTTGGCACCATACTCGTCTTAAAGTCAGTAAAGCCTACAAATATAATCAAATGATTGTTTAAACATAATGAGTAATATTTGTATTGCATAGATGATCGTTGACATTTTACCTATATTTCTTCCTGAAAACTGAGTAACCATGCAACCATTCAAATATCTTTGTCTCATTGTGGGTAATGTGATTTCCAGCCAAAGCCGTGGAGGAAGAAGTGGGCTTATTACCACAGAATCACTGCCTTTAAACCCTGGATTGTCAACGGCTATCTGACATTTTAGAAATATATATGCAATATGTACAGTTTCGTTCTCACTAAATCACCAAGCAGTTTGCAGTGAATGCCGCTAATCTTGCACTGACCATGGACTTCTTTGTATTTTTGTAGTAAGGGTTCCAGCCAATGCTCATCACCATTTTGTAGACATCACCATTACCGACGCAGGCCCAGCCATAGTAGATCCCTGTGCTGATATCTGCTGGAAGATTGTCCACCACTGAGTCGGGGAAGTTGGCTGTAGTTGGGTGAGAGAAAGGGAGGAAGAGTCAGTAGAAGGGGGGAGAAGGTTAGCCAGAGAACCCCTCCTCATTAAGTTAGTATCTTTAAAGTTAGAGACCCCTATCTATTTAGAGAAACATTTTAACTGATTGTTAAGATAACCAGGGGAAGACGTTCATCCCCAAATAGAACTGACTTTGTAACAGCAGCCACTGTTTGGTTAAGGCAAATGTCAGACAATCTAATTGTTTACTTATTCTTAAAATTTAATGTACTTCTGCGTTTTGGGGATAAATTATGCTACCGGTTTCTGTTTAAAGGGGTTCTTTATTAAGTGTCTCTGATTACAAAGTGGATGATTTGACTTGTGAGAAGGCACAAATTCCATTTCATTTCTTAGAGTAAATTGTCAGGGTAATAATGAGACTATACAGAACATTTAGCATTACAAGGTTCAAATTAACTTATATAACTTTCATTTGCATAGTCTGTTCACTTTCATTAAGACGTGAATTCACACATTTCTGGAAACAGCCATCTTTAACTTTACATAGCTATTATTTCTGGTGAATAACAGTGCTTTCATCGTCTGTCAAGTTCAGTTACTAAAATTACATTTAACTCACTGCAGTAAAAACAAACACACAAAACGATGCGTGCTCGTTACGTAGAAAGGTGCAGTCACCACTGCTGTAAACGTCTAGTGGCCAGCGGCGAGTATGAATGAAAAGTAATCAGGTATCTGCCAAATCAGCTGAGAAGGACTGCCGAACATTAAGGTCATAATAACCACAGACTGTCAGGTTTCTGACCTAACGTCATCTACGTACACTAGATCACAGGCAGAGCCAATTTGTAATAGGTTACCGAAAAACTGATAATTATTAATGATTAATTGATTGACAGATGATTAACTCACCGGTAGGAATTCCCAGTTCTTTGCTTCCTCTCCCGAAGCCTCGAATGACCTCTCCCCGGCAGAAGTACGGAAGGTTCTTCATTACTAATTAGTTTCCCGAAAACGGCTGGCTAACGTTACCTCTTAGGTGGACGATACAGAATGACCTCGAAACGACACAAAGAAGCCGGACTGGCTAACGTTAACGTTAATCAGCCGGTGTTCCACTCTGTTGGCTTTGACAAGTAGCAAAAGCGAAATCTTACCCTTGGAGAGTTCAAAGACCGTCCTTGCGTTTAGCTAACGTTAAGTGTCACCAGCCTGGCTAGTTTGCTCGAGTTGAATAAAGTTGAATGTAACTCACTGAGCAGCGATAAGTTCACCAGCTAGGCTAGCTAGGCTAACTACTGTTAGCTTAATCAGAGGCTCCTGGTCCTAAAACGGGTTTAAAAGGTTCTAAGGGTGTTGGTTGTACAGTACTCGACATATGACAGTCTCTGTTTCAGTCAGGTCCACTCGCAGTCTGATGATGAAAATGATGAAGCGCAGGTGTCGTTACTTGTGTTGCACACATCTACGCCCGTAACACTTTTGCTGATGTCATTGACCGCGTGACCAACCCGGAGCAGTCACATGTTGCCTTCACTTGTTGTAGGAAATATAGCAATTACATCTGAAGCATTCAATGACCCGTCTAGGGAAATACGAATTTTTTGACACTTGAAAATCTATAAAAAGACGAAGTATTTATACTTAGTATACTATCGTTACATAATACTGCTTAGAATACTGCAATCACTAAATTTCAGGTCATCTTACTTCGCAGTTTCTGGGTTATTTTTTCCTGACAGCCATCATTGTCCTGACCTTCGCGGATTGTTCTTCGCCCATATGCGAGTTTTTCCCAGATCAGCAAATTTTAATACATAAAATTATAAGATATTACTCCTCCTACATTAAATTAACGATATTTTACTATATTTCATTTAAAAAGAATAAAAAACGTAATTTTTAACAGCCCACAATTTCGATTGCTTTTAACGTGCCTACCTGTAGATACAGATCTTAACTGTCAGGTTTGTTCGCAGCTTCCACAAGAGGGCGACATGAGAACTATCCTTTCACAAGCACCCATAACATGGCCCAGTCAGACTGTCTATCTGTGGGCCTATATGTAGACATACAGTATATATTTTTGTCCTAAATTTGACATTGGTTGTATAGGATACTCATATTGTTTTATTTTCAGATCAGATTATAATATAAATTAGTTAATTAAAATATTTCAAAATCATTCCTTTTGTTTAAGTCATTCCAACTGAAAATAGTATCTAGTAATAGTAGTAGCCTACTAGTATTATTATTGCCAGTATTATATCAGACATTGCCGTTTACATTTCAGCCTGAAACATAAAGAGATAAAGAGATACATAAACAATCACTTATGAGTTTAAAGATACACTATATTGACAGTTTTTGGGTGCCTGCCGTTACATGCACATGAAGGTAAATAACATCCCATTCTTAATCTGTAGGGTTTAATATGGAGTAGACCCAACCTTTGCAGCTATAACAGCTTCAACTCTTTTGGGAAGGCTTTCCACAAGGTTAACACAATCCTAGTGTGTTTATTGGAATTTCTTCATTCTTTTACAAGCACATTTGTGAGGTCAGGCACAGATGTCGGATGAGAAGGCCTGGCTTGCAATCTCCGCTCTAACTCATCCAAAAGCTGTTCTATCTGGTAGAGGTCAGGACTCTGTGAAGGCAAGTCAAGTTCTCCACACCAAACTGGCTCATCCATGTTTTTACCTTGCTTTGTGCACTGGTGCATAGTCATGTTGGAACAGGAAGGGGCCTGTCCAAACTGTTTGTACAAAGTTGGCATTATGAAATTTTCCAAAATGTCTTGTCATGCTAAAGCATTAACAGTTCCTTTCACTGGAACTAAGGGGCCAAACCCAACCCCTGAAAAACAATCCTACACCATAATCCCCTCTTTGCTAAACTTTACACTTTACACCACTGCATCTGACACTTTGCATTGCACTTGGTAGTGTAAGGCTTGGATAAAGCTGCTCAGCCATGGAAACCCATTCCATGAAGCTCTCTACACACTGTTCTTGAGCTAATCTGAAGGCCACACAATGTTTGGAGGTCTGTAGCTACTGACTCTGCAGAAAGTTGGTGACTTCTGTTCACTGTGCACCTCAGCATGCGCTGACCCCGCACTGTGATTTTATGTGGCCTTGAACTTTGTTTCTGGTGTTCCCAATCCCTTCTGCTTTGTTATAATACCTATAACAGCTGACCATGGAATATTTAGTAGTGAGGAAATTTCACGGATGGATTTCTTGGACAGGTGGCAACCTATTACATTCACTGAGCTCCTGAGAACGAACCATTCTTTCACAAATATTTGTAGAAGGAGTCTGCCATGCCGTCATTTTTAAATGTTTATATTGCAAAACTCTACGAGTTTACGTTACCTGTCTGTGACTCACAGCGTAAGAGTGGGTTCACTTGATTGCTATCATGCTCAAAATGTGACAGCATTTCAAGTGTTGCATTATTATCAGTCGACATTATCATTTGTACAACATTTGTTTTTTTACTGCGTAAGAAAATTGATGTGGGTTGTGAGATCGTGGGAAAAGTGTCAATTGAGTTAGTCTCACGCTCAATGTGTGAGAGTTGGCAGCTCTGTAGTTGTAACAGCACCACCTTCATCAAGAAGGGATGACCTAAGAGTCATGTGAAAAGTTTCATGTATGATTAGTTAATTTTAATTAGTTGTAGATGGTTGTAACAATGGTTGTAACTAAAAATGACATAATGCCAGATAAACACATCTGATGAAGATGAAGTGCATGTTAGGTTACACTGATAATCAGAGTTTGTTGACTTTCTTTCTTATCTATTATATTATCTATGTATAGACATACAGGGTAGTTGTAAAACCTCCGCACCTTTAACAAACTGAGGGAAGTTGTAACAATGATTAAAAATCAGACCACACCAGACCACAAGATATAGCCTACACCTGCATAAATGTATTGCACATGAGTCAACAATTCAACATCTTTCTGTGCTTCTTATCTATGGTAGAATGTAACTGTTTGGTTGCCACTGCTGTAAAGTTTTAGGCTACTATTGTTATCTGAGGATAAATTGTAATTTATTTCAGTATCTGCTCAATGTCACATGGCAGATGGACTTTAAAACCCAATGAGAGGCTTCCACAGAGTAGTTGCTTGTCAAAACTTAAACTGCTGTTATGATGTTCTATTTTAAAGGGCATAGTACATTACTTATTTTATATGATTTCTCCATAAATGTTATAGTAATAAGGTGAAAGTAAGTATTTAGATCATTTATATGGACTCAAGGAACAAACCCTCCATTTGTGTCAAGGTAGTAGGATTTAGCATGAAGAACCCATATTGGTTTTCAGAATAAAAGCATGAAACTGTGATACCCATATTCCTGCTGAAATCTTAAATCCCCCGAAAACAGCACTGTGTTAGTTTATTTTGCAAATTCACGTGTATTTCTTTTAAATATTTTTGTGATGGCTACTATTTTAGGATTATTTTCCGGAGCACATTTGAGCAGATTTTTTCATGTTCATGATTGAAATATTAATAGACAGAGTTTGAAAATAGCTCCATCTTTCCGGAAAATGATTACAGTTTTGGGAGTCGAGCAATAGTGATTCATACTATAACCAAATCACTATTAGTTAGCCAACGAAAGTTGGAAATACATTTACTATTTAAAATAGTGGACATCTTTCATTGTTTGTGAAGATTTTGTACTCATGCAATATGTGTTAATACAGAACAAATATACCTTTTTATTGGTGACACAACACTAAATACTAGTATAAGGAAGTGTACCAAAGCCATCGAATAATCTGCTTTAAAATACAGGTTATTTAATCATTCTTCACTGATGCAAATCCTCCAGGCTTTGACACCTAATCAATGGTTTTACTTTGAAAAATGCTAACAGGAAGTCCTTCTATCAAAAAAGCCAACTGTTCCTCCAATTTCATCTGGATAGACCTGTGGTCAACTGATTTAGAAACTTCAGACAGGGGAGAAAATGAGACAGAGATTAATAGAGGAGGCTCAAATCTGGTCCGCTGCTTGTAAAGTTACAGGTAGGAAGCATTTAAAAGGTATGTTGTTTAAATAAAACGTAAAGTTTTAAGTATTCAACAAAAAATTAATATTGTTATTATTATTTTAAAAATAATTTTCATATTGTATGCCTACACTGTAATTTGAACTTTTATATTCAGGAAAAACAATAACATTATGGTTGTTAAAATAGTCATTGAATGGAGAATGTTGAATACCGGAGTTTTTTAATTCTTGATCACACAGCAAGAAATCTTTGCAGCAATCGCATGTCACCACATTTTATACTGGAAATACCTCACTTTATACCTAAATATAGATTTTAAAATGTTATTTGGTTTCTTTACCCAAATTTAACACTGGGTTAACATCAGTATTATATCTTTAATGAAATTCCATTGAGATTAATTAATTCTTCTTTATGCTTGTGTGTCTGTCATAGACCTGAATCTGGGCAACAGACTCAGTGTCAGTTTCAGTGCTGTGACTTTTGAATTGTGTCGTATAATGACTATTACAGCCTCCACACGAGGCATTGCTTTTTGGACATGTTGTTTTGTTTATCTGCTGCATGTTTCATGTTATTTGATCCTTGTGGTGAAATGGGGATGATATTGAGAAATGTCATTGTAAAAAAAGGGTTGGGTGTGATGGTTGTCCATTCTAAAGCTGATCCTTGAAAGGACATCTTATCTGTTCCTTTTGTTTAAAGCTGCAGGTGCGACGAGACACTTAAATCACAAGACAAGACAAGACACAATATTCTGTTCACATGCTTGAGATGAGGTTTTAGCATTATTTTTAAGAAATCTTCAATGCTGAATTATATTAAAAGTCTGAGCATTAAACACTTAATTCCTGTATTCTGGTATTTCTGCCGTTTCTGCACACATTTATGGTGCAAATGTTTTCATTTACTGTATGTAAATGAAAACACAAAATTCAGGTGGCAGGTGACAATTTAAAATATAAAAATGTAACGATATAATGCAGTAAGACTCTCACGCATTCTCCGTTGCTTTCAGATATGTTTCTCTTGAAACTGAAGATCATCTTTTCTCAAATAATATCGTCCCTGATGACATGTGCAGGAGTGATTTTGTCTTCCCTCCTCTTTTAGGTTTTTTGTTTGAAAAAGCAACCTCTTCAAAATGTGATTGTGGTACCTTTTCACCTCAGTGATACATTATCTCCTGGGTTTTAATAGCTTTCAGCAGGTTTTCTGCTTATGTCAAAAACTTTCTGCACATTCAAAATCTATCCCAGATATCTGTGTTATTCTCTTTTTCAAGTCTACCTGCCCTATACTCTGCTGCATTAGCCCGCATTATTGCTCTGAAAGATCCATTGTAGACCCTTTGACAGACACAGAACTGGATGAGACATGAGGTGGAAACTGAAACTAACTGAAAACACCAAATTAAATAATGTGTTGATGCATTGCACACAGTTTTTTAATATCATTATTGATATTTGGACTTGGGGCGGGTATCATTTCAGCCTAGGTCAAAAGATTCAAGTCACGAGTGAAGTCACGAGTTATTGGTGTTAAAGTCAAAGTCAAGATGCAAGTTTTGTTTGATTTTGTCAAGTCGAGTCTAAAGTCATATGTAGGCCTATGACTCGAGTCTGACTCAAGTCCAAGTCAGGGGACACGAGTCCACATCTGTGGTTACCAGTCAGTTTGTATAACTCATGTTTACTCCTGTTGGTTCATTTGTAAAAAGTCAGTGTGAATCATAGACTGTATGGTGTCAACATGAACCGGACCATAACTAAAACGCAACAATGTATATTTTTTCCCTAAATTAACCAAAATGGTGTGAAAGCAGTTTGCAGCCTGTCTGCCATTTTTCGTAACAATAAAAGTGTGAAAAAAGTGCCCACTCTATAAGGGCCCACGAGAGGTCCTCACGCCTTCTGTAATGACCCATCTGCTCCGAGTCTGGAAACCTCCTTAATATTATTCATGAAAAGAAAAACTTGCTAATTTTACACCATCAATGGGTCTAGGGTAAAAAACACAATACCAGTATCAATACTCCATTTGATACCTTTTTGGCCTTGCGAACACGGCCATATAGGTCAGTATTGCAGCAGCTTTTTACAACCTATCTAAATTTATTTTTAGTCTGTTTTGGTGGCATATCAGCTTGTTGAACTGCCAACTCCATCAGATACACCATGCATGACTTTACAATCACTGTATATAGCTGTAGCTGCAGTAGCGGGCCAATTACATGTGGAATGAAATCAAAGCACTCTTGCAGTGATTGACTGCAAGCAAAACCAAAAAAACAAATACATATTTTTTCTAGATCTGGGTACATGTTACCACCGACTTCTGGAAAGGCTTTGTCGTCCCTGCACTTTGTGTGACACATAAAGCTTGGAAAAACATTCTCAAAAGGATCCAAACAGCATAGATGGAGATTCACCCAAAGATATTTCCACTGAAAAATGCTAAGTTAATGTACAATGTTACAGGAATTGTAAATTAGAGGCACAGATGTGGGTCCAGGTTTACAGATACAAATCAATGAACATTTACTGTATTTCTGCAGTGTGTTCTACAAGCTATGTATCTTAACATGTTTTTGTGAATGTTTTTCAAATCCCATTCAAGGTAGCATCTGCTTGTTAAAAATGAAAATTGAAGAAATTTTGATAAGCAAAAAACAAAAACATGTAATTAGAATTAGTGCTGTTAATTGAATTGTATTTTACTTGGGCAAAAGTAAAGTACTGACTAAACATAAAAGTTTAGTTTTAGAAAGGCTGAAAGGAACAGTTTGCATTTTGATTATCTCCAGATCTCTTTTACTTCTTTTTTAGTGCTCATGTTTTCAATAATAGTATAATTTTTGATTGTTTGTACGTTAAAAAGACTATCATTGACTAGGAACATGTCTAATTAACAAATGTCCACATTGTCTACATGGCCACATGAACTTTGCTTTTTGTTCGCCTATGAGTTTTATACTTGGCTAAAGTATGTTTGACTAAAGAATGGACATATCCACATCTCCTCTCTTATCTTGTTTTCAGGGACAATGACATCTGGAATGACCAATCTGTCAGGATCCATAATGAGATGAACTTATCTACAAGTTGTTAAACATTACCCTATAGACATTTATAGCCATGCTGAAGTGCAGTAAATCACAGAATGCAGGAATAACCGGAAAATCTCTCTGGCACGTCGGCGGTGCCGGAGGACAAAGACTCTGTCAGACATTTTTAGTTTAGGTTTTAGATTTAGATTTAAATAAGTTATGAAACAGCTCAGAAGGGCAGAAGTTATAGACTGAAATAAACAAGTGACTCTATGAAAATAATATAAAGGCTAAGTGCAGCTGGACTTTATAAAGCAAATAAAGTCTAAGTTGAGGTCTCCCACTCCAATAATGAGGGTACTGAAACTGTTGGTGAAGCTTACTTTTGTACTGGGATCCCTGTGGACGCTTTACCTAATGAGTCGCCCAAAAACAGACTTGGATCCTACCTACAGTCACAGATACAGCTGGTTGGAGTATACCGATGCTGATGGGGGCCCAGAAAAAGTGTGCAACTGTACAGGAATCATACAGGGAGATAGGGAGGAACTGAAGCAGGCCAAATTACTGGCCATCACTAAAGACTTCCGCAAGAATGTTCGGATCTCTGATGAGCATTATATTAATGCAACCCAAGACTGCAGGTGTGTTGCTTTAAATTACAGGTTTCAGTAACTTTATCATTTATTAGCAATTATTTAAATGTACTGAATTTAACAGAAATCTGTATTCAACCATTGTTTAATGTTGTGTATTTACAGGAAATTCAAGTTAACCAGGAAATACTTAACATTTCCGTTAAGCCAGGAAGAAGAAGACTTCCCTCTGGCTTACTCTATGGTTGTGCATCATAAGGTATGCAAATTCTAAAGCCTCAAAATGAATTCAGATAAACTTTAAAGACAGTGCAGTAGTGGTCTAAACAATTCACTTCCATTAATTAAAGGGGCACTCCACCAATATTACACAATAAGTTCAGTTTAAATACTTAGTCTCCACTATAATATATTTATATATATATAGCTGTGTACAGTTTTTACAAATTTTTAAGATCTGTCTCTTGTGAGTCAGTCGCTGCCTTTTGTTTCCCAAGTCCTTAACAGCAACAGGAGAAATAGAAACTATAGTCTTTTTTCTTAATTTCAATTATTTTATGAAATATTCAAAAGTTGCAATCTAAGAAAAATGTGACAAGTAATAATAGACAAGTAATATGTGACAATAATATATATATACACAGAGTTCAAATTAAGGAAAATAATAAAATAGAATGAAAAGAGAAGTGGAGATAAGTTGATTAATTAGAGTCAAATAAAAGAAGGAAGGTTTATCTTCCTAGTCAGGACCTGGAATCCTGTGATTACCCAGGAATCCCAGAGCCACTCGAATAGGTTAAAAGTGACACAAATTTAGTAAATGTTAAGAAATAAAATTAAACTGATGTTCAACAATTATTTTAGCCAGACATTTTTTCAACCGTCAGGAATAATGTCTGAAAGGCAACACACTTTCCATTTACCAATATGTACAGGTGAAAGCCCAGATAGTTCCACGTAGACATAAACTCACATGACAACTATGTCACTTACTGAAAAGTTAGATACTTTCCTAATTCTTAATTTCCTGTCAGACAAAACCACAGCCTCATCAAACTATTCTCTTTGTGAGATGATATTTCCTCGATCAGGGAGTCTAAGTTCCACAATGTTTTTTTTACTGTTATTTTCCTGTAGCAGCTTCAGTGCCACAGAAAATAACCTCGGAAAACTCCACAGAAAAACAGACAAAAAAGAAAAACACAGTCAATACATATACATAATACATAAAATACCTTGACCCTTTTTAAACCACATAGATCTTTTAACCACTACTTTACTGAGGCTTCAACATGGCGTCTACATGCAGAGGTACAATTCCTTACACAACCACAGGTCAACATACTGCTTTCATCCTTTGTTATACCCAAGTTATGTTAAACATTTTTCTTATGTATATATATATATATGTTAAAAATATATATGCTTGTATTTAATATATATACGTATTTTTTTTAGTTATTATCTCAATGTCCCTCCCACAGCGCAATCTGATTGGTTACATGTCGTGAATATTAGCCTTTGAACACTTTGCTCCGGTGAGCAGCGGAGCTGTGTGTTGAAGAGCAGGCAGTCGATATTACTAAAGGTGCAATAAACATCAATCAATTCACAGTTCACCTGTATGCTGAACCGTGCTAAGAGAGGTGGGGTTTGTTTTCATAAAAAAAATACCTTTCAAAATATCCCCCTCCATATGATGACTTGTAAGTAGGCTAGGAAGAGGGAGAGGAGAGAGAGGGAAAGAGGTGTGTGAGTAGCCCTTTCTTGTGAGTTATCTATAGTAATAATAATAATAATAATAATAATAATAATTGTGTTGTTACACTACTAGGCCACCATTACATTTTCCTGTCGCGCAGTCCCTAGAAGCAGCTCAGGCACCATCAGGGATGCGCACACCACACTTTGGGAATCGCTGGTTTAGACTAACAAGAGTGTAATTGGCCTCCACAACTCACCAAACATTATAAAAGAGCAATAACAAATTGTGGGAGTGCTCCTTTAAATACTTCCAAAAATTTAAACCAATACTTGTTTCAGCTGGTATATGAAACATAAACAACAAGGACTGAATACATTTTTTTTTTCATATACTGTAGGTGCAGAACTTTGAGAGGCTACTGCGAGCCATCTATGCTCCTCAAAATATTTATTGCATCCATGTGGACGAACAATCACAGGCATCAGTCTTCTCTGCCATCAGTGCTATTATTTCCTGTTTCCCAAATGTCTTCATGGTCAGCCAGAGGGTGAGAGTGGTCTATTCTGCCTGGCCACGCGTCCAGGCTGAGCTTAACTGTATGGCTGATCTCTATAACGTCAGCACAAAATGGAAATACTTCATCAACCTTTGTGGCCAGGATTTCCCTCTGAAAACCAATTTGGAGATTGTAAGGACGCTGCGTTCACTGAAGGGCGCTAATAGCTTGGAGTCAGAACAACTGCCTAAGGAAAAGGAATGGAGGGTGTCAAATGTTCACCAGATAGTTGATGGGAAAATCAAGGTACTGCTTTTAACAATTTTTATAATTGATTATTTGCACAGTAACTTTGTCATGATTGGTGTGTGGTTGAGCAGGTTGGAGGACCCAAATGCAGGGCACGGAAACAGGCAGGCACAGTTAGATGAGAACACTTACAAACTGAGTAGCTGAGTTCAAAGAAACCAAAGTAAAAAATCCAAAATGAACAAAGTAATCCAACAGGCCACAGATCCAGAACAGGCAGGGGAGGCCAAGGAACAGCCCACAACAAGCTACACACACACACACACACACACTAACAAACATTGTTAGCAATGGGAGCAACACAGGTGACTTTACATTTATTCATTTAGCTGACACTTTTATCCAAAACGACTTACAATTGCTATATATGTCAGAGGTCGCATGCCTCTGGAGCAATGAGGGGTCTCAGTGGGGGATTAAACCCGGGTCTCTCACACCAAAGGCATATTCTTATCCATTGCGCCATCACCACCCCGACATGAAGGCAGGCAGAGAGAATCACAGAAGCAAGGCAAGATTCAAACACCAGATGATAACAGAATTTACCATGTAAACAGACAACCACTGATCAACTATAAAACAGCGATCAACACAGGAAAACGGACACTGAACCGACCACGAAACTAAAATGGAACAGATCAGAAATGAGGAAAATACCAAGACAATACAACACAAGAAGACAGACAGATCATGACAAGATAAACAATAGAAATAGAAATAAGACAGCAAGCAAACTATAAAACAAGTCTAGACTAAACAGAACAGGAAACAGGGAGTCTTAAACAAACTAAAGCAGAAATTACAAACTAACACTAGAAGACAATAAAGCAAGAACAAAGACAGGGAACAGTAAATGAACTAACACCAGGAAGATTGGACACAAGACAAAAGACAGGACTGAAACCCAAAATGCAGACTAAATAAAAGATACAGAACAGACTAAAATACAAAAACAGCTGAGAACAAAACTAGACAGAGCAGACAGGCACACATTGTGACAAACTTTGCCATTGCAAAAACTTTGTGTTCAGTTTGACCTTATGGCCGTCACCATCATATTAATTCACTATTTCAACTGTCTCAGGATACAGGAAAGGCAAAGAAGCCACCTCCATTCAACTTGCCCATTCTGTCAGGAAATGCCTACATTGTGGTTAGCCGAGGCTACATTCGCAGCGTGTTGGAGGACAAACGAATACTGGCATTGATGGAGTGGGCCAAAGATACCTACAGTCCTGATGAGTTTCTCTGGGCAACCATTCAACGAATTCCCGGTGTTCCTGGCTCAACGTGGCCCAATCGTAAATATGACATGACAGACATCAATGCAATTGCACGGCTTGTGAAGTGGCAGTGGCATGAGGGTTCACAGGGTTCACTGGAGGCGGTGTACCCAGAGTGTCATGGTAAACATGTCAGAGCAATATGTGTGTATGGCGCTGGAGACCTGCAGTGGTTGCTTGAGCACCATCACCTCTTTGCCAATAAGTTTGACACAGACACGGATCCCATTGCTCTCTACTGCTTGGAGAAGTATCTGAGACAAAAGGCACTGGCTGAGTTACAACTGTAATGGAGATTTTTCTGACTACTAAAAATGAGTCAAAGCAGCATTTTACTGCCTTAGAATTGTTTACTTCATAAATAATGAGAGTGGCCAAAATTACTCTCCACTCACAGTCCCCATAACACCTGATGGAGTTCGAATAGTTGGGCAAAGAAGAACAGGGAAAATGTTTTGTGTGTAAATGTGTAATGATACAAACCAAGAGTGTTTTTTCAATGGTCAGTGCCAAAAAAAACATCTTGTGATTCACTGTTGTGAAAAACAAGAAGTCAGTGTAGGCGGAGTTGATTATAATGCAATGTGCGTTGTGGTACATGGAGTACTTTGAAGCCTGTTGAGGAGGAAAACATCTTTAATGAAGCAAAACATTTTATGTATTTTCCAACAAATTAGTAACTTGCAAGCCACAAACAAATATATACAAAAATAAGAAAAAGCTAATCAAAGTAGACACACCGTAACGTGCTCTATATTCTATACCTCTCTAACCATCTGTCAACACAGACTTTCTTCATCACTCTCTCTCTCTCTCTCACACACACACACACACACACACACACACACACACACACACACACACACACACACACACACACACACACACGACAAATCATGACAAAATTAGTGTTTGGCTTTTGGGTTAGTACAGTAATCAGATCAAAGCAATCTTAAACTGTAGAAACAAAAAAGCATGCGACATGTTATCGGAGCTACTGATAACTGCTATTTTGCAACCTTTACGATAGGATGTTGCAAGTACTTTCACAATGACATACAGTGTTATTAGGACAGCATACTGACAGCATTTTAAAGATTGTATGAGGTGTGGAGTGAGATGGTGACAGATTTACAGGGTAAAAAAATCACTGTGACAGGAGTCCTCTACATCGAATACTAGTCAAAAACCAGCTTGGCTATTATGTTTCATGCCATTACAAACTGAACAGACTTGTACAATGTTTTTTTGTGTGTGTGTATCGTATTTCTCTAAACTTTGACTACCTAAACTGATCAAATAGAATATTACAGTCAATTGGAAGAGCTACATTACAGTAACATCCCAACTGTCCAGGGAACACAAGTTTTTATTTGTGAACAGATGGACTGTAATACAACTTGTGTTTGCTTGTATTTGGTTATAATGTGAAAGAGTCATGAGCCTCATTATGGCTTTGGAGAATGCACACTGATTATTTTTGTACCAAGGGTTACAAAAGTTACAGAGGGCAACAGACAGGGTAGAATACATGAATGTAATAAAGTCAGCAATTCCTCCAAAGTGAATTACATAAGAATCAAAGCATTGTTCAAATTATAGATGAAGTCAGTACAGGATAAAGCATCTTCCCTTCAGCACAGTGACAGACTCTGTACTGTAAATACAGTATTATGTTCAGCACCCTCAGGTTGGCACTTTCCTTAACAAACAAGCAACGGCCTGGTGTTTGTACCACAGCATCTTCCTTTCTAACCCATTTCTAGCTGTTGGTGTGCCGTACACATCATGCTGCAGGCTGGCTTATATTTAGAAATGCTGTGATAGAGTACAGCATAATGCAGGGAGAAGATAGGCAGCAGCCAGGTATCTTGTAATTGTCAAACAGCAGAGTTCCCCTTTTTGTCGGCTCTGAGAGACAGAGAAGATGAGACAGAAAGAATTTCAGTATATCTTTGTAATCGAGACAATTAAAAACTAAATGGGTTCAGTGTTGATCATTGGCTACAAGGCTTAAATATTGAAGGATGGCTTTAATATGGCAATATTAAAGATGGTTTACTCTGCGAATAATAAGTGATGATCATGCCGTGCAGCAGATTGGTCATATGAGTATATCTTCATTCTACTGTCTTGGTCAATTACCTTTAATTCTTCTTTCATTCACTCAGCCTTTCACTGTAAATATAATGTGAAATATACAGTAAACCTGAGATGATTTCCTATTGTCCAGTGTTTACAGAAAAGGTACAACACATGGACCCATTTCCTTCTTTGTCTTTGTGACTGACCCACTGACAGAGAACAACCGCCCACTACTTACTTGGCTGTGTCTTGCAATTCTCTATCCAGTCTGGTTAGCATTGTGTTGGAGGGCAGAAAGCAAAGGTTAGTGGGGGATGTATAGAAGTGACGGAGGAGTGGGGGGAAGGGGTGTTAGGTGTCAGTATACACATGCAGTTGCTGGGGATTAGTAGCCTGTATCCACATTGCCATAGGGAGGTGAATGGAAGGAAAACAAGCATCAGCGCTCTAGAGTGGCAGTATTCAAGGTCAAAGGAGTGAGGAACATATTTACAAGCAGTGGGTCTAGGTCAATCTGTAGTTTTCAGACTCAAGACATGCTCAGTGGCACAAGGCATGATGACACAAAAGTACAAGACATGGCCCCTTTGATAATGGATAGAGTTAAAGTTTCTAGATAGCTTAAATTTTTCCATGGTTTCATCTCCTTTCTTTTCCACCAAAATATCTGTGCTTGTGTGTGCCTGAAGGAGTCTGTGAGCTGCAAACAGACCCATTTACCTTTTATACTGTAGATCTATAAGTAATCATACATAAAATCCCATGTGTCATATTTAATGTGGTATTGTATGTTCCACGGAGACTGCCCTCACCAGAAAAACAACATTGGTTATTTGTTTTAATGTTAAACAAATAGTCATGTACAGTTGGATCTCAGAAAACAGGAATATCATGAAAAAGGTTTTTTTTTCCTGTAATCCAAGTAAAAAGTTAAACTTTCATATATTCTAGCTTCATTACACAAACTGAAATATTTTTTGTTTTAATCTTGATGATTACGGCTTACAGCTCATGGAAATCAAAAATCCATATCTCAAAATATTAGAATATTAGAATAAGGAATTAATTGTTGACCTGAGAAGAGTCTTTAATTTCTCAGTCTGGTTCAGTACCACAATCATGGAGAAGACTTCTGACTTGACAGATCTCCAGAAGACACTCACTGACACCCACCATAAGGAGGGGAAGCCACAGAAGGTCGTAGCTGAAAGGGCTGGCTGTTCGCAGAGTGCTCTATCAAAGCATATTCATCGAAAGTTGACTGGAAGGTTAAAGAGCGGTAGGAAAAGTTGCACAAGCAACATGACCGCAGCCTTGCGAGGACTGTCAAGCAAAGCCAATTAAAGAACTTGGGGGAGCTTCATAAGAAGTGGACTGAGGCTGGAGTCAGCGCATTAAGAGCCACCACGCACAGACATGTCCAGAAAAGTGTCATATTGCTAGTGTCAAGCCACTCCTGAACCAGAGACAGCGTCAGAACCGTCTTACCCGGGCTAAGGAGAAAAAGAACTGGACAGTTGCTCAGTGGTCCAAAGTCCTCTTTTCAGATGAAATATGAAGATATGAATCAATAATCTTATAACAGGCGAGGATGAAAATATATTTTCCTTTATTGCATCTCCATTTACACTTTAATAAAAAAAGGTTAATTTGATTCAGTTGATTTATATTCCTTAGCTTCTTACCCATCAAAGGAGACCAGAATTATGCATCTAGGCCCAATGGTTGAGGAGTTATTATTGATTTATTTTCGGTATGTTATTTTAGGCGTTTTTCCTGGAAATAGGTGTCTGTTTCTGGGCACCTGCCCACAGTGTCAAAACAACTAGTAGCTGGTTTGCTTACAATGGTATTACTGCTGACGATGGTAAACCCGCCAGCTAGCTCGCCTGACCTGGACAGCATTGAGAATCCATGGGCTATTGTCAAGAGAAAAATGAGAGACACCGGACCCAACAATACGGACGAGCTAAAGGCCACATTCAAAGCAACCTGGGCTTCCATAACACCTCAGCAGTGCTATGGGCTGATTGCCTTCACGCCATGACACTGTGATACAGTAATTTGTGCAAAAGGAGACCTGACCAATACTTAAATTAAGTGCATAGTGCATAAATTCACCTTTTACAGAAGGACTATATTTCTATATTATACATTATTTATTCTAATATTCTAATATTTTGAGATACGGATTTTTTATTTTCATGATCTGTAAGCTGTAATCATCAAGATTAAAATATATATATTATATCTAGAAATAGAAATATTTCACTTTATGTGTAATGAATGTAGAATATATGAAAGTTTCACTTTTTGACTTAAATTACATAAAAATTTAAACTTTTTCACTATATTCTAATTTTCTGACTGTCCTCTCAGTATGATGTTGGTCACTGCCCTTTGGAAAAATGCTTGGTGCCAATAGTTGTAACTCATCTCTCTGGAAACTATTGTTAAAATGCTGTACCTCATATTCTTTTACACTGTGGGAATATTTTGCTGCCAATTATGAGAAAGTCTAGTCTGTGCTGCTGGCCTGTACAAACCACTGAAACCCTTTTTAACTACTCATACTGACAAAGAAATGTGGGTTTCCCAGTTCGGAGTTCGTCCCACTATGCACTGCATCTAAATTCCTTAAGAGCAAACAAGTAGACCAGTCTAGATTTGAGAGTGACTGTGTATATCAGTTAGTGCAAGCTGCCTCAGGGTCTATATGTCTGTTAGATGTCTACTGAAATGTCACAGATGAGAAGGGAAACCAATTTGAAGGGAAAGCCACATCACAGACTGAGAGAAGTAAGAAAATCAATATCTTGCTCATTAAGTGTTGGATTAGGAGACAGCCAAAGGTCAGTCAAAGGTTAGATCCCAGCATGAGAAAAGTCACAGTAACATTACAGGATTTTTCAGGGAGACTAAACCAACTGACAGGGTTTGGTCAGATTACTGTGAAATGTAATATCAGTTACTGAATACAAATTAGATGGCAATTTTTATAATTAGTAATGTAATTGTAATCTAATTTGAATACCTTTGGATTACCTCAAAATGAAACATTGAAAATATGGCACCTTGTGGCACCAAAAAAATGGATGCAGCCACAAAAAGTTTCACAAAAATATTAATAGTATGTTCTGCATTTACAGTCAAATCAAATTACCCTTACAAAAAGAGTACTGGCACAACTGCAGGTTCACTGTAAGTATTCTACAACATGTGGGATTCGGTTTCTTTTGTGTAGATTTTTGTTGCTGTTGTTTTGTAATCAAAGGCTGCATGGAGGACTATGCTCTTGTAACACAAGAGGAGCACTTAATACTAAAAATGTTCATCTTCTATTTAAGGAATCAAGGAATAAAAACTCCATTATCCATAAATCATCATTATAAAACAAATACTAGTTGAGTCAAAATTAAACTGGCAACCTGAGAGGAGGAACTTACTTTGATATACAGTAGAACATATCCAGCATTTAGAATTGGTCAAATCAAATTCAAATCAAAAACATGTAAGGGTAAATTTCACAACTTTAAAATTGCCATGTTTTAAAGATGTAATCAAAAAATGTAATCAAGTAATCCTTGAAAATGTAACTATAATCTAATTACATTTTTTCAAATGTAATCTTGTCTGATTATAGCTACTTGCTATCCTGATTACATGTAATCCATTACTACCTAACCCTGCCAACTGATGAATGCAGGCAGGTTAGGTGAGTTACCTCATGCATGCAAATTTGTGTATATCCATCTCCTCGTCATACCTTGGGGCAGAGTAAGAGATGTAAAAACATGCCTTATTTAGGCACTTAAATAAAAGCTTGCACTGTGTTTGTTTCCCTTTTCCAGTGTGTATTTATTAAGTAAGTATTTGTCTCTGTGATGTGATTACATCAGAAATGACAGTATCTGTCATTCACCATAACCTAGAAAAGGCTATACAAAACACATTAATATCTAAAGATACTTGCAGATCCAAATAAAACAGCAATCAGTATGTTGAGGATGTTTTAGTCATTGAATAGCAGCTGGAAACAAAATATTCTACCCTTCTGAGCTTTTACAGACTTGCCAAACAGGTTTTAAATTTCACTGGCAGGTCTGGAGCGTAACCTAAAAAAACTACAGTGAAGGAGAGGTAGTTCATTGTGTCTCATGGTTCACCTGTCACCCTATGCATATCATGATGGCAGGCTGTCACCTAAAATAAAAGGGCAAGGTTTGCTGACAGACTATATGTTATTGATTATTTTGAAAGGTTACAATAGCCCTTACAAATAGTTTTCAAACAAGGGTAATGTCACTCTGAATAGCAGTAGTATTGTTTCCACCTATTGTGGCCACAGAAAAGTGAAGCGCAGATATAGTGAATGTTGAAAAAGGCTGACTCACTTGACGATGCTGGGTGGAATGTGGACATACTCCATTGGGATGATTTCTCCAAGTTCCTGCAAACTATTCACATACTTGATCTTACTGCTGAACTTGGAGCTGTAGAAAACAGAAATCATAAGGTTTGTCTGAGTGGAATGAAATAGTCTTCATGAAACTAGCTAGGGCCGTAAAGAGTGTAGACCAAGTGTGCCCATTGATGAGAATAATAATGAAGTACTGACCCTTTAAACTGTGATAAGTACTGGTAGCATCTTTTTGTGTGTGATAAGTGTTCTACAGTTCAGTGTGTCATGTAAAGTAAAACAATGAGACCTGATGAAGGGTCTGGTGATTCCCAACAAAGTCCGTATGAACCAGGAGGGATGGACAATGATGAACATCTTAAGGTTTTTCTTCAGTCTGTGAGATAAGAGGAGAGGCAGAAATTGCGTCCAAAGATTATCAATCACTAACTTATTCACTCATTATTAAGTGTTAATTATTTAAAATTCCTGCTGTCAGGTGTAAAGTACACGTTAAGATAGGAGTGGTATGTCAATGATATATTCACAGTGAAGTTGTTCAGCTTTAGAAAACAAAAATTGTATTGCTAGCCTGGTAAATGCACAAAGTTTTATAAATAACAAAAGTTAGGTGCAGGTCATGATATTTTAAAAATAAGATGGCTGCACACTGACCACCAATGATTTTATTGTATGACTGATGTTATTTACTGTCTGCCATTTTTTGGACATTAAATTGACATACTACATAACATGTCATAAAATATTCCCACAAGGGAGTGAGAAAAGTATTGTCTTTCATTACAGTACTACTTTATGTTCCCAATTCCACAATGCATTGCATTTTCTCATCAGTGACAACCCAAAATGAAATGATTCATAAGTCGGAAATCAATTTACTGCTCACTAAGGAGTGAACAGACACAGGTTATATTGACATTATTACAGTCAAAAGGTACAACTGCACAGTTGTTGAGCATTAGGTATGAGATGAATGCCCCCTACTGGCCTCGTCATGAAACTGTTGATGGGACATCCAAATTAGAAAAACAATTATCAACCATGGTCATGGTTATTTCTTGTATCACAATGAAAACTTAAAGATACAATCAAATCAGCAAGTTGACACTGTAATGTATTACTGTAAGTTTGGCTAATTTTGTATTTTCTAAGGAGCACGTAATAAAACATGTTGCAAAAGGGAAAATGATTTATTATTCATTTCTTAATAGTTCTTTTTTTTAACTTACATTTGACCCACTTACTTACTGTGAAAATTACCTTCTGTCTATCATTTGGTAGCACTTTTTCATCCAGGTAAAGCCTGGCATCCTCCTGCGAGGTGTGGCGCCATTCAGGTAAACAATCATGTAATCTTCTGCCACCATTAGTTCCAAGGTACTTATTACATACCTACATACACAGACAATAGACACGGTGATAGGCATATGTTAACACATAAAGACACTCACAAAAGCAACACAAGCAAGTTTCATGTTAATTAAATGGTATAGTATACATTTTACAAGAATTTATTAATTAAATTCACATTTAATTGTGTAGTTTTGGTTTGGGGCTGTTTTTCATGATTAGGGCTAGGCCCCTTAGTTCACATTGAGGAAAATCTTAATGCAGCACATGATATTTATGCACAAAACATTGCTCCAGCTTTGTAGCAACAGTTTGGGAAAAGTCCTTTCCTGTTCTGTTTGTTGTGAATTAAGTGTGTGAATCAACTGACTTGACCTCAACCCCATCCTACACCTTTGGGATGAACTGGACCACTGACTGCAAGCCAGGCCTTTTTGCTCAACTATAATCTATTTTTGCAAAACCCTACACACTAACCACTAAACATCCATCCATCGTCAACCGCTTATCCTGCGTACAGGGTCACGGGGGCTGGAGCATATCCGAACTGGATGAAACGTGGGGTACACCCTGGACAGGTCGCCAGTCCATCGCAGGGCCACACATAGACAAACAACCAGTCACACTCACACCTAAGGGCAACTTGGAAGACACCAATTAACCTAGCCTGCATGTCTTTGGATGATGGGAGGAAACCTGAGAGAACCCACGCGGACATGAGGAGAACATGCTAACTCCACACAGAAAGGCTGGGACAACCGGGGTTTACTGTGAGGTGCCAGTGCTAACCACTGAACCACCGCGCCGGCCAACCACAAAACAGTATACGAAAAAAGCAAAACATTATACCATGTTATACCAACATCATTACATTATATATCGCTTGCAAAAGCAAACAATTCTTGCAAAACTCTTTACAAAACTGCTACGCCCTACACACAGAAAACACTTTTTCTGTGTGTAGGGCGTAGTAGTTTGCTACAAAGTTTTGTCATACATGTAATTCAGTAAAACACACATACACACAGGTGTCCAAATATGTAAAGTGTATTCCTAACATAAAGTTCTTATGTAACACTCAAACAAAAGCTCAGTAGAAGACAACAGAAACATTTGGGCTAAAAAAAAGGAAAAATTTTGGCTTCATCATCTTTGTGGGTTTGGCCATAAGATTTCATCCAAATCATAAGCAATGTTTTATTCAGTGTTTTAATGATCTAAAAGTTCTTCACATGTGTCAATGGGAAATGTCAATTGGCAAAACAGTATAGCATAATAGGGACCAATGTTTACAGTTTTGCTAGAAGTCTGCTTTACTGAGAATAAAAGTAGAGGACATGCATTCAGTTTAGCGCACTTATTAAATGGCTACTAAATTGGCTACTAATGTTAATGGCATTAGAAATAGTGCTTAAAGAATGACTGTTAGCATTCAGAAAAAACTATAATGCCCATTGTTTTGGAATGAGATGTTTAACTATCACAAATGGGTGTAATGTTCGGGTTCCCATGTGACTTGTTTACATGTCTGCATATGTTTGATCATTGTGTAGCTTCACTTACAGAAAAAGGTTTTCCATTACATAATTGTAATTGTCACAGTTGCTGTCCGGCAGGAAGCATGCCGCAAACACGATGATGGCATTCTGTTCAGCGTAATAACCTGAAAACATATAACAAGCACAAAAAAGACACTCACAGTGGGTCTCACTTACGGTACATACTGTATGCACAAACCTGCGATTTCATCCTGTATGAGACTGTTGGCTGGCTCATCAGTTAGCACCATTATTTACATGGCAGATGCTTATTTCTTAGTCTACATTTGGGTCATGGATATCTGTTTTAATGGGAGTTTTTAACCCTCCATCTTTCCACATATACTGCAAAAGGGGCTTACATGGGAAATGCAGGGCAGAGATGTGTCCTGACAAAATAATGGCATGCGTGTCTTCAGTTTCCAAACAAGGACATTTTGAGATAAAACACTAGCCCTTTCACTAGCAGTTTGTAATATTTAGCTGGAACTGATTTACTCAGTGATTCAAGTGCAAAGTAAGATGAGAACTGTTCTGATCATACCACTCTTCTGCCTTTCACTGTGTAGTTATTTCTACAGTATTACAAGTTATTAACAGAGTTGATGGGCATTCAAATTCAGTAAGCAGAATCAGAATATGACAGGGCACAGTTGGAGTCTGGCAGCCATGGTTCAACAATTTTATAAATTGTTGGGAATATAGTTATATTAAAAGGAAAAACTCATAAGTTAAACCAGACAGAAAAAAATTGGTATTTTCCAAAACTAACAGAGTGCTTCCCTTCAAAGCATATTCAAAGCATAAGATGAAATATATGAATCTAACAAACAAGGGGAAAGATTAGACTGAATGGTGTGCATGAAAACAGAAGCAATCAGCAGAGATCAAATGATCAAAAGCTGTGAAACATACAGGAGAAACTGGTAGGCATGGATCTTAAGCATTTGTGTTTGCATACCTCCATGAGAAATCACTCTTTTGTATGGCTCAATGCATTTCATATCTATGCGATGCTCCTGCTCGCCAATCACCACACTCCTCCACAGCCTGCTATCTCTGCTCTCATCAGCTGATCGATGTCCTGCAATGGCCTCACCTGATGCTGCTCCTTCACCCAGATTAGACTCCCCTGTTTGTGATATAAAGACAGCTGAAATGAAAATGAACTTTTACAAGACGACATAACAAAAATATACTCTTTTTTGGACAATATAGAGTCTACAATGTGAGCATGTTTGTGTGTCTGTCGCATTCCATGTGTGCACATTTAGACATCTATCTATCTTCAGGTGTGTGTGTGTCTGACCATGTTGGCTGAACTCTTCTGCCTCGTCAGGTGTGTCTAGCCCATCTATGTTGACATCCAGGTCATCACCAGTATCCAAGGCCTCATCCTCTGTGTCCAGGGCATCTTCTGAGAGAAGAGACCCCTCACTGTGGTCCAATGATACATTCATTGGTGGAGCTACCAACCTTCTCCTTTGATTGGACCCGCCAGACAGATCCGCAGAAGAAGGAGGATCTGGTCAGAGAGAGGTGGTTGAATTTTTTTCTTAGTCTATTAATTTGTTTTTTTAGAAAAAGGTTATAAATAGAAGACAAACTCAAAGCAGCATAGACGTTCTTATGAAAAAAGGGGAGTACATTTCTACTTGTGTTATGTATTTGTTAATTGTTAATCCAACTACCTTCTTAGTCAAAAGTTTCTTTAACTTTCACAAAACATTAACTATTTATATTCATCTTATAATATACCTGTAAGCCTACTCCTCTGATATTTTACGTATAAGGTGTAACAAAAATCAGCGTTAAAATGTCTAAAGATTTTAAATGACAGGAGCAATTTAATGTTGTTTATTTACCTTCTCCATTATCCATCTCCTCAGCAGCTTCCTCACTGGAAGCCATCTTCATCCCTGGTGCACTGTCTCCCTGTTGGGAGTGTCTGCTCAGAGGCACAGAAATACAATAATGAGCCACAACATAAATTATCATTGCTATCAACACTGCCACCATAGGCACAGCTATGCATAGTACTGGGCCAAACAAGCTAAAGACAATCATCTACAAAGATAATAATGTAACATTTCCCGTGACATTGAATGAGGAAGAGTTTAAAATCTGTTCATTTGACTCCGGACATGAAAGATTACAGAAGTAACAAAGGAGACGGAGAGAAGCGACTCACTGCTTCATTCCCAGGCTGCACATGTGGGCTGAAGCAACAATACTGAGCAGTGTTGCTACCTCCCCCCAACCAAAGCCCCTCTAACAGACTCTGATTAACATAAGGCCTAACAATAGAGAGAAGCAGAACAGAGAAACCAGTAGACATGATTATAGACACAAAGACACACACATCTCTGTCTTACGACACCTACCTTTCCTTCTCTCTCACTGTCTTCCCACAGCACAAGTGACTGAACCACTCTTTTTCCACAAATAAGTCACATGACCACTTAATTATGGAAATGTCTGTTGTGTACATGTGTTTGCCTACACAGAGTGAAAGACAGGGGAGGGTTTTGTATCCAAAGAGGGGGCGGGTCATAAGAATCACAAAGTGGGGCAAAACAAGTGCCATGATGCAACTGCTAATGAGGAACAATTAAGCTGCAGTGTACACACACCCACACTTCTTATTGTATTCATGTACACACACTGCATATTAATTCCAGAAAATTACTTTTAGACTTTTGGACATTTGATTGAGAAAAAAACACATCTTGGTTAAGACATAATGTGAAAAAAACTGCTTTCCTATGAAGAAAACAATGTTGTAAGATAAAGGATTAACAGTTTTGGATTGATCTGTGCTGTCCCTTTGTGGTAACAAACAGTAGTGCATTTCTTAGACCTATGCAGATCCATAGTTGAGCTCTTGCTCGCTCTTACACAAACTTATAATGGACAGAAAACCCATACAATCATGTTTCAGATTTAAAGAAAGACCAAGAAAAAAAAATCTGAAATTACATTGTGTTTTTGAGGCTATTAATTGCAAATGCAATGGGCGTACCAATTGTCTTATTATTCGATTGCAGACAGCACTAAGAATGAAAGTTTTACAAAGTGCTAAACTTGTTGAACTAAGCAAAATTCAAAGCTCACCTTTCCAGGAGAAAGTGAACATATTCCTCCGGCACATACCGCGCATGATCTTCCCTCTCAGAGTGTACATCTGATTGGTAGATTGGCTGTCCATCGAACTGGCAATGAGCGTGGTCTGACTCATACGGACTCTGGCCATCAGCTTGATACTGAGAGCACTGAAGTTCAGAAGTGTACAAAGAGTTGGAGTCCTCTCCATACTGGCTTTCAGCCATGTATTGAAACTTTGAACCTGGATCATTTACGCTGCAGTCAGGATTAGTTCCAGGTCCATAATAGCTCTCAGCCTGCTCAGATCTGTACTGTATAGCTGTGGCATCAGTTGTAAACTCAGCATATACATCTGTGGTGTTTTGGTGGCTGTTGGATTTAGTATCTACGCAGGTTAGGTGGGCGCCCTGGTTTTCAGTTCTTTGGTCAATGTGGTGGTAGTTGTAGCCATATTGGGTTTGAGCCTGAGTTACATTCTGACTTCCTGTCCACTGGTATGCAGCATTCTCATTGGTTGGCTGGGAGGAAATTTGCGATGTCACATCTTGGAGTCTTCTTATATGGTGATAGAAGATGGGGATCAGCACAGAGGGAAGGAGAAATTCAGAAAGAATTGTAAATACAAATGGTATGCAGTGAACGTTATCCATCTGTGCCTTCAACTCCCCAATATAATCTCATTAGAACAATCTAGTGCCTTGCACGATCAAATTTTCAGCATATTCAGTAAACTGGTGAGTTTCTTAGGTTCACATTAAAAGGTGAAGTAAGTGATTCTGGAGAAATACCATGACAAATACCATAATATATAGGACACAGCAAGTAACGTAACTAACATTATTTTAGTTGTGGGTTAGTAAGCTGTTGTTATGGTGCTTTCAGACCAAAAGTGAAGCGAGCGTTCGGGGCAGTGAGTTTTCATACAAAGTCAATGCAAAGACGCGCAGAGCCGTGATTTCCTGCCGAGTGGAGCCGGCGACACGAAGGTGAAGCGAAGGCAACGCGGAGGAATTTGCGTGAGTTGAATATTTTCAACTCAAGCGAGAAATTCGCACGATGCTGAGTCGCGATAGCCTATCAACGCTGGGATTGTCCGTACGTCACTGACAGCTTCAGAGCGATGTGTGGAGCAAGGCCATTAAATAAGAATTATTAACTTATTAAAATAAGACTTATTAAGACTTATTATTAATCTTATTTAACGTCCCTGGTGTGGAGCATACAGTCTGTGGTGTGGAGAGGGCCAGGCATAGCGGGAGATTGAAAATCTGCAGGCCGGCCGAGAGCTGCTAAGCTTTCGGACAAATAAACACCCGTGGTCGGACTGGACTTTGCTCACAACTACGCCATTTCATCGAGGGAGGAGCTTGGAGTAAACTGCTTTTATTTAATTAGCTTTTTACTTTAGTTTTTAGGATTACAACGTTGATTTATTAAAAGAGCCACACAGAACAGACAGCTTGCAGACCATGAGGAGATATTCTCTGAATTTGACAAAAGACGTGTTTGGATTAGAATTGCTTGCCCACCTTTAAAAAGCACCATGTGGAGTTGTTGACCATTAGTAGGACCATGGAGCAATGTTTTAAGAGTGGGCCCCTGTGTCATTTGTTCTTGTGAATGCACAACAGGACATGCTTGCATATGGGCATCCAAGTGTTGTGATACACATTCCTGACAGTATTATACTGATTGAAAGGGGACAGTAATGCTGCAAAAAACATAGCACTGCCCCAGCAAATGCAGGGAACAAGAGGACTGCTAGCAAGATACACTTTTATCAATATTTAAATACACAAAGAAACATAATTAAATAAGTTTTTGCTTACAACTCAACATCAAATGCCATTCATTCATAGAAAACCATACCTACTAATACTTGTAAGCAATACTTAAGAGAGCAGTAAAACAGTCTGTTTCACATATTGAAAACAATTACACAAAAACAAACAAAGACAGACATAAATATGTTATGTACTCTTCACTAACATAAAGTTGAAGCGACATGGACAAACTTTTATTGTTGAACTCATTGGGTATTACCTATGCACACACTCACACAGTCGTACATGCATACACTCACACCCACACCTTGTAAGAGCGCTAGGGGAGCTGTTTCCATTAGCTGTGGTGGGGCTCCAGCTGTAATGAGGCAGGTAATGCATATTTAATGAGGCGTAAACAGATTTATAAACACACACACAGAGCTGCAGATCAAAGCTTGGTGCCCAACACACAAAATACACACACATAGACATGCACAGTTGTTGTTGTTTCTTGCTCACATGTACACACACACACACACACACACACACACATATAATCTGTGTCCGTCACATTACTAATATTCATTTTCACATCCTCTCTGTCAGTCTCAGTCTGTCACTCACCTATTCAACACACACACACACACACACACACACACACACACACACACACACACACACACACAGAGAAACACACAGACACACATCCACCATCAGACTCAATTCCTCAAGAGGGCCTTCTAGCTCGATTTCGACAGTCTGTTCAGAGTTGCTAATATTCCTCTTACATACAGACTCCACTGAGAAAGCTGTAGAGACTCAAAAACCCAGCAGGGAACTAAGGGAGTGTGAGGAGAGGGGTGGTTGGCACGTGCCAGTGTGTGGGTGTGTGTGCAGGACAGGTACATATGTTCATTCACATGCTGTTGGCAGCCTGACAGTAGTGTAGAAGATCTGTCATGAACAAAAGTAAGTATACTGGAAAGATACTTCTAAAGCTTTCACTGGCAGCTCAAACGAAATTCCCTTTACTTCCACTGTATTAGGGTAAAAGGAGAAATCTCAGAGATGGATATCTCAAAACCTTGGAAGATCAAATCAATCAAATCTGCAGGGCTAGATATACACTAGATGTACATGAGAAAAATGTTTTTAGTTTGTTTTTTTGCAATTTGGTTTAACCACCCTTTTAAGATGTGCATATGATCTAATAACTTTCATATTGTCTCTTTTTATGAAAAAATCTTTTGTTTGCATGTTTTTAGTTTTTACGTATTTGCAATGACCCTTGAATAACTGTAAAGGGAACAGACATAGAATAGCACAGAGCTCAAGACCTAAGCATTTGATTTGAGGTGCATTGCTTACCTTAAAACAGGTGAATAACTATCTTGAGAAGCTTCATGGTCTCCAATCTGTTGTTCAGTTGACCATTTATCACAATCAACAATTCTTATGGGTTGTTCATCATAGTAATCTTCTGTCTTCTGTAAGAATGTGTCCCTCTTTCGCTCAAATTCTTGTAAATCTGTTTGTTGAAATGAAGAACCTCCAATCAGCTCCTTTGTGAAACTTAGCAGACCAGAAGGTCCTAACTGTTGTCTTTCTTCCCTCTCACTCTGTACATCTGTAGTCCATTTTGGCAAGGAAATGTGCTCTAAATTATTTTCCACCTCCTGCTCTTCCTCATCATTCTCCTCCTCCATTAAATCTCCAGAAAATGGTAATCCAAGTCCTTGGTCAGTAGAAATACCTGATTCACTTAATGGGGTGCCAATCAAAGAGCTGGTGTGCGAGACCGAACTGTTGGTTAATACTGGGGATTGTTGTTCAGATGTGGTTTGAGGCGTGTCCTGTCTTGCTAATTGTCCACTCCAGACTTGAAAGTTGCCCAAAGAAGTAGGACATGGTGGAGGTGCAGAAGGTGACTGCCCACCCTCATCTGAATCTTCCATTGAGATCTGTGAATGGACATAAACTTCCTCTCTGGTTTTCAGAAAGTGATCTGATGGATGTCTTAATGATGGAGACACACTTCTGGCCACAATGCTTGATTTATCGTCACAGTTTCTTTCTTCTACCAGTGTTTGACAGCAACCTGTTGGTCTTGAATCTGACTGATGAAAATCTTCATTTTTTGATTGGCTGGGACTGATCATTTCTGGCACCATGTGATGCTCAGTGACATTATCAAGACTTGCTTGGTAATGAGTTGATAAGACAGCTTGGTTTTGCTCTGTATCAGCACCACGGTCAGTACCTCTGATCATTTGTTTTTGCCTACGTTGTTCTGTGTTCTCCTGGTGCTCTCTGTGTGCAGCTTGGGCCTGGGTTTGCAGTACTGTGGCAGCATAGGAAAGCATGCTAAATGTCTCCATGGACTTTCTTGTTCCTTTTGATTGACTGTCATCCTGTTTAGGTCTATTAGGACACTCTCTCTCAGCTTCTTTTACTGTGCCAGACACAATGATGTATTCCATTTCTAGGCCTGACGATGAATCTCCGTCCGAGTTGGACCTGAGCTCGTCTCGACTACCTGCGTGAAGACTGTCGGGGCTATACTTCAGTGTGTCTCTTTCTCCCCCAGAGCTGGAGCTCAGAGACATGGTTTCAGTTATTTTAAGTTCCATATTTCCAATTCTGTCAATGTTAGGCGCATCTTGATTATTGGTCATTGTGATCGACAGATCATGTGCTGATGAAGCTGACTCAGAATCATCATGTTTCTTGTAAATGAAATTCTCCCAATTAACGTGGCTTGGGGAACATGAATGGTCAGTCTGGATTTGCATCTCAGCAACTTCTCCTGGACTTGAATGATGATTGGCTGAAGTGGCCTGAGTGACAGTGGAGCAATCCACCAGAACAAATTGGGAATTATCAGTGGGTTGCTCTATCCAATCAGCCTCCTCTGATCCTGTACATTTGTTGTCGTGCTTACTCTTAATTGAAATTTCCTCACCCCTGATCATGTCACCCAACTCACAAGTTTCCTCAAATAGGAAGACCTGGTTGGCTGGCTGTTCTTTGTCTGAAACTACTGCTCTGTGTTCATTCTTCCGGTATTGATCATGCCTCTCATCATTAGGTTTTGTCACAGCTACAAAAGGGCTGGACTGTTCCTCTAGCTGTATCATGTCTATTATAGGGCTCGCATAGGTATCAGGGGAAGATGTCAGGCTCCAAGCACCAGCTCCTACATTGTCATATTCTGAAGTGGAGGTGACCATGCCAGGAACAGGTAGGTCCCACATGTCATTACCTTGATAGGGAGATGTCCCATCTTCTGAATGTTCAGTTGCCAAGTTCTGCATAACAGACGGTTGGCTCTGAAAAGTCTGGATGTCGTCGTCATTTGTTTCTTCTTCCTGTGTTCTACCTTCTGCCGTCTCTATGACTATTTTCACAATGTGTTCATTACCACTCCACCCCATTTCTTCAGGACTCTGAATAAGTACTTTATTTACACCTCTTTCCTCTATAGATTTTTCTTCTTCCACTTGTTTGCTTGCATGTGTCTCAGGAGAATCACTGGTATCCAATGACCCCATGTGACTAAGGTCCTTTCCATTGTCAGGTCCTTCAGGGCTTGTTATTGTGGAAGAGCTGTCTTCCTGTATGGTGGTGTTCCACATCACCATTCCACCATCAGAGAATCCTAGTGGACTTTCCACGGATGCGCCAGCACCAATATTGGGATTGGAGTTCTCAGACAAGTTCTCAGGGGTCGTGAGAGGTGATAGACTGTCATCCCGGATTGTCATATTCCACATATCTAGTGATTCAGGGTATGACGTGGTGGTCCCACTATCTGATTTGAGAAATCCCTTCTGAGCTGAGTACGTCCAGAAGTCTGGGAGCTCCATCTGTGTGTCTCTTTTTCTCCCTTGAACCCCTTCATCCTCTTCTTTAGATGTGTCTGGCGTTAAAGTGTTTAAGATTGCTTTCTTTGTTGACAGTGAGGATGTTTTTTCTTTTACCCCAATGATACCAGCCCTGCATTTTCCAGTAACTTCCTCCTCTGGTGGTGTCAACTGCAGATAAGCCAAAGAAACAGGGCACCAGTGATCCTTGAGAGCAGTATCTGGGTTCCAGTTGTCGTACGAGTCTGTCTGCTCAGTGATCAGGCTAAGCTGGGGTTCAAGGCTCTTTCCTCTCTGGTGGGCATTCTCTGATTTAAAGACCTCTTCCCTGCTTTCTGTTTCTGACATATCATCAACTAACTCTTTCATTCTAACTTCCTCTACATTAATATTCTGTGGGCTCTCAGCTTCCTTGGTCCTATTCCAGGCATTATTATCACTTGAGGACAATGCTCCTTGTGTGTCAAAGCCAAGTTCATCCCAGGTCTCTGACAACGATGATGATACACTGTCCTTGTGCTGCAGGCCATTGATCCTTTCAACCACATCTTCTGGAAAGAACCTGACCCCGCAACTGCTGGGTGGACGGCTACCTACCACACTGTTGACTGGGGTGGGAGGAACCACAGTGTCATTCCCCTGAATTTGACCATGGTGGTCAACTGAAGAATTTCTACTTTCAAGCCCGCCCAGTGAACTGGGAGCAGAGAAATCCAGCAAGCTCAGCTCTTCAAGTTCTGAAAAGCTGGAGCTCTCTGCTCTTCTTTCTCCTTCATCTCCTCTTACCCCTGTTGGCATAGTGTGGTCACCGCTATGAAGTGGGTCAAAACTAAACAGGTCAAAGTTGTCACTTTTATTTCTGCTAGGGCGGTGTTTCCTCCTCTCAGGTGGGACAGGAGGGGAGAGGGATGACAACCCCAGGGGAGAGGGATTTCTCAGGAAGAGTCCTCCTGGGCCTGCTACTGGCCCTCCTCCTGCTATAACCTCACCAACTGGGCTGTCATCACTGAGGAACACTGAACTCTCCTTGGAGGAGCGGCTGCTGCGGATGGTGGTCATACCGCTGTCAGGGCTCACAAGTTCCATGCCAGCACCAACTCCTACACCTCCTGTGTCCTCCTCACCATCTGCCATCACTCTTTATACAGAGATAAAACAACCGTCATTGAATTGTGTCAATGTTTGGTTCCATGAATAAATAACATTCAATATCAGATTTCATGTGCGACTTTCACTGAAACTAGATGAAACAAAATGAAAGGGGTGCCTCTAATTACCTTGCTATTGCCACCACATCTCCACTGCCTCCCTCGGGTCTTTCTATGTCCGAACTATCCATGTCATTGATACCAGATGATCCCTGGGAGAACTCCACACTGCCTGCAACTCCGTCTGTGGAAGAGGTCCTACTGCTGGGGTGGCAGGCTAGCACAGAGCTGCGCCTGTCAACAAAGTCCTTAAGGATGCCCTGTATTTCGTCTACCAGCAGAGGAGTATCAGAAGATAATGAGGTGTTTGTAGGTATGTGGTATACCTGGAGACTCTCCGTGACCTCCAGTTCACCAGAAAGAGACCAGCTGGAAGATTCTTCCAACTCATGGCAGATCTGCAATGAAAGCCATCACGTTGTAATATTTTCTGATGGCAAAAAGCACTTTGGTGGACACAAGCACTGAGAGGCTACTACAGATACCAGCTGGTTAGCCTGTCTTAGCACAAAGAGGGAGAAACAGCTAGCATGACTGCATCCAATGGCAAGAAAAACTAGTACCAGTACCTCTAAAGCTCAAGAATTTGTTCAATTTGTTAAAAAACTGAAGAGTAAAAATAACAAGTAGAAATTTAACGGGAAGATATGTAACAGACTATGCTTCCTGGTTGGGAGCTGCTAAGCTAACTGGCGGCTACGTGCAGTTGTGTATTCACTTGACAAATCAAGAGGAATCGATCATTTAGCACTCTGACATGCTGTAGGTGGTTTTGTTTGAGGTTTTACATTTATTTACCTGATTTAGGATATCTGTGTTGCTTGAGTAGACAGCCACTTGCTGGCAGGGATGATGGAGTGTATCATTGATCAACAAGAGAACCACCAGACCATCATAGCCATGGAGATGACTGAATGATTTCAGCCCGTCCACATAACCATGCCAGTCCTGGAAGAGAGATAAAAAAAGAAAAAGGGAGATCAAAGCAAGCTGCTTGACAGTTGCCCATAGTTTCAACTTTTTTGAAATTATATTATTAACAAACTAATTATAGAAAAAGGCAATTGTTACATTTTTTGTAATAGTCTCAAAGTGATTAATACACATTTCCTAACATTCTGGTTAAAGCTGTATGGGAAACTTTTAAACCCCTGCCTTTTATTGAGCATATGATTATATTTTTTTGTAAAACTGAAGTGGTTTCAAGTAAGCCTTCATCTGTAGCAATGAGAGACGGAGCTGTCAAAGCGCACAGAGGGGTAGAGAGACACTTTGTGATTTATTATTTGGAAATTAACTGTTTGCTCTTAAAACAGCCACCATGCACAGATTATGGTAATTCAGTGACACGCACAATGATTGATGGATGGAAAGTTGCATTAATTAATTGTTTTGTTTGTCAAGGGAACTTGCTTGTTCTTTCTTTCAGAAATGATTAACAACAATGTTATGGCAACCATAATTTGCAACGCAGGGTTACACATAAAGTGTGCAGTGATACTTTAGAAAACATATTTGCTTGATTAATCTAGATTTGTTGTACAACTGTTTGTTTTGTAAAGTTCTCAAAATTGTTGTGCTTATTTAAGTAGAACTTTTAAACAAAAATATACTGTAGTTTTAGTTGAGCTAACAGAGGAATCCCAAGATTGACATTCATGTGTGTGTGTCTGGTATTTTTGAAAACACATTTCTGTTCATACTGCCTGACTTGTCCAAATAGTCCGTGTTTTTGGCTGACTTCAGTATTGTGTTTGTATTTTTTCTGAGTACGGTGTGGTCCTTCTCTCTGCTTGAGCCTGTGTGTGAGTGTATTTGTATGGGTCCACTGAAAGTGACTGATGAGCGCTGCAGGCGCTGTATCTGCCCAGGCTGTGTCAATATTAACCTGTGAGGACGAAGAGGCTACAATACTCCTCCTCCTGTTCCTCCCTCCTTCCCATCTTTCTCTCTCTCCACAATATGGCTGCTGTCAGAATGAGGCCCATCAATTCTCTCACACACACACGCACATATGCACACACACCCACACATCCACAAACACACAACTATCACTTCACTGACACTGCCATTTTTCAACACTGATATCCTGATGAGTGCAATGAAGCCTCCCAAGATTTGTTAAAACACACATATTCACTCACATAGTACAAACACACAAGTAAGGGCACATGTAACCCTAACACATGCAGATACACACATGAACCTGCCTGCAGTCAACTACTATAATCTCAGTGAACAAACATATATCAGTACATGCATATATGAGATCTGGTAAAGCAATAAAGTCTTCATGATTTACAGTATAATATACAAAAAATGCTCAAATGATGCTGATACTCTAAAGCTACTACCCAACTGCGTGCATATGCACACAAAACTGCACACACACACATACTCACACACACAGGCAGAGAAATATAGTCAGAAAACGAGGAGAGTGCAAATCTCCAAGATAACATGCAGGGAGACAGTCTGTCTGCCATTTGGCTCTTAACTGAGTAAATTACTACTCATATTGCCAGCCCCTCCTCTTTCTCCCACCCCCAGATACACAGATTGCCTTTTCTTATAAATTACCAACATATTAGCTATAAAAATCCACTTGCTAACTGTCTCCAAGAACCTTAGGGTCCGGACACATTCATTTGTTGAGCATTTGGTAAGCTGAGATATCACAAACAAAGGGTTTTCCCTTTAAACCTCACTGTACTTACTTTTTATTTACGTTCATTTTTATTTAAGAGCAGAGAGATTCTGCTACAGCAGATATTTTGATTAATTCTTTAAACTTCATAAGAGAAAAGCATGCTGTTAACAACATGGCACTTTTGTCCTTGAAGTACTAAAGATCTAAAGCAAACAAAAAAGTGAGTACTGTTATCACTCAGTATCAGTAAGTATACTTGTTTTTAGAGAAATGGCATTTAGAAATGAGTATGAAAAAAATTTAGTTGTCATCAAGAGCAGGGCAGTTGTAGCAGGCATTATTTGTGGGTTATCGATATACTCAAAAACACAAACTTTGAAACAAAAACAATCTTTTTGAAGTGTTCAACAAAAACATAATGAAAAAAATATTAATATAATAACAGAAAATGTGCAACACAGCGCAGTAATAGGTGTAAGTATGGCTAAAGTCACACTTAAAACACTAAAAACCTTTAGCAATATATTAGGGATTTACTTATAGTGTCAGCATAAACTACCTGACCTTTTTTTAATCATAGGCTGTCGATTAAGGAAATTTGTTGGTCCTGAGGTGTGGTAATAAGACAGCTATGGCAGAAGCAAAACTATTGTGAACAGAAGTTTCTTTCCTCTTGCAGACATTTTTCTAACCCTCTCAGCAAAAGATTTCTGATACTTTTGATCGCCAAGATGCTTCTGTAGGGCAAAAGTTTCTGAATTGACTTTAAAGTGATGAATACAGATAAAAATTGATGAAGAACACCTGTTTGTGTGCAGCATCTCCCTGAGTAAGACAACTTTTCATTGCCACTTTTAATGAGAGAGAAATCTAAAAGAACTTTCTGTCAGTTAATCACATGCAGGTATTTACCAGTGACCAATAGTGTGAATGGTCAAAAGCAGGTTGAACCCATGTTCAGTGTCTCATGTCAGACAGAGAACATGTGCACCAAGGGGGAATTATTGTCCTTTGAATCTAACTTTGTGTGTTACATCTGTTGTTTTTGTTCTGACATCCTTTCCTTTATGTTTCCTTTATCCAAATCTTCTCCATATATATATCATTTGTTTCCAATCCTTCCCAGACCTGTGTCTCTCTGTTTCCATGTCACACTTTGCCCCTTCATCTCTTGCTCTCACACACATTGCAGCTCTATATCTTTCTCCCACACTAGGCTCCAACACACACACACACACACACACACACACACACACACACACACACACACACACACACACACACACACACACTCTCTCTCTCTCTCTCTCTTTGGTTGTATTTGCTCCACAGGTAGCAAGTCTTTAGCGGCTGCTTGCAGTTCTCCCAACCTGCCATCATTATGCACAATAGCCTTAGGTACAAAACTCAGGCCTCATAACTCACGCCCCGCGCGCGCAAATTCCCGTGCAAACACAGTCAAAGCAAAAACACATTTCCTGCTGTCGCCAACATCTCCGGCAAAGAATTAATCAAGCGTTCATCCATTTAGGCTCTTTGCATACCCTTTCCGTCAGAACACAGAACGCTAAGAGAGTTGCGAGTTCTTCTCAGGCGATCGTTTCGCCACCCTGATGAATCCATCAAGCGAGGTTTGATTTATACATCTGTCTGTGATCACAGCGGTACAGCTACAGCAAATGGGGTGGCAAGGAGCGAGCTGACACCACCCTGCTCAAACACACACATGCAAATACACGCACACATGCGCAACATATACCACTTACCACACACACATGCACAGCCAAACTCACACATGAATGTGCTCACAAACCAACAGTCATACGTTCACACACACACACACACACACACATACACAAGAGTATTACTGCTTATGAAGTTTTTAGAGAGAGAAAAGGGGAGGGGGGGTAAAAGTTTGCAGAGAAAGAAGCCCAAATGTCTTTCTGTCTGTCTTTCTCATATGGGCCTTCTCCGCATGCTTCATTCACTCAGCTCTAAGTGCAGGGATTTGGGGGCCAAGATGCAAGCACTGAGTCTATAAATGTTTTGTTTTGTTTATTTGTTTGCCCTGAAAGCCCAAGGAAGCCACAGGGGGAGAATGAAATGGGGGAAGAGAAACAACGAGTTTCAGAAGGGATGATGATGAGGAAGAAACATCAGCGCAAGTTACTTAAGATACAGTATAATGACTGTCTTGTGCAGCAGTTTTCCAAACTTGTTTAAATAAACATAAGAAACAATTCATATTATGTGTGTTACAGTCAAACAAAGTTCTAGCAAAATATTTTCACAGAGCAGACCAAAATGATGCATCTTTGTTTAATCTTTACCAGTGTACATTACTCTAAATGTATTCCCAATGTATCAAGCGCTGCAAGAAAAACAACACTAAACAGAATCAGGAAATGTGTATGTGTGCTTTAGTGTCCTGATGGCACCCGCAAATCTCGTGCTACTGTAAATAGGATGTTATGTTTATGCATGTAGATTTAGAATCGGAAGACTTGAATCTCCCCAAAACTGAAGTGGCCACAGCAGAAAGAACCAGGAAGTCAGAAAGGAATAGAAACACAGAGGGATGGAAAGGCGGGGCAACCAGACTTCCTGGTCTTCAATCTTTGTCCCTGGGAGGCCCACCCTGCACCTGCTGTCTCCTACAGCCTCTCGTCAGAAAGGCATTTACCGAGTGCCATGGCTGCGGGCCCCTTCATTAGCGAGCATAATTATTTGTGCAAGTGATGTAGGGCAAAACTGGCCCCGCATAAACAAACAGAAGGGCCGGAGGACTGTGAACAAACAACACATTAGAGACAATCAACGTCGCCAAAATGAAACCTAAAGCATACATCAGATGGAGACATGGACACATACACACATCATACACAGAAAGATTAGAGCAAACAAATAACATAAAACATAATAGCAATGAAAACGGAAAAATAGTGATTAACCTCCAAAAATAATGTTAAGATAATGCAGATGCATTATCCTATAAGTAGATACTCAGATGTACACATCCACAAACACACACAGTTATAGCCCCACTCACACAGTACAAAAAAATGATTGATTTTATTTACCACACAGCAAAAACAAACAACATTACCAATCATTTGGATGTGTTGGTGGAACACTGGATTAGCTTGTGTTCGTATGAGATTTCAAGCTCAAACCAAAATGCTAACCTTTATTACTTTCCTTCCTTTCATCTCTCTACAGTCTCAAGAGTGGAAATAGCATGCAAAAGATAGAAAACTCTAAAACAAAAACTCTAAAAATTAGGTATCCATTTTAATACATGCAAAAAAACACATTATTCACGTCTGTGTGTACGTATGTGTGTGGCTGTAGGCTCCTGTCCTTCCCACAGTTCATCAACTCCACAGCGTGACAACTCTTTATCCGACCATTGCTTCATCTGCCAGTGCTAATTAGTGAGCCATGAATAATTCTGATACACAAACACATACTCACTAGCATGGATATGTGAATAATGTGTTTTTTGTGTTCGTGTGTTTATTAATTTGAGCTTCATGTGTTACAGAAAACCTTTCATACGAGCAAGAAAAGCCTCACAACCACTCTATTACCTTGTATCCACTTAGCCACGAGCTGTCGCATATTTCACATCTACAGGTATTGCTACACAATGACTGTGTGCCCTTGAGCAAGACTCTTGACCCCAATTGGCTCCTGTGGTGACTCTTCTGCACAGTGTGGCTACCAAACCATTACACAATGTAGTGTTCTAGTGCACACAGGGACAAATTGGTGACTTAAAAAAAATAGTCTCAGTTGGCTTGGCACCATAAATGTAAATACCACACAGGTTGAATACCTTTCTACAGTGAGATGTACCGAGAAACACTGCAAATATAGAAAATGTTATGGTGCATAAGAAACAATACACTTCTGTCATAAGATAAAAGTAAACTACCACACAAAATTACATGTAAACAATATATAATACCTAGAAATGATTATAAAGGTGATTTTACAAAGTACTTATGTTTCTTGTGTAGGTTGTGAAGATATCTTTTAAATGCCTACAGCCAAAGAAATCTAAGCAAAGACCTAACCTATCAGGGATTTTTTTTTTTTTTTTTTACAATACACTGTTAACAATAAGAACAATATGTATTAATTTAAAAGGAGTATTTACCTTTATTATTCCCTTAAGTTCCCCTTTATACAGAACACACAAACGTCAAACCACTCATAGGGACTTCTTATAGGGTCAATTATAAAGTACAGCTTGTGTATTTATTTACTGACTTTACCAAATGTCAGCTGAAGCTCATAGTTTGCATAGGTTGTTTACAGACTACAGTAGAAATTATAGCCTTTGCTTTTAATGTGGACATATTTGGAGCGGAAAAATCAATCATGAGTTGTTTGCTTTATGTCAGTCACTAAGATTCAGTGACTTAAGCTGGTAATTGTGAAACGTATGTACGTACATCAGTTACATCATTTACATGTGTTGTAAATACTGCACACAGTAAGAAGTAGATGTTACAACATGCATTGACTGCAGCAATAAGAGAACACGCTCAGTAATAGCTGTAACTGTAGCAAGGGTAAGTATGTGCAGCGTGAACTAAACAACTACACACTGTTATAGCCGACAGAAAAGGTCTCATTATTATGATACAGACAGAATTGGCACACTGAAAGCAACAATATTGCAATAAAACAAAGCACAAGATTGCATAGCAAATATGTAACATACTGCTTTCACATATTCATCTGCACTGAGCCTATTATATGCAATGTGACACCTTCAAAACAGCTGTGGCTGAATTACAAAAAAAGTATCATGTAGCCTCACAGACAAATTTATATAATTGTAGCTGATGTGCACCATCATGGTCTTTAGCAGTATTTCGTGCTGTAGTAGCCAAACTACAGCACAAAAGTAGAAGTAGTAGTAGCCAATTAATATATTGTTTGAGGAACTAATAGAGATTTTTACAGACCTTACAGTTTCAAATGTAGTGCACATTGATAAGCAGATGCAAATGACACAGAAACATCCAGACAGGCACCGTGAATTCTGAAATAATGAAATTCCATTCATTCCCAATGTTCTCTTCCATAATAGAGGAGCACACAGACTGACTAATGTATGTTTGTACAGTATACAGAAATACATTAGTCAGTCTATACGATGTGTCCATATCGTTACACCAAACATACTGATGCTTTTTCTTCTGCTAACTAGGCAATCACAGCCAGATTTTTTTACCCAAAATTTAACTGCTATCAAACACACACACGCACACACACACACAAAGACAAAAACACACTTTGACAAACACATAACACATAAACCATTAAAGACTAATTGAATCTAATTTATTTAGTTTTCTGGAAAGAATCATTTAAGGCAGAACTTCCCTAAGCCCCCTCAATAAATGACACTCTCATACCGTTTTACTCTCTTTTCAAACACAATTAAAAAATAATATATAAATATATACACATTGCAAATGACATGCATATAAGGAGTTCATTTTGGAGCCCGATCTCAGGTCATTAGTAACCCACCATGACGCTGTGGAGTTGGAGGGTCCGCTGGCGACACAGAGGCCCCTGGCCATTTATTCTATATTAAGTCTCTAATGGGCCCTCTCTCGCACGCTCTCTCTCTCTTTCTCACTCTCTCTTGCTACCGACACACAGCATGTAGGCACAGTGCTGGTAAAATATGCACAGAAAGTCCGGTGCTCACACACAGACAAAGCCATTCAAATGAATGGTTATTTATTCGCTAAACGAGGATCTGGGTGTTTAATGTTCCTTGGACGTTAGGTAGTTTTCTGGGGGGAGGCAGAGCCATACCCCTACGGCTACAGACATCATTTATTTTACACATAGCCTAATACCACACACTAGGCACCAGCTGAGAAAAATGGGCTTTGGAAGTGAGAAGGAGATATAAAAGAAATAATGAATGATTTTTTAGGGGGGAAGTGGTGGAGGTGGGAGGGGGTGAACACATTAGAAGTTGCAGCAGGGAGAAAAGCAAGGGGTAGGCTTAAAGGCTTAAAGCACCCTCTGTGTGTGTGTGTGTGTGTGAGTGAGAGAGAGACTGGAAATGTGAGGAGGAAGAACAAGAGAGCGACAAAGATAGAAAAGTCAACACAAACATTCCATGAATGTGTGTGAAAATGTGTGTATGTTTCAGTCTGTGTGTTGGATTTTAGGCTATCGAGGGGGGGTTCTCAGGCCTCCATCTGCATCTCATACAAATGCAGAACATCACAACATCAGAGGGGCTCCTCTACATAACAACACCTCCCCAAAATGACACAGCGCAGGTGTGGCATATCCAAAACATCAAAGCCATCAAAAGTAACTTTTAAAAAAGAAACAGTGTTTTATTCTGTTTTATAAGGAACATGTCAAAGTTTTTCTCTCCCTCTCTTGTTTAAAAGACTAGTTTATAATCATAAGATTCTTTGAAGACTACCAGCAACGACAAGTGGACTGCATTATATCCCAATATAATCACCATGACATATTAAAAAACACCAGTCAAGCAGATAAGGCCATTAAATAAAGTAATAAATGTATTAATTTGCCATTATTTATATGTCAGCTCACTTATTTTCATACAAAGCTTAAGAATCTACATATTTTGTTGTCGTCATGTAATTATGTAATGTGACACATTTAAAATATATTTAAAAAAGTTGTAAATCTTTACATGTTAATGAGAAAAAAGGGTATTTAAACCTTAAACTCTCTTTCAGTTGACATGATTCACCATCTGAGCTTCAGATAAATTAACTTTTCTTTATTGGGTTTTTGGCCTTGCACATTTAATCTCAATTTAATACAAAATAAATGAGGTTAGGATTAAACTCTCTTCAATATTTAATGATTTAGTCATAGTTTAAAAAAACACTATTTCAATTTATATGTATGTTATAATTGACTGAACAGAAACTAAATAGAATCAGGCATTTGGAGCCTTATTATGATAAATAACTTACATCCTTATCTGTGGTCAATGAAGTGAGTGCTATGGTCATCTCGCCATCAGAAAACTCCTTCAGCTCCACAGTCAGCAGCTGCTCCAAGTCTATATCCAGTCAGCACACACAAACAGACTAACAGTTATATAAAACAAACACAAAAAGAATAGAAAACAATTCACAACAGAAACAGAAAAAAGCACATGCATCAATGCCCTCTCCAGAAGCGAGAGGTAATTGAAGGTTGGAAAATGTGCCAGTCAGCAAAATGTGACACTACAGGGATTTTACTGAACTTCTAGCAATCAAGTGACCTGACACTTCTGTCAGCAGCAGAACACGAAGAGAGCCTCCAACTATAGTAAAAGTGTTGGCTTTTTTGTTCAAAGATTTTAAATCACCATTTACAAAATAACGCAATATGCCTGAAATTAAAAAAGGTCTACTCTACTGTGTTCAATTAAAGCCCAACTGCTCTGCATGTTCAACTACGCACCTTGTAGCTTTGCCAGATCATGACCCACAGTGACATCACTCCATTGCTCCAAGGATCTCATGATCTCCTCCAGTTGTGCTGACCGACGGCCATGTTTGATCCTCAAGGCTTCACTTTGCAGCCGCAAGGCCTCTGTAAACACATAAACACACCAACACATATGGGTGCATCCATAGTTTTATCCATAGCTGCAACACAGTTTGAGCCAAGAAAAGCCACTTACATTAAGTGTTGTATTTCCCTGTGATATTTTATCTCTTTATTGGATATTTTTTCTGAGTCTCTGCTTTATTTAGTTAGTTTACTTTGTTACTATGAAATATGACCTTTATCTACATTTAAGGCCACAGTAAGCCATGATCAATCAATAACTATGAAATAAAAAATAAAATAAAATAAATAATTACAGAATGCCCGTGCAACCTCTTGTGCTGAGTTGGACTCAATAAATAACATTCCCTTCCCGTTCCCTCATGCCACTCTTTTAATTAAGTTATTGAACATAAATTTCCCATCAAAGACCAGGGAAGAACAAGAAAACGTCTGGCCAAAACTTTTGTCCTATTAGTGAAATTCAGTTAGACCCTGTTGGTACACGGAGACACCGCTGGGCTCCCTCAGTGGTATCAGTCATATTTAATGAAATATGTAATTTCATATGTAAATCATTTTAATCAAGACAACACAAACATATGCAGTTTACGTAAGATGCACAGTACAACTGTACATGCATATTTATAATAAATTTTTAAAAAGCTGAAATATTGTTAAAATAGCCATAAATAGCTGGTGGCCAGCTCAGTATACAAGGTCATTAAAGCTGTATATGTCCTCTGGTAACATTTCTTCAGACAGGACTTGTGAGGATCAGGAATTGACTTGAGCTATTGGCCTCTTTAGTAATCAATGAACCTGATAGTGCCTTGCACTGTCCAAAGAACTCACACTAGGAAATATGAGAGCTCTCCCTTTTTCTGTCTGTGTATCTGGACTCTACTTCACTCCTTTCCTCTCACTCCATCCACCATAATTCACCATTTCCACTATGTGTACATCACAGTGAAGAGAAAAAGCAGCACAGCGTTATTGAGCAGAGATTAGTCATGTCTCAAGCCCAACCTTTACACAGCCGCATAATATTGACAACTGGAGTACCTGTTTGGCAGGTTTTTAACTGACTTAACAACACACACACACACATACTGCAAATGAATGTATGTTATTGATCATTAATATTATTTGACCAACAGAGACACACATTATCATAGATACAGTACACACATAGACACAGTTTTTCTCTCTGGCCATCTACTTTTTACTGTTTTCTTGTAACTTTTCTTACTTTAGTGTGAAAATTTGACTACCTGGCAAAACAGAAACAACTTATCAGACTAAACTAACTTAAGTAACAAAAGAGTCACACTATGGGACTCTGTGCGTCTTTCTGCGCTCTCCTTTACTCACACTCACCACCCCTCATCTCTCTCTTTCTCCATCTCTCCTGGTGGGTGTTAAGCGAGTCATGTCAGGGGATTTGTGTGTGTCCTCCTTCATCGCCCCATTACTCCCCCTGGGGGAAGGGGGGGTGCCCGCGCCTCTCTCACCTCCGAGAGTCTCACCCAGTGCTGCTCCGATGTGCTCTGCTGCCTCTTGAAGAATCTCCCTGGCGACTGTTGTCACCACAGACGATGCCCCATCATCCCCCGCGTCCCGCTGCCTGTCGTGATGGACCACTCGCAGGATGCTGGACTCCAAAGTGTGGTACTCAGAGCTAGGAGAGCGAGAAGATGAGGGTGAAGGAGATATGGATGGCTGCAGGGCAAGGAGCGATGATTGTGAGGTATTTGCATAAATACATCTCCCCTTTGGGTCATGAGTCGTGAAAAAAGGCAGGCCTGAGATACACACCCAAACATAGTCTCAATCTCATTTTTGCATCAGCAAATACAATCTTCTCAGCCAGAACCATTGTGCCTGCATATGTTTGTGGTCTGCATGTGTGTGTGTGTGTCACCTGTAAATACATTAATCACTGTTGGTCCAGTGAAAAAATAATACATCCTAAATTTACAGAACCTGTTTTCAGGTAAGATTTTAATATCTTCCCTGGTGTCTCATCTGTAAATGAGTTAAGAATTAGCTAAAGTTATCTACAAACTGGTGTATGTGCTTGGACATGATTTGCATATGTGAGTGTGTTTACCTATCCAGTAGACCATCTCTCAGCAGAGTGAGTGAGAGTTTTCCGGTGTGATGAAGTTTCACGAGGTCTAAATCCTCCCTCCACAGCAGCGAGCTCTCACAAATGTTCGACCTACGCAGATACCTCACTGTCTCCCCGGGCAACCCAGCGTCACATCGCCGGCCGCACAGCACTGGCACACACACTCCGCCTGACGGTTCCTTCTGGAGCACACAGACACACACGGTACATGACACCAGACACATTTAAAAATGAAAAAAACAGACTTGGAGTCAGATGTTCCCACAAAGTTAAGTTCCTAGCATGTTTTTTTTGATTAAATAAAAATATAAAAATGCACCATTACATACAAAAAGTATACTATATATAGAATACTATTATGTTTTAAATATGTTTGTGTGTACAGTGAAACTAAGGGGGAGTGGCTCAAACTTAAGAGCAACCCAGTGGAACAGATGAATTTCTACAGTGAAGTGAAAGGTATTTTCATAGTGGACCACATTTAAACTTATTTGATGCATTTTAGTTGTTCCACCCTGCCAATTCATCATTTAACATATGATATATTTGCCAAGGTAGCACTTTAACTTTTACTGAATGCCAGCTGCTTTAAATCTTTTGAGTATTTCCATTAATATAGTGGTTCACTGGGCAAACAGCCAGATAAAGCCATAACAATTTCCCCAGTTTTCATAAAGGTGGTACTCAAACAGTGCAGTAGTGATTTGGATAATGGCTGCCACTGTACATGAAACATTAACAGAAATCAAACCAACAACAATGTATAAGTACAGATTTGTTTGCTAACTTCATAGCCTTAAAAGTATAATTGAACCGCACAGTATGCATTCTGGTTATTTTTCACATTTTATGTGGAAAACACATGCGCAAACAGACTGAGTTCACGTTACCTGGCTGAGGTGTAGTGCCAAGCACAGTGTCGCAGCCACAGTATCAACATCTGGCTCTGGTCCGCCTAAAACAGCATGGATGGGATCCTCTAATGCATCTGCCTGGAAACACGCACACAATCACACACGGTAAAAAAGCTTGACATGACATCATTCTGTGATACTTAATCTCTTGTTTTCCAACATCCAACAAAGGAAGCAGGTAACGTCACTATGCAGGTTCGATTTGATAGCGGATATAACCATATCACTTGAAACTCCTTGAGCCAGCATAACTGTGTTAGATGACTGCAGCATTTTGAAACCAACAGTATGCATTAAAAATGAAATAACAGTGCAGCAAGGTTTGCCACATGCTTGAAAGAGAATACGATTCAATATGCACTACACTAGAGGCAAAATTAGTTGTAACAGCAAAACAACTGCCTAAAGTCACTTTTTCACTTCTAAGTCAGAGTAACCCGCTTTATCAGCGTAGTGATGAGTTCCATTAATTTCACTAAACAATGCAAACAGACACTCCTCATTTATGTTAAGTGGACATTAATGACAGCTCCATTACAGAGATTAAATGTTCATCTCTGAGTGAAAAGGCAGAAAATTAAGTTTCTCCCATCATTTATTGAGTCTTGGTATTAGATTTTAATAGGGCAGATGTTTTATGAAGCCATTTGTCATTTTCATAGATTGATTCCAGCATTGGTATTTAAAAACATGTCTTTACATAGACTTACAGGGGGCCACACATCCAGGGTCAGATCTCTGGACATTCAACATTTGTCTTTGTGAGAAAAATACTTTTAAGAAACTCAAAAGAGCATTACATAAATTAGCACTATGTGCATCCTCATTAATTACACTGAAACACACTGAAAGTGCAATCGTTTTTGGTAATTGGGAACAAAAACCACCCTCAACCTTCCTCTGTTCTGTGTCAATCTATAAAGTTGTATCTAAAACAGATAAGCTGACTCATTGCCCTGAAGCCTGAGCCATTAATCAAGAAGCAAAATGTGGACACAATGAATATCCCGTCTATCTGTAGTTTATCTTAATGGGCTTGTAGGATGCTCTGATGAGAGAGGATGGAGAAGTGGAGGGGAAGAAGCATGTTTACAAAGACAAAGACCAGGAGGAAGATTTGAATATTCATGTTTCCTGGCTAGATTCTCCCAGGTAGCCCAAATTGACAACATTAAAGTCACATGCTCAGTTGTTTATCCTCTAGGCATCTTCCATTTGAAGTGGTATAGTACTGACCACTCTGTACACTTTCTCCTTAAAATTATTTAGAAAAAAAACATTTTTAGAACATAAATTGGTGGCTGGTTTTGCACAATGTTGAAGGTCAGTTAACCCCATGGTTTTATATGTTTTAGCCCATTTCTACAAATTGCATACTGTACTTTGAAGAACTGCTGTCCATTTTTCAAAGGATAAGGAGCAGAAGAGCTTTGTTCATATCCAAGCAATGTTGTTAGAATATAAAAGCTGGAAATCAAACAATTTTAAACACATCTGTTATGAAAAAGACATTTTAGGAGGGAATACAATAATTAATTGGCAGCAGCTGCTGCCTTCTTGTCTGTAAGGGATGATACTAACACATCTGCAGGTCAAGACCGCTGATCTAACCTGATTATGCAAATCCCTATGTATACAGTTGGTTTGCATGTGACAGAACAATTTTCCCGTGAGGACAATCTGCAGCTATATTGCTTAGACTGAGAAAGAGAAAGGAAGGAGTGCAGTGAGATTGGTGGAAGGAGGGCAAAGATTTTGAAGAGAATTAGGAAAAGGGGGATGAAATATAGGGTATATAGGGTATAGGTATGGGCAGCAGATTTATAATTCACACATGCAAAAGAGGTTGAAGAAAAATTAACAGGAAAAAAGGCGGATATACAGGTAAAAAAAACTGATAGGGAGAAAAAAGAAAATCAGAAGGAAGAAATTAGATAAGAGGGAGTGAAAACTTAAGGCAAAGATGTGGAAAATGGAGGGAGAGAACACTATAAAGAGAGAATTGGAGGGTGGACCAGAAAGAGGAGGTGTGAGAGAGAGAGAGAGAGAGAGAGAGAGAGAGAGAGAGAGAGAGAGAGAGAGAGAGAGAGAGAAGAGGTCTGTTCCTTCATAGGAGGGAGAGAGAGGGAGAAGAAATCAATACTAGATAGAAAGGAAGCGATGCATTAGTAGGAGAAAAGGCCGCTCAGTGTCTGTTATACTGCAGCGGAAGAATATCGGTGTGTGCGTGTGTGCACGAGCATGCACTGGCCATCTGATATCCTTCAATCGGAGTGCATTCAACCTCTCTCCTCTCCTCTCCTCTCCTCTCCCCTCCACTCCCTTTATGGTCATCGCAGGCCATGTTTTTGGAATATATTATGAATTTAGATGTCCAGCTGCATCAATGTATATTTTCAGCCAAATTTCACTCTGAAGTGAGATTTACTTGATAACATTAACTGCTCCTTGTATAAAAGATGATGGGCAGTTAAATACAAAGTTATATTTAAACAATATTTATTTTGATAAAAGTAAATGTTTACATTTGTGGTCTTTGCAACCATTGGAGCAATTGGAGGCTGTCCAAGCACATCAGATTGAAGTCAAGGAAACACATCAGCAAATCACCAGTTCATCACACAGACATCTCTTCCAATCATATCTATGGAAGTCTTAATAAACACCTGAACTGAATGTCTCTAGACTGTGAGACTAAAGTGAAGGACCCACAGGAAATCCCCTTAACACAGAAAGAATAACTCCATGCAGAAAGGACCTGGGCTGAGAATGAGAAGTAAGTTCTCCTTGCTGTGCAGTGTGTATCAGCCACTGAGCCACAGCACCACCATTTACATAGCGTACATTCATAGATTTTTTGGGAATTTTTCATTTGCATTACATCTAATGGGTGCGTTGTAGTATAATTTACACAAAAAGTAAGAAAAAACACTGGTTAGCGGTTAGTGGTTAGCACTGTCGCCTCACAGCAAGAAGGTCGTGGGTTCTCTCCGGGTGCTCTGGCTTCCTCCCACCGTCCAAAGACATACAGGCTAGGTTAATTGGTGTTTCTAAATTGTCCTTTGGTGTGTGACTGTGAGTGTGAGTGGTTGTCTGTCTATTTGTGGCCCTGCAATGGACTGGCGACTTTGGTTCAGTCATGCTAATGCTTTTACTACTTTTCAAAAGATTACACTTTCCATAGCCCACTTTCGTTTTCACAGCAGGAATGCCTAGAAAGACAGTGAAGGCAATGTGGACCATTATCATCTAGTCCTTTGTTTCAATGTCTCACTTATGAAATGCTGTAGTAAACATTTACTGGGATGAATAGTAACAATATTAGAGCACCCTAGCCACACATAGTGTTTACCTACAGTATTCTTTTAAATACTTTGGAATGATTTTGGTACTAAGATCAGAGCCAAAGCCAGAGTCAGAGTCAAAGTGCTCCTAAAACCCTTTTTAGGTGTGTGTGTGTGTGTGTGTGTGTGTGTGTGTGTGTGTGTGTATTTGTGTGCAGACTGAGAAGGACAGATGGCAGAAGTCCACTCAGCACATTGCTTCAGCTCTACGCCAAAAGATGGGAGAGTGAAGGAAATAGAGCGGTGGAGCTACACAGAGAAAAACTGAGAGAGAAAGAAAGACAGGATCAGTAGGCACTAAGAGCCAGGCCAATTAGAGGTATGGATGTTCTGGACGGTGGCCATCCAGAGAGTAGAGTGAGCGTGAGAGAGAGGGAGAATGACAGAAAGTAGAGAGTGGTCAGCAAAAGAGAACCATCAAAGTACTTGGTGGAATGAGATAAAGCATGTCTGTGTGCCCCGGGTGTGTGTGTGCATGAGAGAGAAATGGTTGATAATCATGACATGTGTTACACTTTATCTGCAGCCTCCATGACACTCATCAGTTGCCCTCCTTATCGCTCAATTACCCTGCTGTGCTCTGATCTGCGAATGTGCTTCTTTGATCTTTTCTTCTCCTCAGCCTTCTCTGCATCCAAGATAAAAGCTCTTATCCTCTTTAAATTTCATTCCAGACAGGCTGTTCATATGCATGTTTGTATTGTACTGACAGACACCTGTTTACATGAATAAACTGAATATTCTGAATACTGTAGCATGGTTGAAAATATAATTAATCAAGAAAATAACGCAAACTCAAGCATGTATTCCTTGTAATATCAACAATGTATGAAATATGACAGCATATTGGTGTACATGGTCAACATTTTTCCTCCAGCATCCCCAAATCAGCTGTACACATGCTCACTATCACCCATACAGTATATTATTACCTAAATTTCTTGGAAGTGTACAGTTTGGACTTATTGGACAATATACTGTATGTACCTTACTCTGTTGAGAAACAGTACAAGGTACAAAAAGGTTGCACATACACGTCTTTATCTGCTGAAGAAGATTAGGTGATATGATCGGAAGCTCTAACAAAAGCTACTTAATGAACTTTAAGGTGAGATTGTTTTGTCAATTGCTGAATAATGAATGGCCAAGTTTCTCTAAAGTGGAGTGAGTTAAACTGAAATCTGACCATCTACAATTCTAAGACAACTGGGCAAACTCCATCTGCTGATGAAGAACATATATGATATGATAAAAGCACCAGAACAGATACTAGATTGTACCTGTACCTGTTAACTTTGAAAAAAGGGGCCAATATTGCCTGCAGAGAGTGGAAATTGCTAAAAGAGACACGGTGAATGTCATTGTTACATTTTAAGAATTTGTAGAAAGTTGTAGAAAAACAACATGTGTGCATTCATGTCAATGTACAAACACATGTGAATAAATATTCTTTGGATCTGATTGTAGGTTGATTCAATACCCAAAACAGCTAAATCATTCATATTTAAAAGTCACTGAAAAATAGCGTGTGTGCCCTTCAGAGGCCGACAGAAGGAGACAAGGAGTTTATTTCTGATCAATTCACGATATTGACTGGCGCCTGGGCAAATTCTCTCCAGAGCAATTAAATGAAGACATGGTATTAAACTCAGCCAAAATATAAATGCAAAGATGCAGCACTGCCAATATCAACTGGGCACTGAGTCATTACAAATACTCTTTGGAGGGGGGTGAGAATATATGTTCACAGCTCATAACCTTTGGAAGATACTGTCATGGCCATTTACTGTAACTGATAATATAAGCACATGTAGAAAGAGTGGTTTAGGGGCTCTATAGCCCATAGCCTCAAGGCACGTGCATCATCCACGACAGGCTCCCTAATGTGAACATCTGTGTTGCAGTGCACCCCTGACAGATCAAATGTATACAGGCCAAGACTGTATACAGAAACATAGAATAGAACCACATATTTATAATCTATGATAATATACAAGTATGAGTGTCCCAAAGGCTCCAGCCATTTAGTCTATGTAAGTTGTTTAGTATTTGCATGGGGCTTTTTTTATGTGTGACTAGATATTCAGTCCTGGATCAAATGCAAATTATGAGTCAGTATCTGCAGAGCAACCATATAGCAGGGAAGGACAGCCTTTGGCTAAACTTGTTGATGTCACGCCTCCTCCTCATTAGAAATCAGCTCCTCATTCAAATTCACACACTGATGTTCCTGTAAACAGAACGAGCTTATTGTATGGGGCCAAACACGCCTTCCTTTCCCCTGTACTGTCATATTGTCGTTCTACAGGTGCTTGGGGGACCGAAGGGACGTGAGAGGCTTTTTTTTTGCTTTTTGCCGTGAGCTTTTTCAGCAACAGGAACGCAGCCTGTAGCACAGCAGTATCCTTCCCGTTATGGTCTCATTCATTACACCCATAACCTGGTTTTAACGCCACTGAGGGCTCTCAACTCACCCCGAGTCTGCTCTGGACCCTCCGCAAATACTCTTCCATGTCGGCCTGCGTCGCTACGGTGTCGCTGCAGATCTCTCCATAGACCAAGTTTCGACAAATGCTGGTGTGTGTATGTGTTTTTTTCTCTCCGCTTCAGAGTCCCCCGCTGCGCTCGCACTGCAGCACTCTCTGCTGCTTGTGTGTGCCGTTGGTCCTCCCCTTCTCTACGGGGTGAACCCACAACACCGAGCAGTGGGTGTGACGGCAGGAAGAGGAGATCCGACGGAGGCGCGCACCGTGATTCAACCGCGCTCCCTGCGGTAGGGAGCCCCCACCCCACCCCCATATACACACCCACGCAGACACAGCCTCAGCGTCCACCAATGACAAAAAACCACAGTGAATGTAGTGAATAACAAATAGTAGCGCTCCAGCACCACGGACAGCAACCCTTTTATTTTGCCAGTGGTTTTAGTGTTGATTTCCTCACCTTTACAGTTGTGGTTCAGAAGAATAAGAAAAAAAGAGAAAAACACGTTTTTGTGTGCCACACATTTCTCTATTTTGCCGCAATATGATCACAACCGCAGCCAGAATCGACGTGCACTGCAATGCCTTTCATGCGTGTGTGTGACAGGAAGCACTTTAATTAATCTGAAAGGTTAAAGAATCAGACAAAACATAGAACACCCAAAATCAGAAACACACTTTCTGCTCCTCTCTCTCTCTCTCTCTCTCTCTCTCTCTCTCTCACACACACACACACACACACACAATGTTAAGTTGGCCAACTTTAATATTCAAAAGCATTTATCATTGGGTCAGGGTGCCATTGCATTTTTCTGGATCGGTCTCTTATAAATTGCCTAGAAGTTAGATGCAATACATCCAAATGTTCAAATGATCAGATACAAGCCAGGCTTTCAACATTCGATTCAGGACCTGCCTTATCTGTCTTGACAAATTTGCAGTTAATCAAATTACCAAAACCCACTGACATGCAATGAACCTGGAGCTTTCCGGGAACCTAGAGGTCTGGGACACCTAGGTAGTTGCTTGTTTAATCATGCTAGTAATCCAGTCTTGTCAGGTGTACGCCTTGACCACCAAAATGAAATTATGCACAGTTAATCCCACATTCAAAGGCACAAATGCAACTAAAACACTTTATACACATCTCAGGATACATTCTTCCGTACCAGAACACTTTTTAAATTCATTTTATATCTTACTGAAATGTACATGGTGCCTCAATTAATGCAGTATTACTGTCATCACTAAACAACATTGTTTAATGTTATTAACTATGTAAAGTCTTTGGCTGCTGACAGACTTCCCTGATCAGAGGTGGGTGCTGGAGCCAATTGCTTTGCCTTCTTCAAGCCACTCTGTTGGAAGCTACAGAGCATCTTTGCCACCATCTGCAGTCCTTCTTCCTCCAGAAACACATCCAGACCCTGCTCTGCTATGGACTGCCCAGACTCACGTGGAAACGTCTATTGAGAACACTTTTGAGAAGTCTAGATTCTAATCAGAAACATTACAGACTTCAGGATCACCTTCACCCATAGGTGGGTGAATGGAGGAGATGTGAATGAGAATGCTCTTTTCTTACTGAAACATCCAGCAATTTTAAAGATCATCTTAAAGCTTTATTAGATAATTCCAAATGAAAAGACTTAATTAAGATGGGAAAGAGCATTTCTTTAAAAAAAAAAAAGCACAAGTTTACAAAGTAACTCTGCATCAGTTTTACAACAAAAATCAGTGCTGTTTAAAACTCATTCTACTTTGTTTTCAGGGTTGGACTTTACTCTCATCTCATATAGGCACTGAATAACTAGAAATAGAGTGCACAAACATAAAATACTCCATTCTCACAGGAGCATCTCGACTCTGACCAACCCCATTATTAAAACCACAAGAACTAAACTATGTCCTTCTAAACTATCTACCTCTAAAAGCTGCCTCGTCTTTTCCAACCGTGAAGTGTCCAATGGCTGTGTGTTAACAATGTGTTCGCTAGCAAACTGATAAGAGGATGCTGTGACACGCAGATGCAGCCTACTGACTGAAATAGAAATTCAGCAGTGCTGGCCAACCCTACATTTTGCATTTGGCTACAATGGCATGCATGTCTAATCCATCCCTGGCAATCTTCTGCAAATATGTCCAGATATACAACATTCATTGTGTCAGGTAGTGACATCTGATCATGGACAACATGAGGAACATAATTCATCTTAGGGGTTGAGGAATGGAGAATGGGGCCTCACGTGCCCCCCTTTCCACACCTGGCACCAATCATATGTGTCAGAGATCATCAAGGAATAAAAATAGGAACTCAATATTGTCCAAAGGACAGTTTTTTTAAAATGTATTTTACTTTCTTTTAAGATGTAGTAGAATGTAGAAAATTGAAATCTAATTTACAGTATTTTTAGTTTGGAATTTAAATGTTAAAAATGTCTGTAAGTACAGTTTATAGTTTGGTGGTAGCTGAGTTTAAGAAAACAGTTCAAAGCAATTGTGTCAAAGCAATGAAAAGTGATCCATAGTTCAGTGTTCTGTGAAGAGCTTGACTGAGCAATTTTAACAAACTGCAAACTCATTAAAATGATTTAATAATGAAACACACATTAATGCATTCCACATAGAGTAACATGTTGTCGTGTGTGTATCTTTTTCATTATTAGTGTATTTGGCTTTTAGTTCTGTTCCACATTCGTTGGAATCCATTGTAACTCCCTAACTGCAGCAGGAAATATGAGCATGTTTAAAAGATGCTGTGGTTTCCCATGATTTTACAGTAATGGAGGCTGTGTTAGTGTACTATCAATGTGGAGAGTCAAAAGGTCTGTGTACTCTCAGACCAGAGTCAAGCCAGACATAATCAATATGACTTCCAGTCACAATCTTCAGAATAAAAGCCTTATTGATTTGTTTGCTTTGTTATTTTTTACCTTTAATTTGTAATTTATTTCCAGGATGCATTTCATAAAGCTCTTAAAGAATGAAGGCAAAGGTGTTAAATAAAAAACTGGTCATATTTAGCCAGGAAGAGAAAGCAACAGGGACATCGATAGTTATTCTCGAGCAAGACATTTTTAATTTGAGATCAACTGAGTCACGTTCCTCAAGCAAAACACAATATATCCTTTAACTGTGATACAATAAATATGAATTAATAGAGACATATCAGTCTCTTTGTTTTCCTGTGTGATGAAGTGAGAATTTATCTTGAGATAAAGTAATGAGTCTTACAGAAAAATAATTGTTGTGCTGATATCATGAGACCCCTCTTCATCTACAGTTTGCCTAGTTATGGAGTACAAAGTTATTATAAGGTTTAGGGTACTTAAGGTTTAAGGTTTTCCTTTGAGAACTGAAATTAGCTCATGTATTGATTCTCATTTTGATGAATGACTGCTTTGAATGGAGCACTGCCTGTATATATGGTGTAGTTACAGCAATATCACATCCAGTTTGATGATTTTACTTTAATACCTATGATAAAGTAAGAATACCCTCACAGTCTGTAAAAAGGCAGAGATGAAGTCACAGCTAGTGTCAGAGCCTGTGTGTGATGAGCAGGGTTGTAGGACCCAAATGCAGGACACGCAGTAAAGTTCAAATGGGTTTATTAATAAACAAAAAGCAAGCACACTTACAACGTAGTGGCTGAGTCCAGAGAATCCTAAATCCAAAAGAAATAAACAATCCAAACAAAACTGGTGATCCAAAAGAACTCAAAATGCAAACTCCAACTAACTACAGAACTGGCAGGACAGGGCACGAGACGAGATGAGACAGAGCAACAAACTGCATCACACTGAAGAACACTGGAAAACAAGGTAATGACCAGACAAAGACTAAACAGAAACATAAGTACTAACGAGCAGGGCGGGAGCAACACAGGTGACAGGGATCAAGGTAAACGAGGCAGGCTTAAAGATAGCAGGGAAAACAGAGAGAGGCAGGCAGAGGCAACGGGGGCAACAGAGAGGCAGGCAGGCAGAGACAGCAAAGGGGGAACAAAGAGGCAGGAAGAGTGATAACTGGGGGAATAGACGAAACACTAGACAGGCAGACATGGGCCAGAATAAATAATCAACACAGACAGACCAGATGTAACAAAATACCAGACAAGAATCTAACTTCAGACAGTAACAGAAACCCATGTAAACAGATAAACACTGACCAACTATAACACAGGGATCATAACAGACAAAACCCGAACAAGAACACAGAACACAGAGCACCGAGCAGACTAAACCAGAATGATGCAGAGAAAGAAGCAAATACTACGACATGAACTAAAGCACAGGACTAGGAACAAAGACATGAAACAAAAACCCAGACTCCCCAACAAGACACACAGACAGACAGGACTGAAACCCAGACACAGAGGAACCAAAATCAAAACACCGAGAAGGCATGGCCAAAATAGTATAACACAGACAAGCTCAGGACAGGATTGTGACAGCTAGTGGATTTAAACACAGTTTAGGGAAACTATGCAAGAAAAACTGCTTCAGTTTTGCTCTTGTGGCTGACAAAAGATATATACAGATAAACAGAAGAGGCATATGAGTCAATTTGGGGAAGTTCAGTTTAGTGGGTGGTTGGTTGATGAGAGCTCTTAGACAATCTATGAGTATGTTATGAGTATAGGTTACAAATCCTTCAAATTTTTTAGGGCTGTATTCAGTGAGAACATTGGCAATGTGAAAGATATGTTTATATAAGTTAGCATGGATAGAGAAGCTTCAGAACCTCCATTGATGTCCCTCTAAATTAAAAAGAAACAGAAAGTACGCAGCCATCATCAAGGAGGAAGTATGTGTGAAGTAGGGCGAACTGTACAACGTACATTACATTAATTCATTTAGCTGACGGGTTCAATTGCTATACATGTGAGAGGTTGCATGCTTCTGATGCAACAATGGGTTAAGTGTCTTGCTCAGGGGCACAATGGTGGATGGTTCACAGCAGGAATCGACCCGGGTATCCACCATACATATCCACCAATTTGTAGAGACTGCTTTTGAGGGTTAAGACTTGGTTTTAGGGTTCAGTTTATTAGACGTGTAGGTGTGATGGTAAGTAAGTCAGGGTAAGGGGCTAGGGAATGTTTTATGTAAATGTGATGTCCCCAGAAATCTCATTTACAAATGTGTAAGAACAAATGCATTTGTTGTGTGTGTGTGTGTGTGTGTGTGTGTGTGTGTGTGTGTGTGTGCGTGCAATGCTCTTTTTTCAGTGAGTGCCTAAGTGATCAAAAAATCTTTCAAAAGATTAAAGATACTTAAATTTGTTTTCAAACGTCTTTTCTTTATCACCAGCAAGGCGGAATTTTGCACATGCTTTTGATAATGCACATTTTTATCACAGGTTGATCTTTTTGTCACTGTCAACTGGAATGAGAAATGTTTCATTAGGTTTGAGCAAAAGAGAGGAACAATTACAAATCTCATGGACAATAATTATTAATTTTGTTCTGGTGATGGTTTTCTTATTATTGTTCTAGAAGTTTGGGAAGAATGCAAGACTCAAAGCTTTACATAAGTTTGCCACTGTGATGAATGATGATGATTTAGTTTCAACTGAGCTGACTGAGATAACTCTTGAAGGCAACAGGCAGACACACTGCAGCTTTGATCCATTAATGCTCCTGCCTGCACGCTCTTTTATGGGGAAAGGAAAGGATCTGTCGTAGTTTGCCTCTAAATAATTTCCCATTACACAAGTAAGGTTTACAGCGTCTGCACAACAGTCCTAAACTGGTTTAATTTTCCATTGAAAACAATAGGCCTCGCTAATTGATTTTAATGGCTCTCTCAGTGACGATGCGTCCCTTATGACTTGAAGAGAGGTCTTTAAGATTATTATTATTAGTATAATTGCCATTACCCCCACACTTTCCCTTTGCGAATGGGAGACAGAGAAAGAATATCTTTGCCCTTAAGCTGAACAAATAATTATTAGAGACAGGAAACAAACAGACGACCGTCACTCACATGCGCGCCTACACACACACACACACACACACACACACACACACACACACACACACACACGCTCCACCTTAGACTAGACCCCCTCCTGGCGACCCTCATTCCCTCTGCCGCCCTCTTCGTGCAGCGTGCCGCTTGTAATTTATGCAAAATTAATTGATACATCTTTTATAATTGATGTGCTGTAAACTTAATGAGTAATTTATGTAATTAGTCAATTAAGGATAATTCCAGCATATGTTCCGTATGCCCAGAAGGTGTGCTTTACAACTAGTTATTTGTCCAGGAGTTGGGCGCAGGCGAAGACTGCCATACACTACCTAATTAATTTTGTTATGCAGATCAGCCACGGTGTCTATTTAACGGCCCCCTTTGTGAAAACAGATTTAATATTGATCTTTCCCGGGCGTTTAAAGAGGATGCTTTTACCCGCGTTGGCCTCTGAGGGCCTCAGAGTTTCAAAACTCATTTTTCAGGCGCCCAGAAAACAATTACGCAAAGTAAAACACACACACACACACACACACACAAGCACACAAGCACAACAACGAACGTCTTTTTTAGCAGTGAAAATATACATACATGTAAACCCTTTTTTAAGCGAAGTGGTACTGAAAAGTGATTTCCCTTGCAATAATGTCTTTAAAATATGCTCTCAATCGACACAGTTGACCTTTTGAGCGGGCTTGAAGGACTGAGACGTAACGGGAGAGATACAACGGCTAATTAATTGACACAGTTTTGAATATTCATACCTAATACAGCGAGCTTGCCCTTAATTACATTGTTGGACTTCTCTCCTAGGAGGCTAAATCACGGAAGGCTTAATTATTGTAATGTATTCGGGGGCCCACCGGGGCACCGGGGAAGACAGGAGCCGTCAAGGACCCAGTCATGACACCTGGCTGGAGAAAAAAAATACTGTATAGGGGAGCAGCTTTTGTTGTTCTCCGCTGAACAGAATTCAGAGCAGGGGATGAAGTTTGTTTACATCCTTGTAGGATTCACCGGAGAGTGTTTGAACAGACAGACAGCCGCCGGACTCCCCTCTCAGCAATTAATCAACAACAGCGCCCCTCTCTCTCTTTTCTGTGTGTGTGTGTGTGTGTGTGTGTGTGTGCCTGTGTTTGTGTGCGCACTTGTGTAATTGAGAGCAGAATAGAAGCGCACTGATGATTGTGCGCAAAGGAAGACATGATTTATTGTTTGCAAAGTCTGAAAGTGCAGTCTAGCAAATTTAACAAAGAGGTTGTATTTATGTATTCCATTCTTTACTATTATTTCCTCAAGTGAAGTTTGTTAAGGTGGCAATTCAAAGCCACGTTCACTCTCATGGTTATTTCAATTTCAATTTAAAAACAAGCATTCAGGCATTCAAACTGAGTGACTGCTTTTCCCTCTCTTTTTTTATACCGTAGAGGTCAAAGGTCACAATCAGATATAGAGGATCATGAACGGAGCTATTGGGGATTAAACGACTTGCTGAAAGACATGTAAAAGAAATGTCCCTTTGAACACATTTTAGTGGTTAAAACCAATCACCCCAGTTATTTTCTGTCCCTGTGTACTTTGCGCAGGATGCTTTGATTGGTAAACAGGAGATTAGAAGCAAACGCGTATGTTTAACGTACCACCCATCCCTCATTTTATTAATTTCTTTACCCCCTCTTTCTCTCTCTCCCTTACACACACACACACACACACACACACACACACACACACACACACACACACGCGCGCGCAGCCCTCTGCTCTCCCCTCCCTGTCCCCAAGTGTCTGGATAATAGATAATAGAGCCAGCGACCTGCGGGGGTCTTACAAAAACGGCACTCGGCGAGTGGGAGCATCGCACAAGAGGAGAGGAGCACACACCACACACAGACAGCGAAGCAAACTTGCCCCTCACATCCTTCAACCGCCGCGGAATCAGGGGAAAACCGAGCGGACCTCTCAACTTTTACGCACAGAGACTGACTTTTACGCACATCGCCAAGCGTCTTCAGAAGAAACTTTCATGGGATACAGGAGACTCTAAATGATCTTACGTGACAACAGCGGGCCTTTAGGCTACACCGTATTAATCGATAAAACGAAAATTTACCAGCTTCCAATCTAATGGCTCAGAACTTTGGAACAGATCCGTCAGATGGAGACTGATATGAAGACTGTCAAGTTAGCTCCTTATAACGTTTAAAATATAACTTTTAAGGCTGTTTTATTTAACAATTCAAACTTTAACAAAACAGTAACCAGTCATGCCTCGTCCTGGTAAGAACTCCTACAGCGACCAGAAGCCCCCATACTCCTACATTTCACTGACAGCGATGGCTATCCAGAACTCATCAGAGAAGATGCTGCCTCTGAGTGACATTTATAAGTTCATCATGGACCGGTTTCCGTATTATCGAGAGAATACTCAACGATGGCAGAATTCCCTGCGACATAATCTCTCCTTCAACGACTGCTTCATCAAGATCCCTCGGCGGCCTGATCAGCCAGGAAAAGGCAGCTTTTGGGCTCTGCACCCGGACTGCGGTGACATGTTTGAGAACGGCAGCTTCCTGAGGAGACGGAAGCGCTTCAAGGTGCTGCGTGCTGAGCATATGGCCTGCAAAAGCTCTCCGATGATGCATTACTTTCACCATCATCACCACCACCCGGGCAGCAAGATGGGCACAGCATCCGGCCACCACGATCACTCACCCGGCCCGGCAAGCACCGTGGGTCGGCTGCCTCACTTTCAGGGTTACGGGGGCATTACTTGCGCGCAACCCGGCGGGTTTAAACACCCATTCGCCATCGAGAACATTATAGGACGGGACTATAAGGGTGTGATGGCCAGTGGGCTCCCCCTCACCTCGGTCATGCACCACCTGGGTTATCCGGTGCCCCCGCAGCTCAGCAGCGTGGTCAACTCCATGTGGCCACACGTCGGGATGCTGTCTGAGTCTATGGGTGGCGTGCCAGTGCCCGCATCCGAGTACGCGCCCTTCAGCATGTCAGCAAAGGGCCTGTACCACAATGCCAACGGGCAAACCCTGCCTGCAGTTCCCGTGCCAATAAAACCCACTCCATCCCTGGGTCCCGTGCCCGGACTGACAGGGCTGCAGTCCGGCCCGTCCCAGCTCTGCTCACCGCCCTCAGTGATGGAGAAAACCGATCTGCTGGAGGGGAAAGGCAACCCTCTGCACCCGGCTCTCCTGCTGTCCTAACCGGGTAAATTGCGGGTCATTTTTGAAAAGTAGCGCAAGCAAGGAACTTGTGAATGCATAAAGAAGACAGAATTGGCCAGTCAGAAGCATCATAGTTTAAGTTAAGTGCAGCTGTAGGAGAGTTGTAAAAAAAGCTAAGGTTAATATTGTGCTGTGTAATGATTTTTTCATTAGACCCATGTTGATTGAAATCATAATTTATTTGCACAATTTGTGAGGGCATTTACCACATACTGTAATGTGGCACTGATAAATACAATCAGATAAGTAGATACGCTAAACCCAAAGAAAGCTTTGATTTAGGAGAAAACGATTCTTTCCAAATACAAACCAACAACTCTGTTTATATTTTTTTGCTCTTAGTATTTATTTTATTTTAATATTTGGCAGGCCTATGGCTAAAGACAAGTAGGCCTTCGTGGTTTTTTTATTAGGCCTGACTTTTTTGTGTTACTTAGCGGTGCTTTGAAAATGTTATGCTTGTATTATAACACTATTTATCTGAGGATATTTATAAAGAACTTAAAACCGCAACTTTTGTGGTGTTGTAGTTATTTACTCGTTTTAATTTCTACACGTTGTTCGGGAGTCAGTTTGCATACCATTGCTGAAGGACAACATTATATACATTCCATTACATTGCGGTATCCTTTTATAATAAATTACGAGAGATTAAGTTAATCTGAGGCAAAAAAATCAATTGCAATATGACTTTCACGATTCAACTGTTCTGATTTCAGCGTGTATAATAATTACTTCTCTAAACACAATTATTGAATCTTGTAATAAGTAGTGCCCATATCACCTTCTAAAACAGGAAATAATAGCAGCACAGATTACTTTACATAGTTGCCACCAGTTGCTCTCTGAAATGCATAATTTATGACAAAGTTATTACGAAGCTATTTACCTTATTTCATACCAACACATTTTAGATGATGACATAATGATGAGAGTGAAACCTAAAATCATCCAGCATTTTGGGTTTGTAAACATAATGATATAAACACATTTGAGCTTTTAGGACTCTGGACCCCTAAAAGCAAATCAATTCAAGAACCCTCTTGGACACCCAACTCTGATTGATCTAGTATGTATATTTTTAATATTGAACTATTCAGCAGGAGGATTGTATAAATGGTGTACTTCCTTAAATTCAACATGAAATGTAAGTTCCCCAAATTCAGGAGATATATGTAGAAAAGAAATTGTAAAAAACAAACAAACTTTACCTGAGCCAGACCTTACTCAGAGAGATGTTTAGATTGAAGTCATGCTATCATCTCCCATAAACACAAATTCATGCAAGGGTGGGCATCATGACATGAATCACATCTGGAATGGGGAAATCTACTGGTGCATGTTGTGTCCAGGGCAAGTGTGTATGATCTTCATAAGATGGATATGAGCAGCCAACACTCTGGGCTTCAGAACTTCAAAAGCAGGCAGGGTGATCGGATCAAGTTTTGCTCTTTTGTTTCCTCTCTTTAAACGTAGCTTTGAAGCTTCTCCTCTCTAGCAGCACAAAGCGCCAGGTTCAGCCCACTGAAAATGACTTATATTCAACCTCTCGTCCCCTGTTTAGCATCCCAAAGGCTCCTCAAGCTGACACTATTGTCACACCAGCCTCTGAACAAATAATTGAGATGCACCAGCGGAGGAGAGGCGTTGGAGTGAAGAATTAAAACCTATTTGTGTGTCATTGCAAACGAGCAGAATACATATAATAGTTATTGCCCTTTTCTTCTTCTTCTTCTTCTTCATAATAATGTTATTTTATACTGTTTTCTACAGCTTCATTATTTTTTTATTACATAGTGTAGCTGACTTTTCTTTACTGGCTCTCTCTAGTTTTAATCTATTGCTTCTAGATTTCCAAAGGTTATCTTTTCTTATCTATCACTTTTTCTCATCTACAAACACACATTTTCACACACGCTTTCACTGCAGGGTGTCTGTGATTCCTAGTTAAAGGGAACTGAAAAATCAATGGCATGACAAAAGTGTCTATGTGATAAACGTGTGTGTGTGTGTGTGTGTGTGTGCATGTTGCTTTAATTCCCTGATCAGCAGGCCTCAATGTCTTTAATAGCCCTCACTGCATTAGGGTATAATTAAATGCCACTAATTAAGACACAATAAGAGGAGTAATAATGCAGCCGTTATTACCCTCCATGATCCTCTGTCCTCACAACACCGTAGTTAGATGCCTCTGGAATTATAATATCATAAGGTCTCCTAATATGCACATGTGTTTATGCACGGGCTAATAGGAGGTATATGTACTGTTTATTTTTATAAGGGAAGACAATGTGCTGGTTGTGTCAAAGCATTTAACAGCATATGTTAAATGATTTTCAGTACAAGTCTCAAGACCAAGTTGGAAAATAGAGAGATGAGTCTTACGTGTTCTTATTTTATATGCAGGTCCCATTACCGTGTTAGATCTCATCCCATACCTGGGCGAGTGTTTCTGTGGTGCAGCCGTATTAACATTTTGTTTGATATGATATTGATATGAAACATAATCTAGGTAGCAAAACAATATAGTTGAAATTAAATATAATTCTGAGGAGGAACAGCTGCACTTGGAAGATATTTGTGCTATTATTATTTGTATCACATAGCCATGAACATTCTGGACAACCTTTTTTGTTTGTGTTTTCACAAAAAATATCCTACTTAAGGGTAATCATCAGATATTACTAATGTATTAATTCACAAATTATCACATTTGTTTCATTATATTCGTAAGAAACAAGCCAACTCACCGCATCCTTCTCTTCATTTTGACATAAAAGCAGTCAGGAACTTGGTTCAGATGCGCCTGACTTAAGTTTTTTGAAGATATGAAATTGAATGTTATCAAACTAGTCTTAAATAATTACGGTCAATAAATTTAAAAAATTAAGTTCAGAGGGTTGTTTCAGTGTTGCGTCTCACTTCAAAATCCAACCACAGAAAACTGCAAGTCATCTGTGGTGGTTTGTTGTCCACTCGCCCAACTGATTTCTTCTTAAAATAATGATGAGGTTAACTTTAAAATGATGTGGTAAAATAAAAAATGTACAAAAGATAGAATCCAGTTTTCCATCTGAGGATTTCTTTGTGCGTCTCCTCTAAATACGTGAAAGCTGTTACAGTAACAACCTGGAGACTTTTCTTTAGACCCTTGACATAAACACAGCAGCCTGCAGAGTCAGTCAGAAGTAAATGCAAGTTAAAATTTGTTTCAGAACTACTTATGTTTGAATTTCCAAGTATACAACATGCAAAAGCTACTAAATAATGCAATGAAAACATGGACAACGTATGACAAGGACAAAGATCAGTAACTTAGATTGTGTACCAGCCTGTAAAACAACAAACTGACCTGGCGCATGCATCCATTACAAAAACTCTAGGATTAGGAGGGCTGACAATGATATGATGATATTTCATTTAAACAACACAAATATAATCTTACACCATATGAAAAACTGTTAGCACTGATAGAAGTGTACGGGACATTAATATGAAAGAAGTCTGTATTCATGGAAAAAACTGTTCATCATGTGAAATATGAGTTTAAAATCATTAATAGGATTCTTATGAATGAATAAAACATTTAGGTCAGAGGTGTTTCACTGTCAGCCCCCAGAAACGAAACGTTACGGTCTTGAATAGACGATGATACATTAGTGGTAATTACCCACACTTCATAGGGGCCAGGGGTGGCAAATTCTACATGCGTTTTTCTTAATGACCAGCAAGAGCAGGCCATCATAATGAGCATCTTAATTTATTGATCTGATCTGCCGTTCACACTAACTCAAGCACACTGGCATACATACACATTCACACACATGAACATGAACAACCTTAAATATTATTCTTTGTTCCAGACAGCGGTGTTTTATTTAATGTACTGGCAAGATCTGATAGCAGAATGTATTCTAATTTGTTTAAAACTATAATTGCCATACAACGATTCCTTGTTCAGTCACAGCTTGAATAATAATTAAAAATATCATTGGAACCATTTTAAATAGAGACATATAAGTACATTACAGCAACTATTAACTTTGTTAAACAGTTTTACCAGAGAACAGAATTCTGTTGATCAAAGGGACTTCATAAAACTCTCATTATTAAAAGTGCATCAAATTGTTCCATAATGTGCAGAATCAGAATATAGTCTCTGTCACTACTGGAAATTGTCTGAGGCTGCTTCACTTTTCTAACCCCAATTATGACAAATGAAAATGTTACAGGGACAAAAAGAAGCAGAGAAAGAAAAGAAAGTGAGAGTGTGACAAAGAAAAAGAATACAAATGAAGCAAGAAGAGAAAGAATGGAAGAAAGGACAGTGTGAGAGAGAGACACACACAGCTATGCAAGGTCATGACGGCTTCATACCCTCTTACAGAACTAATGAAACTGTAATATTCTTAAGAGGTTTCTTCCTGCTCAAAATTTGTCAATGATTAGATGATGACTGCTGACCTGCTAATGCAGTCTGAGGAGAACTGTACATGAGAACCTTGAAACAGTCAGTCAGACAGACTCTTAAGAAAGACAATGGCTAAACCACCCAATTATACAAAATAAATTATAACCAAATTATGTAAATTGAATTGAAGTGAAAGAGACAGTGACAATAAATACAAAATGATTTGTTAAAATAATTTTATGTTTTAATTAGAAAATTGTAGCAACACAAGCTCCGAACACACAAGTGTTCTTTTCCTTTTTAATGTAGGAACTCAAATTGCATTATACTGTACATAATGCACACTCTGTCTATAGAATATAATATATTCACTCCATTTTTAATAAAGAGACATCCTAATAAATTAAAGTTGTCTGTTTGTCTATTATATTAATGTATATCTATATATGTATAGATATACATTATATATTTATGTTTACATTTAAATAATGCGTGCTTTTTCCAATACATCTCTTTCTTTCACCTGCTGCTGCAGTGATTTGTGGAGGCTGAAGTGTGCCAGTGCAATAATTATAGACCTGATTCTACTGGTTATGTGCAATCACTTGGTTAATACAGTAGAAAGCCATAAAAACACAATTGAGAGTTTGTGATAATTAAGAGATTCATCAAATTAAAATTTAAATGATGCATTTAAGAAAACTATTAGCAAAAGAGCACAAAGACAATAAATAGTTGATGCTAGTTAATCATCCCATTTTTCTGTCTTTAAATGATCAATAAGTTGTAAACGTTCTAAATGGCTTTGTATTTTGTAAATGTAACTCTTTGTAATTCAGTTTAGTGACGTGTCTAAAAAATATATCTCACAAATCTTTTTTTTTGCATTAAATTATCTCTGGTCAGTTTAAGTTCTGCTCTAAGTTAACTTAGATCTTTTCTTTTAGAAAATATGCACTTCCAGTGCTGTTGTCATAAGTCAAGTTGACAAATAAACCTAATTCGGAATTGTGCAATCTTGCAATTTAAGTTCCTCTAAAAACATGTGAGTTTCCCTATATATTTAGTTTATCAATCCCAAAACCTATTTGAATTTCTAACCCTATTTCATTAAATAGATACCCCTTTTTTAAAGATATCATATCCCTGCATCTAACCAATGCTCCCTAATTACACTAACACAGTTACACACATTGACTCCTGGAAGCTGCCCAGGATGATCAAGTGGCCACAGTGGAGCAGTTTGGGGTTCAAGGCCTTGCTCAGTGGTACCTCAGTGGTGGTAATTAGAGGCAATCGCTACTTTTTCACTTTCTCAGGCATTGCTTTACTGTAATCCCTACTATAGTGCAGTTGTGGTACATGTGATAACACATTTTAACAGTGTATCTGATTCACTGCAAGCAGGCAGCGGGCATACGGCTGCATCTGCTCGTATCTTGGTAATGGTCACCTTGCCATGTTCACTGCCTTAGTCTTTAATAGTGGGACAAGGGGACAGTCATCTGGCACGTGTCAACAGGAGTCAGCGTCAGCGAATGAAAAGGCCATCTGATGGGAATTAGCATATTGGCATCAGGCCTGGAGACAGAGAGAAGCAGTCAGGGGAGAGAGTCCTAACGACAGGTCACCCTGGACCACCGCACATTACTATAACTCTTCCTCGCTGTCTTTTCTCCGTAACATATCCCATTGTCTTTCTCAAATTTTACTTTTTCCATATCTCTTTTTTACTCTGTGTCTTCTTTCAGTCTTCTCTGACCCTCTGATCCTCCCAGACATAGAGGATGATACAGTCTCTTTTAATGTTTTTTGTCTCTTTCTTTCCCCACCATTTGTTCCTGTTTTGTTCCACTCTTTCCCACCTCTTCTCTGTTTCCTCTCCCTTTACCTTACATCATCCATTTTTCACTGACAGTGTCCCTCCCTCTCTCTCTGTCTCTCTGTCTCTCTCTCTCTTTCTCCTTAATAATTAAACAATGATTCACTCATCTGGGGTCAAATTGTATCTGCCCCCTTGGGCTGAAGTGTATTGTCTCTGCACTGTCCTCAAAGTAAGGTCTTCTGACGTAGCTCAGATGATCTTCAATCTGCCATCTATCTTTATTGGCTCAAATTATTACACCTTATTAGCCATTATTACATTTTATCATAGATTCAAAACAGGTCAATGGTTCAGGAATTCTGGCCTCCCTCCCACTGTTTCTCCTCCCCGACTTCCCCACTTTCTCCACAGACAAAGAAGTTCTCTGGCCAAAAAACTTCAGCAGTTTTATAAGAGGTTAAGTGCTTTGGAAGAGAATGAGTGCCCACATAGGCTCATTTGACTCCTCAATAATAGAGATTAAAGTGAATTGGAAATTAACAAAGTGTATCATCAGCTCTTCCCCTGCTCAAAGTTTGTACTTGGAATTTTAAATCTCATCACACAATGTCAAAACATAATAATTGGCAGTGTTACAGAGAAAACCTTATAACAAAGGTTTGGCATACTAAAGCTGCCTTGGAATTAGACAGGACCTGTTTGGTTACATGAAGGTGCAAAGTCAAAATGCGAACTGTAATCAGACTCTTGTCTCTTAGAGCCCCCACCAAAACTGGTCAAATCAGGCAACTTAATCAGTGATTGTTCAGCCACATCTATTTAACCCTATGTGCATTCTAGGAATTTTAAAATGTACTTTTCTTTGTAACTAATTCATTTTCAAATATATGTGCTCAGATTTTTTGGAACAATCTAACTCAGTTTGAATACTTTAAATTATATAGAAAAGATTTACATAATTAAAGCTAAAAGTTAATTTAACTGTTTGTTAACATTGTAGCACTACAAATGCAGGTCTCATTATTTTGCTAACCTTTGTGTTGTTCAGTGTTATCCACTTGTCCTTCTGTATTTCTCTGGGGAGAAACTGAAAAGTATTTTCAAACTGCCGATTTAGCAGCACAGAAAACATCAAACTGATTTATCATTTGGAATTGGAGCCAGAGATGCTTTAAACAAAGATTAACTGCATAGAATCAACAAAGAAGTGTCTGACTGATCTTTGGTCATCACGCACCTTGAGGTCTCTCCTGTTCCATTCACTACACTGAACTGAATCACCACGCACACGTACTAACACAGAGTAATTCCTCTTACTGAGCAAGTTTGAAAGAGTCAGTTTCAATGAAAACAGAGTAGTCTCTATTGTACCTTCATTGTGATGAAGGAAGGGTAAAAGGTCACCTTTAGCTCTGGGCAGCTGTTTAGCGGGATGAAGTTACAGCCTCCAGTGGGGAGAGAGATTGATGCATCAATTATGATGTACCCAAATGCAGAAGTGAAGTGTGGTTTTTAACAAAGTGGCTGTTTCTTGCTTTGGGAACAGCCACAAGTCAGTTAGCCTTCTTATTTATGGTTGCTCTAAATAATTGGAATAATGCTTAGACTGTAAATTTGGTTTGAAGACGTGTTTTCATGATGCATCAAAGTGTATGTGCATAGCCTTTAAAGTTGTTTTGGTACATATTTTTTCATGTATGTGAGTAGCATAAAAGACTGAAATTTTAGTTTAGTTCTTTAAGAAATTGTTTGTTTTAAATTAAAACTTCTCACTGATATTTGACCAGTGTATTAGTGTTTTTCAAAAGCTGGGAATGAAATTAAACATGTTTCAATAAAATGGATTACTGTGAAGAGGAAATCACTCATCTAAGATTCTGAGTTTGAGTCATACAAAAGTTTTCGCAATGCAAAGTCAGGCTGAATAAAGTACAAATGGTATATTCAATAAATAATAGATAAATTGAATTATTACTTAATGTAATGTAAAGCTCCAGAACAAAAAGGTTTTAACACTAATGCACTGGACAGCAACAGAGCATTTGGCAACAATGTTCTGTTCTCTCGTTAGCGTTAATTGCAGCTTTGACAGCGGTTAAAGGCAAGGTCCTCCTCTGACTCCCAGTCATTTATCTCTCCATTAGAGAGAGCACTCTGGGTTTTTATTGGTGTAATAAAGTCGATCTTCACTACCACAAAAAGCCTCCTGACCCCTGCGTGCTCCAGAGGCCCCTGACTCCTCCCAAATGGATTCATCATCTTTATATTCATTTTCTGTCACACACACAAGTTTGCGCACACACATGCAAGCAGGTATGCGCACAGGCAGGGATGTTGTTTCTCATTTAATTACTGTTTTATTAGAACAATAAGAGACAATATTTTTAATGAAGCAAGGGACGTGAGGGAAAGGAAGTGCTTTGGGTGTGTTTTTTTGTGTGTGCTTGTCTCTGTGGACTAATAAAAACATATTTGACCCTGTGATTTCCATTTCATTTGTAATCATTTTATAGATGTTATAATCCAGATAATGCTATACAAAAATATGAACTATTTCCCACTGATGTGTTAACTGAGACAAATGAAAGTCTGAGGTTGCCCAACAGTAAATCTGATCCATGTACGCCCTCTTGTGGTTAAGCAAACTGGCCTCATCGGTGCACAAGATGCCAGTGCTTGACAGCATAAACAATTTCATATGACCAAAGGACACTGCCTTATGAACTAGATGATACATTTCCAGAGGGTCATGGAGAGTCCAAAGGTGAATATAATCAAGGCAAAAGCTTGAATAGAATGAAAACCACAGAATGAAAATGGGGCACATTATTATGAATCATTTCCATTCAAAAGTTGGACGCATCCAAGGAGAAGAAAGTCTCCTTGGGGAAATGAAATAAATGTGTTATTCAATGTAAAAACTCTTTGATTCTAAATGTGTGATTTCAGTCCCACTGAGTTCAATCTGTGCCAATAAAAAGACAAAAACTGGATCATTTGCACCCTGGAAATGTCGGAGACTGACTTACACAATATCCTCTATGTTCAGTAATTCATATGTTCAGTTGGCAATTACTGTTACGAGTGTATTAAAATCAATAAAGGCAGTCAAAATGGTCCCTAAAGTTACCTTTCCTTAAGCTGAGTGTCTGCCATGTCTGCATTGGTCATGTTTGAAACTACAAAAATTAGATTTGGTAAACTAACTATAAACAGCATTGGTCTCATTGATGTTTACCTTTTAAGGATCAATGCAAAATCACAAAATGTCTCCTCCATTATGTGAAAATAAGTGTAAGATTTTTAAAAAGTGGTGTGTTTATCAGCATCTGTTCACATTTTACCTATCATTACCCTTGCTTAATTGCTTTAAAATAGCAGTTAATTTTGGTTTAAGAATACATACTGACTAAGAGCTGCCTAGTACACATCAGGTCAGTTCTGTGTCTGGTCTACCAGCTGGTTAAAGGTCAGTGGGTCTTTGAGGTGGTGGGTGCTCGCTGTAGGCCTGGGATGCTTGTGTCTTTGAATCGCTTTGAACAAGAGGTCACCTCTCTCAAAAGTAGATCATACTTATGTCATCATGACCCAGATAACACACATATGTGTTCTAATCTGAATTTCATTCTATCTAACACTATACTAGCGTTTAGTACAGTTAGCCTTAGAAATAAAGTCGCCCTTAATTGGGTTGCCTGTTTTTCCTGAGAGTGTGGGATCATACATAATCTTAAGAATATCAAAACTCAAGATATTTCTCCTCAGATATAGAAATGCATTTGATGATGTAGTATTAAAGTTATTTGTAAAATCATTTGTATAAATTTAAATTGTATTAAATTAAATTAAATGTGTATGCTACATGTTAAAGTGGAATTTATAGTATCACATTTAATACTTTGTGACTGGTGGCTTCCTTTATTTAGAGTACAATAGAAATACATGACATCCTCAAAGCACATGAACTATATGCACACCGATGCACCTTATTACTATTGCCACCCACCCAGTCTCCAACAGACACGGAGTGACTCGATAAGCTGTGACAGTTGGGGGGGTGTTATTGTGTGTATGTGCGTGTACAGCCGGTTTTCTGACGCAGGCGGGGGCGGCAGAGCAATGATGCAGAGCCTCGCACTCACCTTTAAAATCTGTCATTGGCACATCCGTCACACTCATCCAAATTTTCTTCAGTGGTGGACACATCTCAGCAGGTGAGAAGAAAATATTTGTCATTTCACCATTTGAAATAAACTTTAAATTCCTAGTTACTTCTGAAAGGTATATTTTCTTTAATATGTTGTTTGATTGATTCACCTTAAATAATATTTTTTTATTCTTGTTGTCAAAGGGAAAAAGTCTGGATTTTTGGGCAAAGACTTACACCCAAAATAACAATGTGGGTCCTTGGGAAGATTAGGGAGAGCATGGACAGCATTCCTTTAGAGCTGAGTCGTTACATGGGGAAGAGTGAGGAGGATATTCTCTCTCCTAAAGCCAGTCTCTCTACCAATCTGCACAACAACATCCTCACCCCAGACAAGATCCCAGAGTTCTGCCTGCCCCCGCGGCTTTGCAAGAGAGGCCCGCTGCTGGAAGTTGAGAAAACGGCAACTTACTTGCACGGTCAGAACCAGATACCCAAGAGTAGCACTTCTTCAAACACAACACATGTAAAAGCGAATGATGTTAAGATGAAGAATGGTGACGCATCAGTGGCTTGGAAGGCTATAAAGAAACCTTTGCCATTCTCTGCAGAGGGGTATGGCCTGGCTGGGATATATGAGAGCCCCAACACTCGAAGGAAAGAGTCTTTGTTCCACTCAAAGCGCCCTGTTTACATGTTTGATAGAAGCATTTCTACTCCAGCACCCAGGCTGGCAAAGGAGTCGAAAGTGCCCAAGAAAACCTTATCTGGGATTCTCCCTCCATTTTTATGCAAGAGCCTGTCAGAGACAGGAAGCACAGAAAGTGAAACACCTTCTTCCGGTGACTCCTCTCCCCTCAGTTCTCCTTACAGTGCCAAATCATCCCTCTACATCCCATCAGACAGTGGCCGTCTTAAAGGAGCAACGTCGTGTCCTTCGTTAATTGACAGCAGGGAGGAGGAGAGAGATGGAAGAGTTTAAGTTCAACAACATCTCCCAGTAGCCCTCCAAGCTTAGAGGGAAGCTCACTCACCTTAGCCCCACCTGCCCTCTTCCCACTGGATGTTCTGCAGTGTCAAGAGAGACTTCAGCGTGAGCAAGTCCTCCCTTTGCAGGGCCGTGGTAAAGTGCGCCTCGTCGTTGAGCAAACCACATTCTCCACCAATACATTCTCATCCCTGTCCACAGTGAAAGTCCGTTTGGTGTCTGTGGAAGGCCTATGGGATAATACTGACCGACGAACCCAGAATTGTGCAGTGCATCTGTGTCTGACCCCGGGGAAGATGCAGCCACAGGAGAGCGCCACCATCCGCAACTGCTGCAACCCTGTGTTTAATGAAGATTTCTTCTTTACAGAACTCAGTAGAGAGGATCTGCTGGAACTGCAGCTCAGGTTAAAAGTGGTGGGTAAACCTGCAGCTGGAACACTGAGGAGAGGGACAGTAATTGGAGGGATTAGCAAACCACTGTCTCAGTTACTCTTTCTTAAAAATGGTTACAACTCAAAGCAATAAAATGATTAAACTGCATTGCATTGATTTCTTGCACAGGGCATAATTCAAATAAACTGTATAAAACATTTATAGAATTTGTTGTTAAAATTATAACTGTTTCTCCTGTTTGTTGTATTCAGTGTTGACAATTTCTTTTAATTTTGACTAACAATTTCTCATAAACTATTTTGGAACATAAAGAATCTAAATGAAGACTTAGGCTATATTTATGTGTGTATATGTTTATATATTATAATTATTATTTATTGAATGCAGGTTTAAGATAGTCAAAGATGGACTCTTTGTGAATGTAATGTATTCTTTAGTGAACTATTTATTTTTTGATATTAAAAGTGTATGGTGACGTTAAGCTTTCTTCAGTACCATGCAATGCTTTTATAATACTTGTAATAATAATAATAATAATCTTATAGAGGTTTGTCAAAGCCCTTGTGGCGCTGGTGTGTAACTTAAAAACAATTATTCATTTTCTTGGTCCAGATACTGTTACACTTTTTTGGCTTACATGTTAGAAATGTTATTTCCAATGTAAAAAAAAAAGTAGATAGTAAATGTTCGTAATCTAAATTTTGAGCTCTATGTGAAATCACTTGTTCTGTCCAGTTTAGACACGTTCTTAGGCACGTTACAGGCTCTTTAAAACATAGTTATCTATGCTTTTAATATGTCATGTCTGGACTTAACTTAACTGGCACAGAAGTCTGCTGTGATCGTTCCCTGACTGCAATGTATCAAGCAAAATCAGAACACTTTTAAAAAGCATTTAGTTCCTGTTTTTCTTCTCTCCCTTCTGTAAAGGGAATGTTACTTATTTGAAAACTGCTATAAAAATACATTACTTATTTTCCTTTCATAAGTAACTGATGAGACCAGAGGACAGAAGAAATATCTTTAAAATAAAAAGAGATAAGAGAATTGCATTGAATTTAACAGCTTTCTTGATGCTTGTAAATTGTGTCAATGTACTGATTTATTAATGAGTCATTCAAATAAATAATAAAACACATACATTTTAATTTGTGAATGTTATTTTGCCAATGTAATTCTTAAAGATGTTACATCAGTTATGAATCTCGTAATTATTCCACAATTTACTTACCCTGCTCTTTCACAGTGTTGCACTAGGTGTTGCACCCACCAGTGGATGTTGTCTGGGGTAATTTATCGTGTAATTGCTACGGCATGACGTCAAAGCACGGTCCAGGCGCACAACGCAGGACGTCCTAATCTGACGTTGAGGCAGTCGAGCTCACAGGATGTAAACATGGTGAAGGATAGATGAAAGAAACGCCAAAATGGTCTTCGAAAGCTTGGTGGTAGATGTCCTCAACCGATTTTTAGGGGACTACGTTGTCAATCTTGACTGCTCACAGCTAAAGCTCGGCATATGGGGAGGTAACTGAACTTGTGTTTGTCATTGCAGGGGAGCACCTCGCTCCAAGCTAGCTTGCTAATGCTAACGTTAGCCACAAGTCGTTTGACAGAACCTCCCAGCAGCAGTGTCCGTTTATCTGTCCCGAAATCTAGTTTGGTTGTCCAGTGTGAGCAACCAAATGCTAGTTAATTGATAGACCCATCAGCATTGTTAATTTCTGACTCTTATAATTACCTTATATGTTAACGAACCTTATTTGCTAACGTTGCTGCAAGGCTGTTTGCTCAGTGCAATTAACGGGAGAAGGGAGCAGTTCAGGGTCACACCCTTTCACACAACCAGGTTATGTCGCTACTGTGTTTCATACTGAGTCATTTTTACTAGCTCTACCAGAAAGCCTGGTCCTCACAGCTCTGTAAGCTTTCCAGGCAAATGAGAGGATGAGAAGATAGCTTTCAAAGCCACTGCTAAACCTTTTACCAAACCTATCATGTATGGCTTTAATAATACATGTGCCTTAATTCCTGAGTGTTGTATTACGTCAGTAGTGGGGCCAAAGACCACCTCTTTAGATTGGACTGTGTTCCTATGAACCTCACAACACTAATCTATTTGGCTCATCAATATGTTCATAATAACACTCAGTAAACATATTCCTTTCGTCACAGGTGATGCTGTTCTTAGAAATCTTGAAATAAAGGAAAATGCCTTGGTAAGTTGCAAACAAATGTGTAAGTAAGTCAAATTAGTCATTTCATTCTGGCATTCATGATGGATATGTTTTATAATAATTTACTGATCTTTTGTTGCAGAGTCAACTTGACATTCCTTTTAAAGTGAGAGCCGGTCATATAGGTGAGAGTGTAGTTACTATCCTCATCTGCCACCTTTCCTTTGGTACAGAGGAAGATTTTCTCACTTTGTGTTTCTGTTAATAGGTCGGCTGCAGCTGAAGATTCCATGGAAGAACCTCTACACCCAGTCAGTAGAGGCAACACTGGATGGTGTATATCTGCTCATAGTCCCCACAGCAAGTAAGATCACCATCTATGTCCAATTAAATACATAAAAATGTATGACTTAGGTACTAATAGACACATTATAGTGTATACTGTCAATCCCTAACCATTTCGTGCAGTGCTTGAAGGATATTCACCTGTTGCATGTCAGGTTAATATCATCATATCCCAGACTCCTCATTTTATATAGTCAATATTTTAAAAAATCAAAAAACACATTAAAACACTTTTGCGATTTAACAACATATATTGTATTGAACAATAATATCCTAAATAATTTAAACTAAAACCAAGTTAAGTCTAATGAATAACTTGTGTGATTAGTGGACTGAGCCAAGTGTAGCACAGTAGTCAGGCAGAGGTCTCTGTCTCACATATTCATGACCCTAAAGTACTTGTCTAAACAAACTCGGAAACTCAAGCTTAACCCTCTGTACATTTCATTGTTTTGGTGTGGAAACAATCATTTTCTTGACCCCATTCTTTCCAGGTATAAAGTATGATGCAGAAAAGGAGGAGAAGCAGCTACAGGAGGCTCGTCAGAGGGAACTACAGCGGATAGAGGAGACAAAGCTAAAGGCTGCAGAGCAAGGTCAGGGTTCATCTTTGATTTTGATTTGAAGTGGACTGTGTGTGTGTGTGTGTGTGTAGGAGAGAGTGAGTCTAGCAGCTGTGAGAGTATCTGCACAAAGCCAGGTATTTTTTCTTTCCAGTAAATTTTCACCAGGTTTCAGTGACAGTCTCTGGCCATCCTGTAAGAGAGAATGGGCAGTCAATCAAGTGACACTCTGTTGGTTTGGGTTTAAAGCCATGTGGTTATGGTTTGTCTGGTTGCGAGTTCCTGTGTTGTTTCTGGAGCAGCCAGCAGTTTTATACTTTTCTATGGTTTAGCACTGCTGAGCCACAACACACTGACCCGAGCCACGTTGTGTGAGCCTCTTGCCAACATGTGTGTCGTACTGAATACTAAGAGAACCGTATGAATAGATCCCCAGCTAACAGTTTTTCAGATCCTTTAGTGGTCAACAATGCTACGGCTTTATTTTAACAGCTTTTTATTAGCTTTAACAGCTAGAACTATAGATATTTCCAATAAGAAAGAAAATATTTCCTACTTGATATTTGACTCATGACCCTGTTTAAATGCCATTTACTGTACAAGTATAAAGACTATATCTTCCTTCCAAGCATTCAAATTTAGAGAGAGCAAATTCAAATTCAGATAGGACTGAATGATTTTCAGCATCAGCACTGCAGTAGTGTGTAGGTGCAGTACTCACACTGCATTGTAAGACTAACTCCAATAGTACCTTTAAAGCTAAAATGCATTTACTGCTTAATAACATCTTTAAATATGCAAGGTTTTTAATGTCTTGATAAAGAATGGTTTGGAGGTAACTTGGTGTAATTGTTAGTCTTGCTCTCATTCTCACTTAATGACAAAAAAAATATTTGACTAAAAGATGACACCAACTTATGGTGAGATGGTGTGTTATATTTAAAAGCAATGATTGAAAGATTTAAATAAAGAAGACAGACATGCTATTAGTGAGTAAAACCCTCCCTTTGTTATGCGGGAGAAAAAATTCAAATAATTGTTCCTAAAACAAAGCTTCAGAAAAGCTGCAGGACCAGATCAGTTCTCATATTCATCATCATTCATTTTTGTTTGTGTTTGACAGAGAACCCTAATCTGGAAAAGCAAGACACCTTCGTGGAGAAACTTGTCACTCAGGTCATCAAAAACTTGCAGGTCAAGATCTCTAACATCCACGTACGCTATGAAGATGATGTGAGTATTCAAGCTGAGCTACCTTTGTGGTGTATGCATCTACAGCATAACTCAAATTCAAATGAACTCACATTTGTACTTTTAAAATAAGCAGTACAATGAAGGCTCATGCAGAGTGAATATAGTCTTAACCAGTCTATAGGCTTAGCTTTTATTTTTCTCATGTGTTTTCCACAGGTCACTAATCCAGACTGTCCTTTGTCATTCGGAGTGTCACTTAAAAACCTCAGTCTTCAGGTAATGTGTTGTAATGTCGCTCCTGGTAGATTATCTCCTATATTAATTTCAGCAATTAAGGTGTTTTAGGAATGAATACATCAAAATAAATAATAATTATATATGTAATCTCATAAAGGTCCCCGTAAACTAAACTCAAATTCATCCTCAGCACTGCTCCACTGGATATAGTTTTTTTTCTGTCTTCCATTTTATGATCACATTTGTATGACTGTATGTTGTCTGCTACGTAGCCGAAGAGAGTTACAAACTTAATTTTACTTTACGACCTGGTGTAATGTGACAGATAAACCTACCTTCTACCTCACTGCTTATTTGACCTTACAGACAGCTGACAAGAACTGGAAACCCAGTCTTTTGGATGAGAATTCCAGGCTTTTCTTCAAGGTAAGAAATCCTGTACTTCACAGCCTATACATATATATTTTATTATATCAAATGCTTCCTGTGTGACACTTCATGTTTTTTTGTCAATGCATTTGGTTCTTTTGTCCCTTCAGAGAATCTTAAAGTTAAACTAAACTGGTTTAGGCAATTGAAACAAGTTGTTTTTCTTGTGAAATGAGTTTGTGAAATGAGTTTGTCAGCCATTGTTTAATGAACCAATCTTGTTTCCTCATAGCTTATGTTTGGCTCTAATCCAAACTTTAGAAATTTGTGTACACTGTCAGTTATGTTATGTCCTCATGGCAAACATCTGCACTATTCTAATTGCTATGTGTTTTCCTTCTTCTCAGTTGGTTCAACTAGACAGCCTGTTTGCCTACTGGAATGTCAACTCAGTACTCTTCTCCAATCACAATGCAGATGAGGCCTTGGTGAGTCACCCTATTATTGCTGTGGTGCATTTTGTCTCCACCCGCCTGGATTTAGCCATGCCATTGTCTGTCTTAGTCTGCTTTATAGAGGCTGAAGACACAACCTCATTATTGTGCGTACACAGAACAATCTTTGAGAGCCAGTTTTTCACTTTTGGACGGCAGAACAGTTTCAAAGTTATGTAGCCACAATATGAAAGTTTTTTTTTTCCCAAATCCTTTTAAAATCTTTGCTACAATTCTCTTGGTGAATATTGGAAAAAGGTTTCTGCAAATGCTTCTGAGATCGATGTAGATTTTGTTAACCGTTTATTTCATCCACAAAGACTCTTTCTAGAATAGACCCACAGATAGAACGTTGATAAATGTTGTGTTGTGATGGTTGACTTCCACATGTTGTTAAAGCAGTAATGAAAATAGTTAAGAGGCTTTAAAAAAACAGGTAAAATGTAAATGAAGCTTCTCTCCCTGTGTCTTTTTATAGCGATGTCTCCAGAGGAGCATGGAAATCCAAAAATCTCCTGTTAGCCATGACTTCAGTAAGTGTCTCGCTGTCATCCATATTCACATTTTAAATTTTGTGCCAACCACCTAATTAAACCCACCTAAAGCCATGTTACTTGACACTCATTTAAAATGCAATATTTTGCATATTGAATGTGAACTGGCACTTGTTATGTAGTGGCTTGCACTGACACTGCAGTGCTTGAAAGAATGTGTGAATCACACAGCTTGATTCACCGTAAAAACATTTTAGACAGATTTTCAGTACAGGTTTTGTTTTGAGTTTCAATAGAAGGCTCAAGCTCAGATTGTTGAAAGGCTAACTTTGCTAAAGAAAAGCATATTCACAATTTTCATATCCCACCAAAATACAGCCCCCCTTTTTGCCCATGTAAACATAAAGCCATCCTCACTTAAGTTAAAGTTATTTATGTGTAAAAACATCACTAGTGTGGCGAGGTTGACAGTTTGCTTTAAGTAATCTATTTCTTGTTGCTGGTCCACAGTTTTTCGTCCCATCTCAGCGGACGCTAAACTGCGGATGAATCCCAGGTCAGATGTGGATTTCTCCTCTCCCAAAGTTGACCTAATGGTCAATCTCCGCGAGGTGGCCATTGAACTCAACAGATCCCAGGTAGGCGTCTGCGTGTTATGTAAAAACTCTTTCTCTACTACTTGTTTAAAACAAGTTTTTTGAGAGAGAGAAAGAAAAATAGAGAGAGGTTAAAGACAAGTTGAGTGAGTTCTGAATCTAAAAGGCCAGATAGGAAGAGAAGTTGTTCAGTGACGATAACTGCACTTCTGTCAGTAACACTGTGCCAAAGAGTAATTGCTGACTTCCTCTCTTTCCAGTACATTAGCATCTTGGAGCTGCTGGGCTCAGTGGATATGATGTCACGAAACCTGCCGTACAGGAAGTTTAGACCTGTGGTTCGCATTCACAAAAATGCCCGCGTATGGTCAGTAAACACTTTTTGAATGCCATATGACCATGTGCCGTATGACATTGTACCACGCTTGCACGTGATGCTACTTAATATTGCAGATTGTGAAGCTGACTGTACATTGCAGGTGGAAGTACGTGATCACAGGCATCCTGGAGGTGGATGTGAAGCCTCGACTCCACATGTGGTCATGGCCGCACATTCGCCATCACAGACAGATGGTAAAACGCTACCGAATGCTCTACAAGACCAAAATCACCAGCAAGAAACCCAGTGAGGAGCTGATCAAGGCACTAGAGGTGGGACAGTTACTTTATAACCAGTTGTATTACAAAAATATCAACCATGACTTCAAAGGATACCTCAATGGACTGTATACAGCCAAAGGAAGGACATATTACATACCTGTCTAGGAGGATGAGGGCAAATTCAGGATCTGTTTTGAATCCTTTCAAAGCCCGCAATTCTCTCTATCCGTTGAATGACCGACCGAGGTTGACTTGTGTTTTCTCCTGTCCTTTATCACTGTCCCCTTTTCTATTTGCTGATCCTGCCCCAGTATCAGCCAAACCACTAAATATAACGTCAAAACTAATATTCTCGAAAAAAAAAATCTTCTTACTGTTGGTCTCATTTACTTGTGTACGTCATCAGTATTAAATTGAGACTGTTTCATAACTCATTTTAAACTCCTTGTAGTATGTTTCCTAATCCTAATATTTGATCCACTTAGAGTTTCTTATGATATTAACAGAAGGGGTCAAAACAAGATTTTTCTGTATATGTCTTTCAGTGTTTAGATAGAAGTAAGTCTTTGAATATGGTAGGAAGGTACCACGGTAGGTAGACTTTGAATAACTTAAATTTGTTTCTGTTGGGACATGCTGCTAGTGCAAAGTTCAGACCTGCTGTTCATGCTTGATTGTACGCTGGCAAATACCTACTTGACTACTGTGACCATAATTCATTGTCTATATGAAATATAATATGATATGGAAGTAGTAAGATATTACCCTCTCAATATCATGTTAGTGGTGCATTTACTCTTTGCTCTAGCCATAATTACTTAGCCACATATCCAGTGTTCAACCCTATGAAAGTGCATTTGAGATTGATGATGTATTTCCGAGAAATACAACATTAAATCTAAAGGTCTTTTCCTCTGTCTCTTCTCTGCTCTGTATGCATCATCTTTTCCTGATGCGATTAATAATTCACTTATAGTAATTGATGCATTCTAGCATGGAGTAGCAAGAAGCTGCTAAAAGCTCTAATCAATTTGTCTTGTATCTAATCTCAGGAGCCCGAGAAGACCTTGGATATTTTTAACATCACTTTGGCCAGACAGCAGGCTGAGGTGGAGGTAAGCTCTCTGTCTCACCTACTGCTCACTTGGCATCTTCACTTTGTATACTTGCTTTGTGCTGGATCTGTAGCATAAAGTGTAATGACTGCACTATTGTTTCTAACAAATTATGTGCTCAACTACCTTATAGCTCCAGAATACTGCTTTCCCACTGATACAGGAACAAAAGGGTTAATACTCATCCATTCATGCCATAAATGATACACAATGCATTTCCTTTTAGGGAATCTATTGTATGATTCCACCAACATACCCACATGACCAAAGTAATACAAGACTAAACACAAAACAGACAGTGGTTGCAACAGTTATCAGCAGCTGCATCTAGTGGTTGAGGTTTAGGCTGAAGTGTCTTACGTGAACTTTGTTTCACTTTACTGAAGTCCCTGTACTTCACAACAGGTTAGAAATCCTTACATAGGCTTGGCTTTCCTGTACACTGACCACAATTTTACCACAATGTCTCATATGGTATATTGCTATTGGTGTCAAGCAAAGTGATATTTTGTTTTGGATTAATTTCAGGTGACAAATAATGAATGTGTGCTTCTTTGGCAAACTGAATAGAGAAAACAGAGAAGCCTTAATACTTCCAGAAGTAAAATGCCAACATATGTTAAACATTTTTATATAGAATTAGTTTAGATGTTTGAATTAGTCTTGGTGTCAGGGTAAGAAGGTGTTTTTCTCACAAAAAAAGTTATGGCTCTTAACTGTTTGTTGTTGTTTGTTTTTATTACTTCCCCAGGCGAGCAAGGCAGGCCTGTGTATTTACCGTCCAGGGATAAAGATGGAGGAAGAAAAGTCTCAGGGTTGGATCAGTTGGATGTGGAATTGGGGAGGAGAGGCTGAAACACAAACAAAAGAGGTCAAGACTGGAGGTAGGATGTACAAAATAGACATAAGGATATAGAAAAACAGCAAGACAAGTAGTTAAAAGGTAACAAGCACATCTGGCAAACAAGTCCAAAGCACCAGTTTTTGTAGTAACAATTTAAGGTGTTGGTTAATGCATCTCTTACTCCTCATATTCTTTCTATTCCATTTATTCTCTCTTGTCCTGTCTCTTTGTCTCAGGTTTTGACGAGCTGTTAACCCCTGCTGAAAAAGCCAAACTCTACACTGCCATTGGATACAGTGAAACTGCTGCTAATCCTAACCTGCCGAAGGATGTGAGTCACTGACACCCACTTGTCAACCGATAATACACTTGTGTTTGGCTCTCCATCCAACTGAAACAATATTACTTTTATTTATCATGCTTTTTATTGTTTCAACAACAACATAAACCATAGCAAATGATGTAATACTTACATATATTAACAGATAACAAGATAACCAATGTCTATTGAAAAGCAAAGTATTCAAAAACAAGAAAAAAAAGGGAGAAAGAAAATTAAAAATAAAATAAATTCAGTCAATAGATCCCAGCATCTTCTTATATCCCCATGATACCGACTCACACGCACAGGATACTATGTACGTACTGTGTTTAACACATGTTTAAGGTACATTTACAAAAGAGTAAACAAAACAAAAGATAAAAATAAATAAGAGGTAGTGCTTTCTGCTAGGGTATGAGAGTTCACTCTCCTTACAATGTCTTAGTGTGACCCTTTTAGCAGTGGGAATGGTGTCTTTTACCCACTTCAGATATTTACATCTTTGATATCTTTTGTAATGTTCAAGAGGCATGAAGTTACCAATGTCCCCAGACTGTTCTTCTCTATGATCTTTTGCCCGAAAGTGACCTATAAGGGCAACAAAAAAAAAACGTGCACTATATAGGGGGCGGCTGTGACGAGTTTTAGACGAAGAGTAGATCGCCCTTTTATAGGAATTGTGTGTGTGTGTGAATGATTAGTTTCTTTCTTCATAGTAGCCATCAGTGCATGGATGTGTGCGATTAGGTTGAATGTGACATGTAGTGTGAACTGCTGTGAGTGGTTAGAAGTCTAGAAAAAAAAGGACAGGCTATTTACCATAGGTGGTATGGTACTTTAAAAATGTACTGTCTTGTCATTCTTTATAGTTTGAGGACATGAAGGTCAATTTCCACATGGAGAGACTGTCTGTGTCCATCAAAGACAACAAGGACAAAAAGGAGATCATCAGGCTGACTGTGGGAGAACTCAAGTCCACACTCACGCAGAGATCTGGAGCACAAGCCATCAAGTTTGTCAAAACTTTGTTTTTTAATGGAGTACTCAATGGCTTTGTTGTATTAGTCCTGTATGTTTTAAAGAGTCTGGTCATGCAGTACTTTCCTGTTTTTAATTTTGGTCAATTGAAGAACAACCCTCATCTCTTTATTCCACTCAGTAACACCAATTTGTTTTCACATGTTGGACTCCAGATTATACAAAGTAGCAACCTTGTTGCTGGTGTTTTATTTATTCAGCAGGGTGGATACAGGACATCATAGGGCCATCCCTTTTGCTGCCAGTTCTTACAGTATATCTCTTCCCTAGGATCCTGGCAAGGGTGGCACTGACATTTAGTTTCTTTTCTTACTAGAGTCACAGCCCAGCTTAGTTTGTTCGAAGTCACAGGGTTGGCCAGTAACCGGCCTGCACCAACCCTACTGTCATCAAGGAAGGCAGCCACAGGAGCAGGGAGCCCGCTGCTTTGCATCCTGTTTGAGACTAATCCGTTGGATGAGACTGCTAACCAAAGGCTTCATGTGGAGTCACAACCATTGGAAATCATCTATGATGCTGTGAGTGGTGTCTGTCAGTGTGCATGTTTGAGCATGAAAAAAAAAACATGACAGGGGTACATGATAATTGTAGTCTTTGCCTGTGTGTCTGTGCAGATAACAGTGAACAGCGTGTCAGTGTTCTTCATGCCTCCTGATGACCTGCAGCTAGATGACCTCACCAACGCGACCCTCATGAAACTGGAGCAGTTTAGAGATCGCACAGCCACTGGTCAGTTGCACATGCATGTGCAAACATGTTATAACAGCTACTTTTTAATCAGACAGTGTTGGGAGTAACGCATTACAAAAGTAACTCTATTACACTAATGTCACTAATGTATTGCTTTTTGCTGTAGCGCAGTAATACAACGCATTACTAAAAAAAAAATCGTAATATTATACCCGTTACAATCTCAGTAACGTGTGTTACGATGCATTTTAGCCGAAATTAAGTGGTTTTGATTTTTTAGTAATTCACCAAAACCCAGAAACATTTCGCCACGAGAAAAACAAATCTATGAGTAAAAGATTAACATTATTTCCTGTTGCTGGAATCTGATCGTCGAGATTGCAGGTTGCAAACTACGGGGCAGCTCGGCTCCTCTTAACAAGGTGTTAGCTCCTCTGATGGTTCATGCGTAAATAGATTTCTGCAGACTGTGTGTTTGTACTTTAACAAATTACTCTTATGATTAGAGAGGCTGCTGTCAGTTCATCCTGACCAATCCAGTTGGACTGTCGGGGGATTCAAATAATCAATGATGTTTGGCTGCTGAACCTCGTGCGTAAATGCGCACAGCGTCTTTCTTAATGGGGAGACGATTCATCCTGTTTCACCCCTCGCCCCTTGCTATTAATCAGAAGGTTCATTTTTATGGGACAAAGGGACAAAGACCCACCCAATCTGTGGGATAACCCTGCCCATCACTAGAATCCACCTATGCAGACACATCTTACTATCAGAATAATGAGCCCATTAAACAGCTGTGAAAGTATCTAAAAAGTAACACAAAAGTAGTGTAAAGCATTACAATTCAGAGACAGAAATATTGTAATAGTAATAGTTACTTTCAAACGACAGGAACAAGTAATTTTTAATGAATTAAATTTTGGAAGAAACTTACCCAACACTGATATCAGAGGTTGATTTCAAGCCTAGTCACAAATCAACACAACTGATGGGCAGTTGTTTACATTCCTCAGTCCTTTTTTTTTGCTGGGTCATATTCATTTTTCTGCATGTTTACACACAGCCTGCATGTCTCAGTCACAGAGGCACTTGGATTATGGTGTTCGTGTTTATTGTCTTCAGACGGATTATTTGCATGATTCACTGTAGTGAATTTGGGCACATTCAACAAGACTCTATGATATTGATAATATATCATGCTTTTTATTACTAAAGTTAATAGCATGTCAGTGTGTATTCGACCCGCGTTGAATATAAAATAAGCAAATGACTTAATGGCTTGTATTCCGTTCAACCAATGCCAAAATCAGTGCTTATAGATGTATGATTGATGTATGATATGAATTGTACAGTTTGACGTTTAACATTACTTAAATTAATTAAATAAAATAATTCTACTTATTTCATGAAAGTCTACTCTCTTTGATTACAAAGCTGTTGTGTTGTGTTTTTCTGTTCTGGCAATGATTGATAAGTGAATGTCATTTTGTTTTTTTTATAGGTCTAATGTATGTGATCGAAACACAGAAAGTTCTTGACCTGAAGGTGAACCTGATGGCCTCCTATGTCATAGTCCCACAGACTGGCTTTTACAATGGCTCTCAGAACATCCTACTTTTGGATCTTGGGCATTTCAAGGTCAGATAGTGCAGGGCTTGGAACCGACAATCCAAAACTGGTCCTACTTTTGACTGTGAAGTTCTATACAAAGAAATGATTATTGTGATTTCTCTGAAGATTGACTGTAAAACAGAATGGCAAGAGAATAAGGCTTTTGAGTTTTTTCCCCAAAGGTTTAATTTGAAGGCTTTAGAGTTACACAGTTTAACATTTTGTAATTTGTAAAAAAGAACATCATTGTCTTTCAGATGTCTAGTCAAAGCAAAAAGCATCTGCCTCAGTTGTCGGCGAACTCCAGCAACATTGAAGACATCATGTCCAGAGCATACGACAGCTTTGACATACAGCTTAGCAGCCTGCAGTTCCTTTATAGCAAACCAGGTACAAACACATGAGAGCATGCACGTGTCACATATCAAAGTTTCTTTACTCTGTGAAAACTGACAGGTCACATATGAGCTGACAGTTTGTTTAAGCTACTGTTTCAAAGTTGAGATTGGGAAGCTCAAACTTTTTAGATATTGTTGAGAGAAAACTGTTATGAATATTATTATGAAAATGCCTTTATGGCGTGTGGTTATTTCTTGTGGCCCTGTTGGCTGTACTTTGTCTTAGCCAATAATAATGAGTAATACATCAGACATCAGAAGATATTGTCTCAGAGCTATGAAGATGTTTGGTGTTTAGGAAGGGGTCATACACATAAATTACAAAAATACATAAATTTGTGTGGTTGGTTTTGTGTGTGTGGAATAAAAAGAAATGAAACATTTCTGTGTGTGATAGATGGCGACTGGAAAATGGCTCGCAGGCAGAAACAGTCACCACTCCACATCCTAGAGCCAGTGGATCTAAAGGTTGTTTTCAGCAGGGCTATGGTCGTCAAAGACTCCCGCATGGCAAAGCAAGTTTGTCATTTTTCCCCATACATGCAGTTATTTTGATTCCCATATTGTATGCTAGGCAGAATGTGTGTATCTTTGTGATTCTATGTTTGCATATGTGTTCCAGGTATAAGATGTCTGGAGAGCTTCCTCTGCTCTCTCTTCGTATTTCTGATGATAAACTCGAAGTGTTCTGCAGCTGGTAGACAGCATCCCACTGCCTGAGAGCAGACCTGCTGGACACGGCACCGGTCCATCCTCTACTTCAAAGGTAAAAACAGCAGGATGGTCCAAAGTGTGGTCCTTGTCCACATTTTGTGTGGATCAGATCAATTACCTATAACAAAAACTGTTTTGGCCAACAACCAGGAAGGCAAGTGCTTTGTTTCTGTGATATCTACATGTTACTGCAGTCCTCATACCTCTAAATAAAGAAATTGTTGTTCTTAGTAGAAATTAGAGAAGAAATAAAATAATATGAATACTAATTGATGAAAAGTGTATTTTAATAATAACAGTCAGATTTCAACAAATTCAGTGTGTAAATATGTTTTTGCTGATGTGGCTCCTGTTTTGTGTTCTTTCCTCCTCAGCCAAAGCAGTCCTTCACCCCACAGCTCACTCCTAGAAGACCTCTGAACTTAGCTGACCAGCGCTCCTCTGTCATGTTTGAGTCATGTGAGACCATCAGCATCACCTCATTGGGTATGATAAACTGCTCACTCTATAGCCATGTCCTCCTCACTCACACAACTCATGCTTACACATACAGTATCTCCCAAATGTGAGTACACCCCTCACATTGTTGCCAGCACATTAGACATTACTGTCTGTGTGATGTGTTATTTTGAGGGGACAGCAAATGTACACTGTTATACAAGCTGTAGACTTACTGCTTTACATTGTGTACAAAGTGTCATTTCTTCAGTGTTGTCACATGAAAAGATATTATCAAATATTTACCAAAATGTGAAGGGTGTACTCTTGTGAGATACTGTATGTAATCATCATGCCAGTACCATGTAACACTCTGTGTGTGTACCTACTGTATAATATATGGGTCATTGTGTGTGTGTTTTTTTTTTTTTTTTTTGTCATTACACAGGGTCAGACGAAGATTTGTTCTACGATGCTCCCAGCTCTCCCATCAGTGATCAAGCCTTCTTTGCAGACAACCCTATGCCACTGCGCTACGCAGACTTAAACAAAAGAAAAAGTCTGGTCAAGGAGGACCCTCAGAAGAACATGACTGACTTCACCATGACATTTGAAATCAGTGAGGTACAGAGTTGAACTATGTGACAAAAATGTTAATTATCTCATTGTCTTTCCCATTATTCTAATTTCTTTTTCCTTTGTCCCACTACGTTCTCTTTCTCTATGTCCTTGTTCATCTAGCTTTCTGTTCAGTTGTGTCGTCTGTCTGGGGGTAAGGAGGTCACCGTGCTCCACTTGGACATAGAGGGTCTGGGCACTGAACTAAAACTACGCACCTTTGACATGACATCTAACACCTACCTACGAGAGATCTGCCTCAAGTGTCCTGAATACATGGGTCAGTAGGTAGTTGCAGGAATGTGTGTCAAATCACTTTTACGTCAGCCAGTCCAGGAGACCTAAATTCTCAAATGTTTGGTGATTACAAACATTCTAATAAGTATTTGTGAATATATGTCAGGTGAGTCTTCTGCTGCAGTTTTTATTAGTCATGTTTTATGTGTTTTCTCCTTGTATAGATTCTGAAGAGAAGCAGGTTCAGCTGATCACCACTCTTGACAACACAGAAGTGGATCTGCTCACCCTGGAGTATATTAAAGTACATGTGATACCATATGTTAAAATAGATTCATCTGTTTGCAGTAGTTCCACAAATTGCCAGTATCCTGAATTATTATTTTCTAAATGTTGGTAAATGGCTTTCTCATTGAGGATTATATTTCTTTTCTAGGCTGATAAGACTGGGCCTGAGTTCAAGTCTCAACACAATAACACAGAGCAGCTCATCAAGGTGAGGGAAAATTTATTCTATTCCTGAAGTGTTATTTCATATTTAAAACCAAACATATTGTTATGTTCATGACAGTGTAAGAACAAGTAAGAAGAACAGAAATATTTTTGATGCAGAAAGAGCATCAATGCAATTTAATTATTTTGCTCTACCTTTAATACTGCATCCTCCATCAGGTGACCTTCTCATCCCTGGATGTCCATCTCCATACAGAGGCTCTACTCAACACCATTAACTTCCTCAACAACCTCCTTCCTCCATCCACTAAGAAGGAGGGAGGGCAGGAGGAGCTCCCCACCATCCCTGAAGAGGATGAGGCAGAGGCCGAGAAGGAGGGAGAGAAGAAGGAGGAAGCTACTGTAACTAGGAAAAGAAGTAACTGATTCTAATCTTTCAGATTTTTATTAAATTTCACATTACAAAGCCGACATTCTTCTTTGGACTTCTTCACAATATGTCTTTAATTAATCCCCCCTTTTTGTCACTATGTTTTTTTTCTCCAGGTTCAAAGAGATCAAAGTTTGCAGATGTGGTGAATCTGCATATCAGAGCTGATCTCCGCTGTCTGAAGGTTTTCATTCGAGGACAGAAAGCCAGGATCTCTGAGATTAGTATTGAAGGTATGGGAGTCTGGTGACATCCCCTGCTCCATAATCCAGAAGATATTAAATTTAGCTGTTTTTCTTTGCATTTTTGTGTATATCGTTTCCTTTGTCACTGTTTCATCAATCAAAAATGTTTTTGCATTTCTCTGTGTCCCACTGTTTGCCCTCTGCAACAAGCCTGTTGCCACCCAAAGTTCTTTATTGATAGAGGTCTTATGGTGCAACCTTTCTGACTTGATCCTCCATGCACTGCACTTAACAAGTATGCCATTAAGTGGGAAATAGAGAGAAATACTTTGTCATTTTCTCAACTGTCCAGGACTGGTTTCAGAAGTTCTGATGAGGAAAAAGGAGATGGAGGTTCTGGCCAACCTGAAGAACATTGTGATCCTAGACTGCGACAAAGATGCATTTTACAAGAAGGTAGAATCAGAAAGTGGCCTTCCTTCAAAAATAAGAATACTCTATGCAAATCTAGTTTGTGGCAATGCACTTAATGTGATCTTAACTTGTCTCTTTGTCTTATAATAATCCTATTCTGTATTTATATTTTGTGTCTTTCTGTGTTTTTAACTGCTTGTGCTTCTGGTACTATAAAATGTTTGATCACATAAGTTGCTCTAGGAATAGTAGCTGACTGATGATAGTGGTTTCTGTTTCCCGTATAGCTCTGTTTATTTTAATTCTGCTCTCATTCGATTCTCAGGCTGTGTCCATAGCGGATAAGGAAGTGTTTGCTTTCCGCATGGTGAACTATACAAATGCGACAGAAGGAGACGCCTATTTGGACATGTCTAAAGTTGACACCTCTGTCACACTGACTGTGGGATGCATCCAGGTCATCTTCCTCAACAAGTTTGTCTCCTCCATATTGGTACGAAACACACATCCCTGTCACAATCCCAGACTCAGACATAATGATAATGATCATAGAGCCGATATGCACATTTATTTGTGTATTACTTACTCACTTAAAATGCATCATGCATCATATTACTCATATTATTCCCATTTTTTTCTGCATTCCAACCCTAAGCCCCAATAATTTCTCTCCTATTACTTAATTTGCTATTATTTCTCCCCCCCAGGCATTCATCAATAACTTCCAGGAGGCCAAAGATGCCCTTGCTGAGGTGACAGTCCAGGCTGCAGAAAAGGCAGCATCAGGAGTGAAGGAGCTGGCAGAGCGGAGCACTCGGATCGCTCTGAACGTTCACTTCAATGCGCCCGTCATCTTCCTACCCCAGTCCTCCTCTTCCTCCAATGTCATTGTAGCTGACCTTGGTCTGCTGTCTGTCAAAAACCATTTTGCCAAACAGCCGTTTAAAAGCGATGCTAAGATTCCACCTGTTGTGGATATAATGACTGTCACACTGACTGACCTCAAGATGTACAGGTCAGAGACTTTATAATAAAACAGTGAACCATAATTAAATGTTTACTTGCTGAAAGAAAAAAAAATCTGATTGATTTAGAATGATGATAATCGCATATTCTCTCGATTACTTCTGTTATTACTCTCTCATTTTGTTGGTTCTTTCAGGACCACATACATAAATGAACATTTTCAGGGAGAGATCCAGCTGTTGAAGCCGGTCAGCCTGGACTTGGCAATCCAGAGAAATCTTTCATCCAACTGGTACCACAGCATACCTGACATAGAGATCACTGCTCATCTGAAGCCCATGAATGTAAGAAGTGCTGTATGGTAGCAAGTTTCTGAAATGATACCGATTGGATTCATAATTAACAAGCCTATTGATTAGGCTATATTCTGTATAAAACAATTAGGGAGAGGCTTATGGTGAATGTCTGATCAAAAACTATACCGAGTATAGTATTGTCAAATCCTGTGTCTGTTCCCAACAGCTGATCCTCAGTCAGGATGACATGACAGTGGTCTTGAGGACTCTGGGTGAAAACCTGTCCGAGAAGTCAGATGCCGTCCCACCTCCAGCTTGTCCGCCCACCACGGACCCCTCCTCTGACTCTGTATCCAACAAAGAGTCCCAGGGCTCTGGAACCACTGGACCAGCCAGCAGTAAGGAGCTTTGGTTACGCTTGTTTGTACTTATCTTTGTAAAGTGGTTGATGAGTATGTTTTTGTCAGTCATCAAAATGAAAATGGACCTGGAAATATTTTAAACCATTGTAATCCAAAACTAATACACTTTTTAAACATGTGGCTTGTGCTGTGATAACTCTGTAGGTAACACAGTAGTGACGGCTGCTGTTGTAGAGACCCAGAAAAACAGCAAGCTGAAGAGCACACTCAAATTAGACTTCAAGTTCGACTCAATGACGTTGATCTTGTATAGCCCGAATGGGAATGAGGTAATGTGCACACACACACACACACACACAGTAACAAGTACAGTAATTAAATAATTTTACAAGTCTTGCCTAGCTAACACAGTGTCTGTGTCATTATCTAGATACAGCTGTTGGATTCACATGATGAGCAGCTGAAGCTGGCAGAGTTTACTCTCGGCACCATCTCCACCTCCGTCCACATGTTCTCAGACAGCTCTATGAAGGCCTCAGTCCGACTGGCTGCCTGCCTTCTAGATGACAAGAGACCCCGAATCAAGATGGTCACCCCAAGGTACTAGAGACCCACAAACACACACACAGACGTGCACATTTTTGTAAGTATAGATACACAGTTCACTCTGAACTTTTACACTCAATCAGATGTACGTTGTCTTTGCACAGCCAAACAGAGTTTCCTACTATTGTCTACTACTGTACACTTTCCTATCAAACCATGAAAACTTCCCACACCTCAAGCTGACAAGAAAATAGTTCAATGTCGACACACCACCAGTATACATATATATGCTTAGCTTAAATTACAATATTTTCAAGGTTTATTGATGAGATAACATGGGCGGCTGCGGCTCAGGAGGTAGAGCGGGTTGCCTATTAATCGAAAGATCAGCGGTTCAATCCCCGGCTCCTCCAGGCTGCATGTCAAAGTGTCCTTGGGCAAGATACTTAACCTGAATTGCCCCCGGTGGCTGTTCCACCAGTGTATGAATGTGTGTGTGAATGATAGTTTCTGTTTGAGCACTCAGGCTCAGTGTGTGAATGTGATGGTACTGTAAAAGGGCTTTGAGTGGTTGCAAAGACTGGAAAGGCGCTATACAAATACGGAGCATTTACATTTAGATATTCTCATCATCTGGCCTCAGATGCTACTGTAGCTTTTGGTGTGTGTGTAGAAAACTGGTAACGGCAGAATACAAAGAAAATAGGATGACTGGGTCACGTCTAAAAATATTATATATAATGACTTCTCATTCTTCACTGCCTCTCTTTTATGTCCTCTTTTGTCACTGGCCATCTGTGACATTTCAAACTCTCTCTGTCCTGTCCTCCACACCCCTTTTTATGAATATCTTTAACCCCCTTAATCTATGTCTTCTCCAGGATGATGGCAATGCGTCCTGGTGCAGAACAGAACGTGATGGTTGAGGTGAACTACCGTCAGGGCCGTGATGGCACCACTTTGGACACAGTGGTGCAGGATGTGTACCTATGTGCCAGCATGGAGTTTCTCCTCACGGTGGCAGATGTCTTCCTGAAGGCCACCCAGCAAGGCTTTGCTCAAGTACCACAACCTAAAAGCAGTACTGGAGCGGGAGATAAGAAGAACATTAACTCCTCCGTCACATCTAAGGAATCCGGTGAGTTAAATATCAGTAGTTAATTGACAGTGTATTCCAAAGGGATTTTTGATTCAGCATGTTCTCCTAATCAGACATGTGGAGAACATGTGGAAGAAATTAAATGTTTTCTTTTAGATCTTTTTTGTGTCTTCAGTAACATACTGTAGAACTGTAAGGTATGAAGGTGTGGAGTTACAAAAGAATTTTATTAATGAATTGTGTCTCATACGGCCTGAACTGATGTTTTCCTCTGCCACTGTCAGCTGCAGCTCCAGCCGCGGTGTCAAAGACGGAGATGAATGTTCTGGTCCGTAACCCGGAGATTGTGTTTGTGGCTGACCTGACACGTGCCGACGCCCCTGCCCTGGTGATGACCACGCAGTGTGAACTACTGATGAAAAGTAATGCGGAGGGATCACAGATGACTGCTGTTATCAAGGACCTCAAGGTTTGTTTTCTCATTGTAATGTAACCCTGAAAAGGCACATCATTGAGAGAATTAAACGTTATCTTTCAAGCAATAATAATCAGTATTTTAATGTTTTGATTACGGTTGTTATTTTAGGTAGTGGCATGTCCCTTCTTGACAGAGAAGAGGAAAAACAATGTGACCACAGTGCTGCAGCCGTGTCAGGTGTTCTTCCAGAGTTCTCAGTCATCAACCTCTCCTCAGGCTATGGAGGTCTCTATCGATGCTCTCACACTGAAGGTAGTTGTTGTATTATTATTACTACGCAGTCCAGGATACAAATGTTGAAATGTTTGTATAAAACGGATTTATGTCTCTGCTATCTGACTCTCTGTCCAGGTATCTCCAATTATCATCAACACAGTGATCACCATCCAGTCAGCATTGACTCCCACAGCAGAGACCCCCGAGGAGCTGGAGAGTCCTGTTCCCGTGGACCTGTGGGAGAAACGGGGCTGGAAGGAGCTGAAACTCTGGTTCCTGGAAGAGGAGGGGGATGAAGACACAGCGTCACTGATGCCACTGATACCACAGGGAGAGTCATTACAGGTATTTAGCTGCATTGTGGCTCAACTGATAATACTGTGTTGCTGATTGTATCCTATAATATATGTATAATATGTCAGTTTGTGATTTTTTGTTTTATTAACTTTGGTCACATATGTATCACAAACCCTTGAACTCTTTTGCAGTGATATTTTATTCTGAACACCGAATAAAAGGTAATCCAGTCTGATGCATAAGAACAGGTGGTGTCATTTCATTGCCTTTCCATCCCTGCAGGTGATCATCAGATCGATCTGTCTGACTCTGGAGGCTGGAGTCGGACACCGCACAATGCCCATGCTTCTGGCCAAGTCCTCCTTCCATGGAGATGTCACAAACTGGTCCACACTCATTAATTTACACAGCGAGCTCAACCTGGAGGTAAAACACTATATTTATTTCCTAACCTTAATCCTAGAAGCTTATCTAAAACTAATCTTTCACCCTACAATAGCCATGGAACAATAAACTTTTGCAGTTTCTTTTTGTGTTTTTGATATTCTTTGGTCTCTTCAGATCAGAATCACAAACAGCTTTATTCACAAGTAGTTTATACTAGGGATGTCCAGATCCGATCACGAGATCGGAAATCGGGCCCGATCACGTTGTTTCAGACTCGATCGGAATCGGACGTTACCTCACGATCAGGACTCGGATATAAATGTATATATATGTATATATAGATGTGCTTCGCAAACACTGTGGCACTTTTATTTCTGTATTTGTTTACATGCCTGCCGGGTATTTTAAGCTGAGGTGCTATTTGTTTTTATCTTTGACTTTTTTTATATTTACTGTTGCACTAAAGTCCAAAATGAAGAATTTATGTTATTTGTTACTTGATTGTTCAAGCTACCTCACAGAAGTGCTCTGTTTGTTAACAGAGTTGTTGTTGAATTTTAAAATAAGGTGAATTGAATAAAAAATAAGGAACATCCTGGATCTGTTTTTTCGCTTCGCTCTTCTTTATTCTCTTTTTAAGTATTATAGAAGTATCGGATCGGGACTCGGTATCGGTAGATGCTCAAAATCAAATGACTCGGACTCGAGGGAAAAAAACACCTGATCGGGACATCCCTAGTTTATACACATAAAAGGAATTTGCTTTGGTGACTAGGTGTTTATATTGACATAAACCTATATAAATATGAAATAAACAAGATATACAAGTTATAAATTAATCATCGCGACTATGTGCAAAATGGCAATTATTTACATGCGATATGATGAGGAGATATGATAAGATATGAGGAATGCACATATTCTTTCAGATAATATATTTTATATTTTACAAAGACATATTACCACAATGTTTAAAAAATATTTCAGCTTGTTATGAATAGAACTCATGTGGTTGTAAAGGTTATGGAAGATTTCTTGCGTTGTGTTTTACCTTTAGGTTCATTATTATAATGAGATGATGGGAGTGTGGGAACCGCTGCTGGAGCCCTTAGAAGACGAGGCAAGAGATGGTTTCAGACCATGGACGCTGGATCTGAAGGTACTGCTCTATAGAAAGACACACATGCACACACATCTACACACAGGGTTTCTAACTCTTTACTATACTATAACCAGATGAAGAAGAAGCCAATGAAGTACACAGGTTTGTCAGATGAAGTGGATTACAACATCCCAGACTATAAGACCGTCATCGTCATCAGCAGCAAAGACCAGCTCAACATCACCCTCTCCAAATGTGGACTGACCATGCTGAGTAACCTTGGAACGGTAAGAGAAGGGTTGTAATCATTTTAACGGGAAGTCTAAGGATGGGCGATCATCTAATGTTAATTCCTTGCCTTTCTGCAGGCATTTGCTGAAGCTGCCAAACAGACCGCTGACAGCTTCCAGAGGGATGAAGCTCCGTTTGTGGTGAAAAACCGCCTGGGCCTGCCAGTGACCGTCCGCCACAGTGAGATGTTTCGCCCAATCGGACAGCAAAGCACCGATCGCACTGTGAAGCTGCAGGATGGGGAAACTCTCGGCATGGACTATTCAACCACAACAAACTCCGACCAGTTCTCAGCCATGATCTCCTTGAGTGGAAAGGACTACTACATACAGCCTAGTAAGTTAAACCCTATACACAAGTATATGCAAAAGCCAATAATTAGTTGTTGCAATATGGAAATCTACACATTGCTGCTAACGCTGTTAGTAGTTGTACACACAGCCTACAGTATACTTTGTTTTTATTTTATTTCTCACAAACCAAAGTGATTTTCAATCAATACTGACGCAAACAAAGTTACAACTTGACTTTACAATGAAGTAAAAGTACAAAATGTAATTAATAAAAGGAGATTTCATTTTTAAATGATGACCTAATTGATGTTGTCTTTTTATAATTTTTAATATATTATTTTATATTTGAAAAAAACGTCTGTGACAGCTGTCATCATCCGTCCTCTCTCCCTCTCCTTTATTTATAACATATTATATATGTATGCTGTTATTCCCTCTACCCTCTCCAGCTCCGATGGGCCATACCTCTACCAGTGTGATCCCCCTGATCAAAGTGGGTCGAGGAATGTACAGTGTGATGCACAAAGACTCGGGAGTCACTCGTTTCCTGGTCTGTCAGATTTACTCTGTGGAGGGGAGCAAGTATGTTAAGATCCGCTCTCCTTTCCAGGTACTTCTTTGATTATCTTATACATAAATAATTCCTATACTTGTGTTTATTTTATCTGTAAAATGTATTTTATAGTGTGTTTTATTAATATAAAATTACACTTTCCCTACAAGGTGCATTTATCCCTTTAACTTCACCCTTCAAAATCACTCTAGGTAGGATTACATATCAAAGAAGTCAAAAGTCTTGGTTTTTCTCTCCTTTTGTGTAGATCATCAATCATTTCTCAATCCCATTCAAAGTTTTTGAAGGAACAACATATCTGGGTACAGCTCTCCCTACTGAAGAGTTCTGTGTCCCTCTGGACTCATATAGGTGAGGTCAAACACATAAACAAGCCTGCACACCTACACTCAGATCTTTCTACAGTCTCCTTTCCTCTCTGGTCTCTCTTACACTCTCTATTGGCTGTCTTGTGCACACACAAACAAAGTAAACACTTATTCACCCACATCTACTCTCTGCTGCCCCCTCAGGTCTGAGCTGAGCCTACAGCCGATAACAGAGGATGACACTGACAGTCAGTTTGAGTGCTCAGAGGGCTTCAGTTACGAAGACGTCAGCAACCAGCAGCCCGAAACACGCCTCCAACAGACCTGCCGTCGCCGTGGAGATCAGGGCGGTGTGCTGATGGTCAACATCGTGCCAGTAAAAGATGCTGTCACATTCAGACACACTGGAGGTGTTGGGGAGAACTTTGATGTGCCCTTTGTGATTCACCTGTGGCCTTCCATCCTGCTGCGCAACCTGCTGCCTTACCCAATCTCCTACAAACTAAAGGTAGGATGTGTCTGGTATCACAATAAATCTAAAAGGGCCATTTGGCTATGCTCACCGTGGATGTTTCATGTAGTAATGCATTTGCTAGAACTGTGTTAGGACGCTGACATTTGAGACTTGACAGTTGGCAGCTGAACAGCAAAACTTTTGATGCAAGAAACAACCAAATTAATTTCACAGCATCCATGTTAGCTTATTGTTTCTCTTCAAGGTTATATTTTTAACACCACAACTTGTGAACTCATTACAAGATATCTGTCAGATCATGCATGTTTCAGCAGCACTGAGTGAATGCACCAACAAGGAAATTCTGCAAACTTCTGCAAAAGCTAAATTGCTCCCTGGAAGATATAAAACACGTCTAAAAATATGCTGTGCTTTAGAAAATGGTCACTAGTAATTTGTACACACTTTGAAGGTAAGGTGTGCAAATTCAGTTATGGCCTTTTATACAAAGTGTGCACATGATTCGAAATGATTAATATACGTATATAAGTACAGTAATTTGTCACCATACCATCAAGTATTTTATAAACTCTATATTAAGCAAAGTAAGGTTGTTTTTGGTTTTTTTTTGGTTATTGATTTAATGCTGAGCTTTTCCACCAAGCCATTGATCTTGCTAAAATCTGATACTCCAGATTGACTGATTCTGTGTCCCTCTCTGCCTGCTGCTTAACAGAACAGTGGAGTCTCTGCCCCTGAGGTCACTTTGAACCCAGGTCACTCTGCCCAGCTTCACAATGCAGTCATCAACCAATCAAGTCTCGATCTCCGCCTACTGGACTACATGGCTCAGGACTGGTCTTCTGAGTACAGGTTTGACATCAACTTTATCTATTGTTGGTATTTCACTTTCCGAATGTTATTGCGTCCTCATTGTGTACATATTGTAAGCATATTTGTCATAACATTTTTGTGAAAAAGGAGGGCCAAAGTTCCCAGATAGAATGTTTTTAAGCTCACAACAAGAGCAAGATATAAATATCACTCATCCTCATTATGTAAAGGACAAATAAAAAGTACCTTCTGCAATAACATGTCTCATCTAAATGAACAAATTATCCTGCTATACAGTCTCCAGAGTGACCAGGAAGAGATCACCTTCACAGTGTTCCAGTCTCTACAAGAGGACGACGAACACGACGGTGAAGGGACAGAGAGGAAGAGGGCTGAGTTGGATATAGCAGTGCATGTTAAATATGACCTGGGTCAAACAGTGGTTGCTATCCACTCACCATATTGGATGGTGAACAAGACAGGCAGGTTGCTGCAGTACAAGGCTGACGATATCCACCGTAAACACCCCCTGGACTATGAGATGCCCCTGCTCTTCTCCTTCAAGCCCCGTCACTTCTTGAAAAACAATAAGGTAAGAGGGTTTTAAAGTTAATTAAAAGAAAAGAGTTTATATATTTTCTCACATTTTGTTTGGGCACTGCAATTCTTGCTATTTGAAATATCTCAGTTTTATATGGGACACAAAAACTGCAATGATTTGTACTATGCAGCTTTAAGCTCTAAGCTCTCTCATTGTTGATTACTCACTGACTATAAAACATTTTTATTTATTTATTTATGGTATTATAATAACATTCACAAATATTGTTTTCTTTAAAACACATAATTGTTAAAGAAATTCTTCAGCATTACAACATTCCTTGCAGAGGAACTTTGGAGGGATTGTTAATAAATTAGTCAAAGCAATTGTGACGGAGGTCAGCGAGACTGTGAAGTGAGTAAACCTCACTCCATAACACCTTAAGAGATGTACTGGCAACCAACGCCAGAGCCCATGGGCTTTAGCCTCCTCGTCAGTGACTCAGGACCGTGCGGTATGTTCTCGGGAGCAGCCGGTTACACAATCATAACACTGTTATTAAACTAAGAAACTAAGGAATTTTCTCATGGACAATCTTTTTGCCAAAGTGAATTATGCTGTAGCCTTGAGGCTAACTTGAAGTCAACAAATCTTTGCTTTTGCTCTGAAACATTGAGGTTTGCGTACTGAACACAATTCTGAATATCCAAATCCGTAACCTCTTGCTGGTAATTTTTTCCCATAGTGTTTATAAATGTGATGTCATTGTTTTCATCCCCCAGGTCCGTCTTATGATATCGGAGAGTGAGCTCTCCGATGAGTTCTCCATGGACACAGTTGGTAGCCACGGAGATGTCAAATGTAAAGGCCGATATAAAGATTACCTGGTAAGATTTTGGCACACAGGCTGATAATCAGACTTGCTGTCACATAAGCTTTATATAAGGTATAAGGTTTTGTTATTGAGTATGTAAGCAATCTGCTTCTGTGTATTTGTGTGCCGTCTGTCTGACCTCAGGTTGGTGTGAAGATTGATGCGAGCAGTTTCAGTCTCACCCGCATTGTGAGCTTTGTTCCGTTTTACATGCTGGTCAACAGAACCAAGCAAAGCGTCTTCGTATGTGAAGAGGGCCAGAACAACTGGACCAATGCTCCGCCAGAACAGGTCAGAGCCAAACCAATTATTCTTTACACCTGTGTTCCCTTGCACATTCAGTTTTTACCACCAGCAAATATACTATAAAGGATGTATTCCTTCTCATCCTCATTGCATCATTGCAGCAACAGATGAATACCACACAGTACATTTACCTGACAGCTGCACATATAGCTGTCATATAGTTTTGACTCTCACTATCATGTACAATTATATTTTGTATTATTAATTTTTAAAATGTTAAACACTGAAGTTTGTTTTGACTTTTAAATTAAATGTCTGCATCAAGAGGATATGTTACTCATTAAAGATGTACAGTAGATAGGTAGATGTACAGGACTTGGAATATATTGGGTATATTTCAAGTAATATTTAAAAGCAATTCTTTGTGTGGTTCATTAATGGTGATAAAAGATCTACAACACTGGCGAAGCTGGGGCTCCGTCTCCTCTTCTGCCACTACACACACACACACACCCCAAAATAACTTGATAATCTATCTCCTTTCTCAGAAAATGCTCTCCAGATCCTGACACACACACACACACACACACACACACACACACACACACACACACACACACACACACACACACACACACACACAAACACATACATGCTACGCTCACACATGTGCACTTATGCCCCCTACCTTGGATTTATATATGCACTTTAAAAACATTTATTGAAAGCTGTTTGTCTTTTCACATGTTTTTTTAGATCATTAAATGTTGACATTTATATTGTACTAGGCTGCATATTAACTTATTGGGTAGTTCTGTGTAAAATCAGACATTGAGCACCCCCATATCACCAAAGTGGCTTGATCCTCGTTTCGACTGTGAGCTTGACAGTCGAATGAGGCTTCGCCCATCGAAGCATCGAATCTTCTACTATTCAGGGTCAGCCCTACTGTATACTGTTGTTGAAGGTGTTTTGTTTTGTTCCACATTTAGTCAGCCATTCCCTTCTGGCCTGAGAATGACACCAAGCGGCTGAAGATCAAAGTTGAAGGTTGTTTACTGCCTCCTCGGACTATTGACTTCACACGACCAGAAAACTGCCTATTGGTGCATCTAGACAACTCTGTAAGTAGACACACACACACACACACACACACACACACACAGCTAAGTGTTGCTGCTTCATGTTAATGAAGTTATTACAAGATGTCCTATTAAGACCATGATTCCATCTGTGATTGTTGATGTTCAGGTATGTCGAGTCCTGATAAAATGCTAAACTATAACTACTAACTAACTACTAAACTATAATGCTATATTCCAGAAAGTAGACTGTTTTTGTTTTGCTTTTTTGTTTTCTGCAGGCGGGTGGGATCATTGTAGATGTGAACCTGTCAGAGCACTCGGCCACAATCAAATTCTCTGATTACCACGATGGTGCGGCCCCTTTCCTCATGATCAACCACACTAAAGACCAGACTCTGCAGTTCCATCAGAGGTGAGAGAACAGAAGGAGGACCCTTACAAGGAAATAAATATACAGTTATACATTTTAGACTCTTTCAAGACATTTTCCACACGCTCTCACGCCAAACATCGCGCATTCTCACACAGTGAAAAACAAATGTATTACTGGTAACGTTGACTTGTGGAGCGAATCAACTCCATCCAGCAGATGCGACACCAGCATACATGCCGTGGTAGTAATCACGTGAACCCGGTCTTGCGCTGTAAGTCCTGACAGTTGTGACAGAGTGCTAACTAACTGGTAGAGTTTTGAAATATAAACATCTAAAAACTGAAGCGCAAACTTGCTCGGTTTGGGACTGTGAGCTGCAGTTTATCAGAGGTGCTGAAGTCAACGTGTGTGGATTTGTGGTGAGATTTCTGCCTGATCGAAAGTGTTTAAGCTAGTTTCGGTTTCAAGGGGCTACTACAAGCAGAGCAACTAAATTAAAATTACTTAATTTATCATTGAGGGGCAGGGTGCCACATGCACCTTTTTAAAGAGGTAACTTCCCCAAACAAAGACACAAAAAGGGAGGGAAGACATACATTTTTTTTTGTGTTTGTATTTTATATTAATAAAAACATTTCCACCATAAATTGCAGGAAATTGAGTGTTTAAGTGTTTAATGCTCAAAAAGTTCATATCATATCATCAAGATTTCTTAAAAATAGTGTTAAAGTATCATCTCGATCTTGTGAGACCAATATCGTGTCTTTCCTCATGTCGACCCGAGAAGAGTTTAAGACCTTCAGTCACTCTATCTGGTTCAGTACACCCACAACCACAATCATGGGGAAGACTTCTGACTTGATGGTTGTCCGGAAGACACTAATGAATCTAGAATATATGAAAGTTTAACTTTATGATTTAAATTAAAGGAAAATCTGAGATGCACCTGTAAGTTTCTGTGAATGTGCTTTCAAAGTGCTCCCAAGTTTCATTTAAAATACCACACTCTTAAGATGAAACAGTGCACAGTCAAGTGTAAACAGAAAATCAAAAGTAGGATGTTTTGCCAGTGGCGCTTCACCTGATCATTCAGCGTCTGTATTTTATTTTCATTCTAGGTTTCCTGCTTACTTCTGTCTCATCAATGAATGTTTCTAAACAAAGTCTTGTCTTCATGCACAACATCTGCATTTCACTGATACATTTTTGCATATTTGTTGAATGACAATACTTTTTTCTCTTGTTGCAGCAGCCTTAAAATGTTTAGTTAATGATAACTGTTTGTTTTTGCTGATAGCGATTTATGTTTGTGTGTTGTGGGTCATGCAGCGCCCGGACAGAAACCTCGTGGGTGGCTGACAAGCTGCTCGATCTCTCCTTCTCAGTGGAGGAGGACAGGTAGAAAAATCTGTAAAGAGGGAACTCTTGTGACACACTCTGAACTCACAGAATTAAGAATTGGTGGGAAAATATGAAGAAATGAGGAAAAAAGGAAATCTGAAAGTGCTGTATTAAGTTGTTTATTACTGTCACTCTTTCTGTAGATGCCAAATGAATGAAAAGCCCAAAGCCCAACAGTGTTGTAAAAATTAAGTAGAGTAACAAGAAACCAGTACAAGTAAACAAAATCAAATACACAACAGTGAATTAACAGTTATTTAGAATATTGTGTGAGCAACACGTTAGCTTTAAAGAGCTAGCATAACAGCTAGGTTAAGTAATATGAGGGAGGGAGCCGAGGATGACACCAGGTGGAAGAATGCTTATAAAGACCAAGAAAGATCCAAATACTGTTTAACAATTCACGAAGCAGGCAAGAACATTAAGTGAGGCGGCACGTACGTTTGAATTGATGTAGCATTATAAGGCCGATGCCGCAGTCAGTTCAGTGTGACAGCACACTTGAGTGCAGAGTGTGGTCAGTTCAAGAGTGCAGGTAAAGATAAGTAGAAGACTACTTCTCCTCTGATTCTGGTTTGACTGTGTAATCTGCTCTGCACCTTTACCAATGACAAATAAATACTTGTCACAAATTCTATCACATTATCGTGTTGTAATCATTGTTCTTACTTGTAAATAATACTTAGGCAATAAGTATACTTTACGTTTCAAAATGTAAAGCTATGACATTTTGTCACACTATTAACTTTTTTTATTGATCTGCCGGAAATTTACTTTGATCTAAATGGGTGAAGGACCCTTGAGGTGGAGTAAAAGGAGCAGGTTCGACATCTAAACCCATTTGCTCCTTTGATCTCTCTCTTAAGTGGTCTTTACTTGTAGAAATACTAATTTTGAATGCTGCTGACTGGATGGGATTCTGCCTGAGGAATCAAACCTCCTGCTTCTTCCAGGAATTCTGTTGCAATGACTAGTATTCCCTTGTTTTTCATCTCCATCTCTTTTTTTATTTATGGCTTATTTCGTCTTCTTATGTCTGCTTTGTCTCATCCAGAAGAGGTGTTACGGACTTTTCGGTGTTTGGCCGTTATACTGTAATATACTGTCATATTTCTATCTGTTTATTAAAATTGCTTGTTTATTCGGTCAGACAGGTACTTTTGATTGGATGTTTGTTATTGCAGCAGATTCTTGGTGGCTGGGCTCCGTCATGTTGTCCTGTGTTTTTACTGTTACACTGTACTGCTGTCTGTCATTTTTTGCTTACTGTCATCTCAAATCTGTGAATAATTATTTCTTTATATTTAGTAGTTATGAATAATGTTGCTGATATATACAGTATGTGTGTGCCCGCTATGTGTGCGCAGCTCTCAGAAGGAGGCGGAGCATGAGGAGCTGCAGGCTGGGAAAGCTGTGCACTACACCTGGACTGAACCCACTGGGTCCCGAGAGCTTTGCTGGAAGTGTGGTACTTACAGTGGAAAGCTGAAGAGTGAGGAGGTACCTGAGACACAAAAACGTTTGTGGTTGAAGCATAATAAAGTATTTATCGATTTATTTGTTTATTCAACAGGAAACTTAACTTCTTCTCACCTTGTCAAAAGTAACGTTGCTTCTGAGTTTGCCTTTATTAGCAGATAGCAGAAATCAGCATTTAAGCTTTAAAGCAATATTTTAGACTTGCATTTTGACCTTGTGCTGAAGTATTTACATAAGTGCTTTTCAGGAGTCAAGCCATCATGTTAGCAAAAAAAAAGAATGTGTAGTTAGCTAAAGCGAGTTATAGTAATAAGCTAATTTAGTAAAAACAGTCTTAATATCTATACAAATGGCTCTGTGCTAATATTTATTGGTAATGAGATTCAATCACTGAGTTGAACTGAGTTGAAAAGTTATCTGTTCAAATAAAAAAATATTTTTTAAAGTATAATTTTGCATATTTATAGGTGAGGCCAGTATTATAGTGGGAGTGAGTACTATTACTGAATAAATATTAAACCGTATATGTTGGGTGACGATGTGTATTTATAGAGAGGAATCTGTAGAAATAGAGTTGGTATAGTTTATCCATTTTTCTAAATTTCAACACAGTTTAACCTCTGTTGTGTTTTAGATGTGACACACAGTTGGTAGATGAGATACTGTGATGTTTGTTTAAACAGCATATGTGTTTTCCTTCTCACCTTTAGGACCTGCGCGAAAACATGAACAATGAGGGAAAACTGTTTGTGATCTCCTTTTATGAAGGTAAAGTATGAAGAGCTTAAATGAAATGCCTGTACCACCTAAATATATTTTGCTTTACAGTCTTAGATTCACTTAAAATGATTGTCACAATTAACAGTTTATTGTCAGTGCTAGAGTGTTTTCAAGTACATGAACACAACTGCAATCACCGGATTCACGTCTAAGCTTGTGTTCATCCTTTATTAATTAAATAATGAATCGCTGAATTCCTACCTGCTTTAGGGGCGTAATGCTGACCTCCCTGAAGGGGGTGAAAGGATTATAAGACTTTTTAAGGATTATAAGACAGTGGGCTTACATAAATTGTTAAATCAATAAAGTTTGGGTTTATTGTTGATCCAAAGGTCTCCAGCGCATTGTGCTGTTCACTGAGGAGCGACGTATATACAAGCTACTCTGTGAGAGTGAGAAGGCGCAGCTGGCTGAACAGGAAATCATCTTGTCGCTACAGAACGTGGGCGTATCACTGATCAATAACAGCAGCAGCCAGGAGGTCTCCTTTATTGGGATCACAAGGTAGATAATCAGCAACATGTACACATGTGTACACACATACGCATGTCATAGTAAGCTCAACACCTTCCCAGGCCCAGAAGGCACATGTTCATGTTATGACCATGGCTCACTGCCAATTCACTATATCAAGATGATGATGTGCTATTGTGTGTTTTGTGAATTACAAGTTGACATCCTGTTCTCTGATTTGGAGTTGAGATTGTCATGACAGCAAACATCCGGCTTCAGGACTTATAGGCTCAAGTGAAATGAATGAAATTTTTGGCCAGACAAGTTTTGATTAAAATCTTTTTTTGTTGTTGCATAATACTCTTGCTGGATGATCTTTTATACAACCTAGATGCAGTTATTGTGCAGTTGAATGTTTTGTCAGGAAACATTTTTCAATTTAATTTTCTTTTATAATATACAGGTGTAATAAAATCAGAATTTGAAAAATAAATATCTTCTGAAGGTCAGATAACTTAAAGATCCACTAACGCTACCACTCAATAGTTTGGACACACCTTTCCTTTAAATGTTTTTTCTTTATTGTTATTATTTTCTACATTATAGATTAATACTAAAGACATCAAAAGCACCGCTTTACCGTCACTCTGCGGTCTAACTCATCCCAAACCATCTCAGTTGGGTTTAGGTCGGTGATTGTAGAGGCCAGGTCATCTGACGCAGCACCGTCCTTCTCGGTCAGATAGCCCTTCCACAGCCTCAAGGCGTCATTGTCCTGTTGAAAAACAAATGAAGGTCCCTCTTAGCCCAAACTAGATGGGATGGCATGTCGCTGCAGAATGCTGTGGTAGTCATGCTGGTTAAGTGTGGCTTGAGTTTTTGAATTAATCACCAACAGCGTCATCAGCAAAGCACCCCCACGCCATCACACCTCCTCTTCCATGTGTCAAAGTTGGTACCACATACAGGTGCTGATCATATAATTAGAATATCATCAAAAAGTTGATTTATTTCAGTAATTCCATTCAAAAAGTGAAACTTGGATATTATATTCATTCATTACACACAGACTGATATATTCCAAATGTTTATTTCATTTAATTGTGATGATTAAAACTGACAACTAACGAAAATTACAATAATAATGATAATGAACTTATCCTCGGTAGCAGAGGTAACTCTCGGTCTTGCTTTCCTGAGGCGTTCCTCTTGATCGGCAGTTTTATCATAGCGTTTGATGGTTTGTGCAACTGCACTTGAGGATACAATAAAAGTTCTTAAAATTTTCCGGGTTGAATGACCTTCTAATCTTAAGTCAATGATGGACTGTCATTTCTCTTTACTTTAGTGGTTCTTGACATAATATGGATTGGAACAGTAGTCAAACAGGGATATTTACTGTATAGTATTGTGTACCAACACTGCATCTGCACAACACAACTGATGTTGTCTCAAACACATTAAGAAGGCAAGACATTCCACAAACGAACTCTTGACAAGGCACACCTGGTAATGGAAAACCATCAACGCTGTCATCAAAGCAAAAGATGGCTATTTTGAAGACTCTAAAATGTAAAACATATATTCTGGTTTGTGTAACACGTTTTTGTTTTCTACAAAACTCCATATGTGTCCTTTCATAGTTTTCATGTCTTACATCAAAATAAAAGAAATAAAGAAAAAACATTGAATGCGATTCAAATGGGGTTCAAACTTTTGACTGGTACTGTATATCAGAAGAGCGTGTTTTTACAAATATTTATTATAGTGAAATAACAAGTTAGCAACAAAACCTTTTACCTATAAATCATGTGTTCTTGATAATACTGAAGCAAAATTCATATGTATTGGCTGGATGTTTGGCCAGTCTTAGTTAATCTTACATCTGTATACCATGTCCTGATTTGACACTCTTGTTTCTCTTTTCTATTCACAGCTCTGATGTGGTGTGGGAATTAAAACCTAAGAAGAAGAATCGGTGGAAGACTCTGAGCACAAAAGAAGCTGAGATGCTGGAGAAAAGCTTCCAAGAATACATTGAATCCGGACCCGTGGACCACTGCATCGTCGACCTAGAAAGCAACTACCAGGTTAGAGACTAAATACCGTATATTCAGTATTGCTCATTTACTAGTGACAAGTGATTGATACAGTTTTTGATTGTACCCATGTAGGGTGTGTAGTTGTGATCCGGATATTAAAGAGTGGCAGCTGCAGGTGGTTAATTGATATTTGGTCAATTGTGTGTTTTTTGCAAATGTCTTCCAGGTGTCCTTTACTCCCAACGGCTTGGATATGCAGATGCTGCAGCCGTGTGATGCTCCTCTCAGGAGGCACTTCCTGCCTGGGGTGAAGGTGGAGTACAGTGTCTCACCACGACAGAGAGCCTACCGTGTCCAAATCCACCGCATTCAGGTGAAAAAAATAGGTCAAACATGAACAAAATGTCTTCCTTTTTAGAGGTAAAAATTAGGGCTGAACAAGTAATCGTTTTCAAATCGAAATTGCAAATTGAATGAACACAATTACCAAATTCATGATGCCGATTAAAATGGTCCTACTCACCAATCAGAGGGGGCACAGGGAGTGTACATTGACAACAGCTGAACCAACACAGGCGGTGGCTATGCTGCGATTTTGTCCGGTGTCAACTCACACTGAAGTGTTTCAGCAGCGGAGTGTTTGTTAATTTGTCATTTTGTGTGCTTCAACTAGGGACACCAGCTCTCTGTGAGCCGTTCTGTTCCACATGGAGCATTTCAGAATAAGAGCGTTTTGCTTGTCTGATTTTGTTGACTTGTTCAGATTTTACTTATTTGTTCAGTTGTCTGTTTGTCTTGTTTGTTTTGTTGTTCTACTATGGTTAAGTAGGCTATGCATTTAAATTGTTTGGGTTTTTTTGTTCTGTTTTAACTGAGTTGATTGTTGTACGATCAAGAGTCTGCAAAAGGTGTTTTATTTTGAAAATTGACCGGATTCTCTATGACGTTCTGTGACTTCCTGGTTCATCTGCTCTGTGCTGCTTGATGGCTTCCGTCAAAAATAGACTGGCAGTGAATATTGAACTTTAGCAAAACTTCAATAAAAAATCACAAATTGAATCATAATCACAATATCTGGCAGAAAAATCGCAATTAGATTTTTTCCCCCCAAATCATTCAGCCCAAATATATGAATATCAAATATATTTATTTCCATATTAACGTACTGCCAGTCTATTAATTGCCTTTTTTATATTTTCTACATTTAAGTATACATGTTATCCTCCTACAGATCCAGAATCAGCTGCCAGGAGCCATCTTCCCCTTTGTTTTTTACCCTGTAAAACTGCCCAAATCTATCACCATGGACTCAGGTCTGTTAATACACCTTGAATGTCATGTTCAATTTTGCATATTGTGGAGTTTATATGCAGTGTTTCAGTCTGCATTATGATTTTATTTTTTTTACAGAACCCAAACCTCTAACTGATATCAGCATCGTTACCAGAGCAGCAGGACACTCTGATATCTCTCGCATCAAGTAATTGTTTTTCCTTTGATTCTTTTCTCACTTTATCTTCCATGTTTGACTTCCCTTACTTTACTGTCACTTCCATCAGCACCTCTCAAACACTGTACCTTTATCAGACACAAGCTATACTTTGGCTCTAAATCTGCTCCCTACAGTTTCATTGGCCTAAAAACCATTCCTATCTATTTTAAATGCTTTCCATTTTATACACATGCTGGTGGCTATTTTTCTGTCTATCTTAGGTACTTCAAGGTGCTGATTCAAGAGATGGATCTGAAACTCGATCTGGGCTTCCTGTATGCCATCCTGGACATGTTCACACCCGAGAATGCCAGCATCATGAGTTCAGAACAGGAGGTCAGAGACTCACTCACATATCCAAGCGTTTTGTTCAGAATCAGTGATACATCAATATAAACTTTATCGACTAAAAGAGTCTTTGGGATGTTTCTGTGGCTTTACATTTATATTCCTGCGTGTTTGTGCTTGTCTTGTTCTTCTAGGTGGAACTGTTTGAGAAGGACATAGAGTATTTAAAGACAGAATTGAACCACGTCTCTGCTGCTGACACCTCTCCAATCAGCCTCTATGAGTACTTCCACATTTCCCCCATCAAGGTTTGTACTGTATAAAGTATGCATGTACGTAGGTGATGCTATAATTATGGGATAATAAGCAAATGTTAAGCATCAAATGGGGAAAAGCATGAATAAAAACAGTATCAAAACATTTCACTTGTCAGTTAAACACCAGAAACAGCCATGCTTAGTCCTGTTTTTGTTTTTGCAGCTGCACCTGAGTTTTTCTCTGAGTACAGGCGGAGAAGACGGTCTGAAGGAGAAGAGAGATACAGAACTCATTCCTGTCCAGTCCCTCAACCTGCTGCTGAAGAGTATCGGCGCCACGCTCACTGACGTGCAGGACGTTGTCTTCAAGTATGAATCCTTTAAAGGCCCAAATAGACAACACATAATCACACACCGTACCCTTAATTTAGTTTTTGTGTCATTTGTTGTTTCATCATTTTTTTCAGGCTGGCCTTCTTTGAGTTGACCTTCCAGTTTTGTACCACCCAGCAGCTACAATGGGAGGTCATCAGACATTATTCCAAGCAGGTAACACATACACGTGATTAAGTCATAGAAACTGCTGGCAGTATTTTTCATGTGACATTCATTTATGTATCCCTCATGGCATTAAATATACGAGCCATCCTACCAGTTTCTATATATGTATATTTCAGGCTATTAAACAGATGTATGTGCTGGTGCTGGGCCTGGATGTACTTGGAAATCCTTTTGGGCTGATCAGAGGACTGTCAGAGGGAGTGGAAGCCTTCTTCTATGAACCCTATCAGGTAGGAATGTAATACAAGTACTGATGAGTGCCAAAATAATGTTTTTGTGTTGTGGCAAGTGTAATTTTAGTGCTCATTATCTAAGTTTTGCAGCAGTGTGGCTGCTTACCACCCCAGCACTGCAGACTGTCTTTATGGCTTCTTTGTGTTTAACTGTTATCCATGGTTTTCCAGGGAGCCATCCAGGGTCCTGAGGAGTTTGTTGAGGGAATGGCTCTTGGGGTGAAGGCTCTGGTGGGAGGAGCTGTAGGTAAGGGCTCATAACAACATAACAACTTTTCTGTTTACTCAAGCCTATGATTAGTTATTGTGTGTGACTGTGGCCTGTCAATCTCTTCTGCAGAATGGGTGGTACTTCCATGTTGTTGGTTCTTGAATTTCATTTAAGAAATTCTCATGACACTAGTTGCATGCATATGAATGTAAAGCACATTATGTTTACTTGTACTGAAGCATGCTGTATAAATTAAATTGCAGTTGAAGAACAGGGGAACAGAGAAAAAGAAAGAGAGACATTACAGAATATTGTAACTCTAAAGACTTGTGTCTGCCTTCCAGGCGGTATTGCTGGTGCGGCCTCCAGAATCACTGGTGCCATGGCAAAGGGTGTTGCTGCCATAACGATGGACGAGGAATACCAACAGAAGAGACGAGAGGCTATGAACAAACAACCCAGTGGCCTGAGAGAGGGGCTGACCAGGGGAGGAAAGGGATTAGTGTCTGTATGTACTCAAACTTGTCAAAATGTTCTGTTAAAACTCTCATTCAGTCAGTTAACTAGTAAGAATAATAATGTAAATTTGCCATTTGCTTGAAAGACGGACTGCCACCAGGAATTCAGCCGTATCGTTATGAATGCATTGTTGCTCCTCATAATATTGGTTTCCCTTTCAGGGTTTCGTGAGTGGGATCACAGGGATTGTTACCAAACCTATTAAAGGTGTGTTGAATTAGACCCTCATATAGATTTTAGTGATAACATATAGCACAAACTGGTATGACATTATATGGCCAAAATAATGTGTATATCCAACTTTGTGGTGATGTTTGATGACGTGTTACTTTGCAGGAGCCCAGAAGGAGGGTGCAGCAGGCTTTTTTAAAGGTGTTGGAAAAGGTCTTGTTGGTGCAGTAGCCAGACCGACAGGAGGCATCATTGACATGGCCAGCAGTACTTTCCAAGGGATCAAGAGGTATGTTGTTTGCGGTGTACATACAGACGCACACTCAGTGTCCAGCCATTATTTGCCATTTGCCAGTTTCAGAACATACAATTAATGTGGGTCTGTTGTGGAATCACATTGAGTTTTTAGAGAGAAATACTTGTATAGTTTAAGTAAGAAGATATTATTTGTGGCATACCATATTTTTAGAAATAAATCACGTACAGTAAATGCACCAACAAAAAAAAATATGTTTTATAGCTGTTCATTGGGCCATGGCAGATGATTTTTAGGTTGGCATGTACACGTGAATCTTTGCGTGCCACTGTCATACTTGCGTGTATGCAGTATGTATCCCTGTTTTGTGTGTGCGTGCGGCAATGAGGAAAACAAGGTGTGTCTCAAAATGGATTTGCATGTCTTGTCCTGTTATTAGGGCAGCAGAGACTTCACAAGATGTTGAATCTCTGAGCCCTCCTCGCTTCATCCATGAGGATGGCGTCATACGACCATATAAGGAGATGGAGGGCCTCGGCAGTCAGATGCTCCAGGTAGGACGAAAGTCTCTGCATCATCAACTCTCCACAGTCAGACCTGGGCGAATAACAGTTGGTTGTTATTCTTCCTTTAACTGAGATGAGAAAATCTCTATGTAACATTTACTTGAATGCAATTTCATATTATAGCTCTTTTTTGTCTTTAATATGACTTTACAGTGTGTTTAGGGATGCATTAGTTATGCATTCACTATTTGCCCAGGTTTGCTAGTGTGTGGAGTTGAGTCCATTTGTGTGCGAGCATACAATAACGAACATTGATCATATTGTTACAGTTAAACCTTTTTTGAAACTATCCTCCCTTCATTCTGTTTTCTTTTAATTATCTTTAAATGTTTTACTCATTTTCGTGGTTATTTTTATAGATCCTTAGAAAGCAATTCAGCTCTGTGGCTGTGTTTTGTGTTGAAGGAAGGAAAAATAACACATTTTCAACCAAAGTAAATAAGCATAAGTAGAGAGAAATTGAAAAACACCTCCTGTTCCAAAGTGAAGATTACTGAGACATTTGATGTTCTTTGAAATAAATGTTTACTGCAACAGAGCTTTTTACAATGTAGCTACTTCGCTGTTTTGGCTCCATAGTATCACTCAAATTATATGATGGGTTTAGTTCTGTGTGATTTGTTACATTGATTTTATTCGGTAAACTGTGCTACATCTGGATGCAAGTGTTGTCCTCATTTGGCTAAACCTCGTCAATTAGCACATTCTGCCTAAAGCTATGAGCTTTAAGCTGTGGGTCACTTTTTTTGTTCTGACATTATTTAGCAGTCGAGCTGGATGGAGTGGGTTGAAGTTTGAGCTTATGAGTCTCAGGTCAGAGCTACACTTTTTGGCTCATAGTCAAGATGTGTTGGATCCCCTCCAATTCACAGACAGGTGACAAATTAAACAGCCTTAGTGAGGTGTTGGACCACAGCGAGCATCTAGAACAGCTTCAGCGCTGTTACTCCCTGCAGACAGAATTAAAAACATTCTTCCAACAGATATTACCTCATTTTGGTGTCTCGACGATGGTGATGGAGAGCGCTGTCTAAGACTTCAGTCCAAAAATCTCCCAGGGTGTTCAGTTTGCTCGAGATCTGGTCCCCGCATAGCATATGATTCACATCATTATCATTCTCATCCAACCACCTGCACTCATTTTATTCAGGTTTTTACTTTAATTTGTCACCCATCTGTATCACCAGCTTTAGACGTAGCCTAGTTTTGTGTATTAATAGGGTAGTGACTTTTACTAGACTTATGACAAGAATGATACAAAGGACAAATCACATTGGGTGGCATATTTCACGCTTGTGTTTTATGTTTCTGTTGTAGCTGGGTTAAATAGCCTACTAATACATTGTGGCTAAACTTAATTTACTTACTTCAGCAGGGCTGAACAATTTTGAAAAAATATCTAATTGCGATGATATTGACTGATATTGCAGCTGCGATATGATTTGTCATATCGCATTATCATTATTCTGATTTTTATTGAAAAACATATTTAAATGAAGCACGGTGCGTTTTTTGCAGGGATCTGCAACCAAACAAAGATGTTTTCTTAGATCTGTGGAATATGATGTGTAGGCCAGGACATCTCTGCAGCATGACAATAATTAATTTAAAATGGTATTTTGACACACATTTATCACCTTTTGACAAATATTGTGTCTCCTGCGATTTGAAAAAGCAGGCATCCATACTGCTTTTTCATACGATCAGATTTTGATGCATTGTTCAGCCCTATACTTTAGGTGAGAAACTTTTGACAGCAAAGCAGATAGACAGAAGTAATGTTAAATAAAATGTACAACATAATAAAAGCCATCTTTAGTTCCACCAAGATAATTCATTTGCTACATTAGGGCGTTGAGCTTCATCTCATTTTTACCAAGCATTGGAGTGTTTCTATGAGCCCTTAAAACTTCATGTAATACATAAAGATTTTTACAATAAGTAGTGGTTTTTACAGAGGAAAACAGTTTTACTTGACTGACCTGTCTCCCCACGTCACAGTGAGCTTCTGGTTCTCTCTGCTCTGACCTTGACTCTTCTCTCTTGTCATGTCCACAGAGGAGATTGGCCCACAGTGAATGGTGTAGAACTGACTCAGAGGATGAGGGTGATGGGGAAAACTGCTAGACGATAGAAGTGACAGCTGTAGTGTAGCGCTGGTGCTTGGTCTGAAGTCTGTAGAGTTCACTTTTGGAATATTTAAACAAACCAAAGAAAGGCGTTTGAGTAATTCATTTATTTGTTTTTATGTATTTTAGATTTCAAGTTGTCTATTGAGTTGATGGGTTTTCTTTATTTAAGTTTCTTACTGTTTTATTATTTCATTCCATCACTTCATGTATATTCATCAATTGTCATAACATCCTCATAATTATTATAGAGATTGTGTCTATTTTCTTTATTAATGAATGTGTGTATCATTCTGTCATTCACTGCCACTGTTCACTGCCCAGTTCATCTCAATAAAATGTTCACATTGTAAACTTCTCCATGCCATTGTCTTTGTTCCATCCCTTTCCTCACCACCCCACAACATTTTCCAGTTTCACTAGTGTAAAGTAAATGTTTTCTGAAGATATTCATTCCCTCATTTTCCAGAGGACCACGTTAGCTCGTGCTTATTTTACAGCATGCAGTTGTTTTGGAAATGTTTTTGAACACACTTGACATCATAGATTAATCCAGACATAGAATTGTTTTTTGTCTCGCTGCTTGTTTAAATATTCACTTACTTTCTCTCTTCCTTCAGAAAATTGAGAACGGACGTTTTGCCAAGTACAGATACTTTGCTCATGCCAAGGTCAACGACTCTGACTTCCTCATGATCACCAAGAGGTGAGTGTTTTTGTAATCTGACAAACATCTTTTCGTCTGCTTTCTCATATTCAAGGTATGACTTGTGAACATGATTTCCTATCATGTTCACAAACACTGTAGATTAGATTAGATTCTTTATTGTCCTTTTCAGGAAATGTGTTTCTGCCATCTCTACCTATATTACCTCACATATAAACAACATGAACATACATAACATGTTGTACATTTTATACACAAATTGACACCCCAACCAAAACATACTTTTTAATTGGCAAGTGCTCTTGTTGAGTAGTGTTATGGCAAAAGGGATAAAACTCCTGCTATAGCGAGCCTGTTTCCAGGCCAGAGATCTGTATCTGCATCCTGATGGTAGCAAAGTGAAAAATGTGTTGAGAGGATGACTGATGTCTTTTATGTGTGCTTTCTGTAAAATGGCTTTCCTGTTGAGGTCAGAGAGGTTGGAGGTGGGGAGACAAATTATTTTGGAGGCGTTTTTTGTGATACGTGTAAATTTGTTCTTATTGGTAATAGTGGTCATGTTGAAATAACACATTGAACAGTAAAGAAGGATGGGTTGAATTGTGCTTTTGTAGAGCACCAGCAGAAGATCTTTCCTCTTTACTGTATGTTTTAATGAGACGTAAAGCCTATTGCATTTCTGTTATTTTTTTCCTGCAAAGTAAACTCAGTTCTGGGGGCCTAAACATACTTGAAAACTCACCAAACTTTGCACATAATTCAGACACCCCGAAAATTTCATATTTTATGGGTTTCGCGCATGGGCGTGGCAAAATGGCTCGCTAGCTTCCCCTACAGAGCAGCCCCCGGGCAACGTTTCACCTACATCTACCAAATTTCTGTGGTACGTGTATCATGTCTAGACGCACAAAAGCTTCTTGAAGCCATTGTCTAAACCCAACAGGAAGTCGGCCAGTTTGGTTTTAATGGTCATTTTTGGCGATTTACACACATTGTACTTTAACGAACTCCTCCTAGGGATTTTGTCCGACCGACTTCAAATTTCTGCTGTGCCTTCTAAAGGCATTGATGATGAAAAGTTGTGCTCTCTGTGAGTTTTCATCAATGGGCGTGTCCTTGGCGTGGCATCCAAAATCGATGATTCGCTGTGAAACAGGAAGTTGTTCTAACTTCAGTGTGCATGCTCAGATCTGCACCAAACTTTGCATGTAGGATGACAGTCCCGCCCTGAACACATCCATATGCCAACAAACAAACACACAATGTGCTGCTGGTAACGGGAAATGACACGTTTTACGCTATGATGGACTACTCCAAGCAAGATAGCCATATCAACTTCAAAAGTGTCCCAAAAAACCCTAACACATTGACAATGCCATGTTGTAAAACTTGTGAGTTTTCGGTAAACGGCGTAGCGGGGGCGTAGCGGGGGCGTGACGGCGAAGTGCCATGCTTCGCCATGACACAGGAAGTTGTTGTAACTTTACTGTACATGCTCAGATCTGTACGAAATTTTACACGTTTAATAAGTCATGCCCTGAACACATGTACATGCCAACATTCACCCATGGTCATAGCGCCACCTGCTGGCAACAGGAAGTGACCTTTAAAGAAGCAGCCCCCGCCGCACGTTTGACCTACATGTATGAAATTTCTGTGGCACATGTATCATGTCCAGACGCACAAAAAAGCCTCTTGGAGCCATTGAACCCAACAGGAAGTTGGCCATTTAAGATTTAATGATTAATTTTGGCGATTTACACACATCGTACATTAACGAACTCCTCGTAGGAATTTAGTCTGACCGACTTCAAATTTCTGCTGTGCCTTCTAAAGGCATTGACGATGAAAAGTTGTTATAACTTTAGTGTACATGCTCATCTGCACCAAACTTTACGTGGTTCATAACTGGCCCACCCCGAACACATCTACTCGCCACTATTAATTTATATTCATAGCACAAAGTCCTATGTAGCGCCAAAAAGGGGAAACAGAAAGTGACGTAAAACATGTTCATGCAGCGTCCGAAGCGCATAGCAAATTCACTCCTGCACCGGCAGAGCTCCAGAATATGCAACATGGCCGCCTCACACCCCGCCGCGCTACACGTGGGAGGGCCCGCCCAATGCTGCTTGCAGCTTTAATTGTGTTTTGTTTTTCCCAACATGTTCAGATTTTCTCAGTATCCGTCCTGTGTGATGTATCACACGAGTTTGCCTCTATTTCTAACCACCTACCTGTGTGCCACTCAAACAGTATAGTGTATCCTTTACTTGCAGAGCTTTTTCTAACCCTTTTTATGTCATTTCTTTTTTCCAGGGGAATATTTTTCGTGACCAAAGGCACTTTTGGCCAGCTGACCTGTGAATGGCAGTATCTGTTTGAAGAGTTCACCAAGGAACCAATGATTGTGGAGAGCCGCCGACTTCGCATCGAAGCCAAGGTACAAAACCTAACTCACATTTTAAATCCAAAATCAAAAGCTAGACTTTTCCCAACTTAATTGTAATTTATTACAGGTCACACAATTATTTAGCCGATTATTGCGCTAAATGCCTTGTCTTGTGTGCTGCAGGAGAGAGTAAAGTCTGTCTTCCATGCCAAGGAATTTGGGAAGATCATAAACTTCAAAACCCCTGAGATAGCCAAGGTAAATTGACAAAATGCCCAACTGTTATCTGCTGTCTGTATAGAATGAAAATGAGCCCACTTGATTCACTGAAACTCGTGTTTCTTCATGTGTCCAACCTGCAGTCACAGTGAATCATTGTACTTAAGGTAGTTCTAACTTTGGTTCTGATTTATTTACAGTGGGTCCTTGCCAAATTGGAGGATGCAAGAGAGAGTTTACCCAAATACTGACTCATCAACTAGAGGGAAAATGATAAAAAGAAAACACACACACACACAGAGTCTGTGTGTGTCAGTGCCTTTGTTCTTTACTGCATGCTACTTTTGTTTACCTCCGTGTGTGAGTAATGGTAAAAACACACAAACAATGCTGTATGTTGACTGTTAGCGTGTGTTGGGGATGAGAGACTGAATGAGTAGTTTCTATGTGTGCATGCCTACAAAAGTGCTATACATGACTTAACATTGATTCACCACAGAGGCTCAGAATGCATTGAACCAAAACTTTGTTTTACTCTCTTCGCTCTGATTGCACCCATCCTTTTGCACACAGGTAATTTATTTGTAGTGATCTCTTTTATGGAAACTAACGCTAGTCTTGAGTTTACAAACACATTTCATCAGCATCTGCTTGGGTCTGAAATGCTGGTGAAATTGGAGGATTTTCAATTTGCTTTAGTTTGCCATACTCAACCAAATGAACATTATGTCACTAACTTCATTAATTTTCATTCAGCATATTTAAAATGTGTTTTCCTATAGAAGCTACAGTGCTACAGTTAATAATACACATGGTAGCTTGAATAACATTGATGCCAAATCAGCCATAACTGTTGTAGCACATTTCAAAAAGTCAAATTTTGAGTGTGTCTTTATAACACATGTAATTCAAAATTTGGTGTCTTTCACACCTGTTTTCTTTTACTCTATATCTCTTACACATTGTTTTTCCTTTTTTATACATTTCTGCAAGATGCAGACTGGTCAGTGTGTTATTTAGAGATGCATGCTATTTTTATACTGTACTTACATGTATCAATCTGCTGTATATTGATCTAATATAGTATCCTATCTGTATATATCCATCCTTGCACAATGGTCTGTATTATGGCGTTACAGATTGTAATTTCGTGATTTTTATGTTTTTATACCACACATATGCAATGAAAACTATGTTGATGAATTATGCAGAGAGAAGTATATTTAAAATAAACGAATGCTAATTATTATCAGCTGCTGTTTATGTATATTTCAAAGGTTTGCTGTTGGTTTGGGGTGCATCGCAGTTTAATAAGACTAAATATGTCTGTTGCCGGTAATATTTGTCATTTATGTTTTTGGGGAGCAAAACCTTCACTGCAGTGGCTTAATTTTTTTCCCCATAACCGTTTTCAAGAAAATAAAATATGTTTCAAATGTCAGCATTCTCTGCCTTTATTTCTTGTACCCAGAATATATCAAGCACACAAATTGCACTCTTCATTAAGTAACTAGAACTTTATTAAAAACTACCATAAATATAATTTCCATTTCTCCTTGAGTAGCGTTTTTCAAAGCACAACTGGGATTATTTACATCTAAAACAAAGTCAGTGGTTGTGCTGTCTGTCCGGCGTAAATAAGGCACTTGAGGCAAAAGCTGACACAGGTGGCTCAGTGTTAGAAAAGGAGAAAAAAAAGTACACAAATTTAAATATCAAATCACAAAACTCATTACATGAGCAGAAATTGTATCAGTTAAAGCACTTGAATCCAATTTCTTAAAGTATTGTAGTAGTAAAAAAAAAAAAAATAACTAGCCCACACAAGAGGTCAATGCTATTAACACCAACTTTCACTTCTACTGCAAAGTATCAACTTCTTAAAGTACATCTCTATAAAGGGTGGAATGGAAACAAAATTCAAAAATTGCATTTCAGACACAGAAACTTACAGAAACCGTAGTTTGGGTTTAACTCTTACATGTTCATATTCTCTTTGGCTGCATTTTTACAGGCACAATGATGTGAAAATATTTAAACATTTGGATTAGGAGATGGGGATATTTTCAGTGGTTTTGTAAACAGATAGGAACTGTAAAGTCTAATTGTTCTCTGTTTAGACAGCAGAGAAAAGGCACTGTCAAGTTTTGTTTAATGTAATTCTCCTATCTTGGCTCTCCTTATGTCTTTCCTGCTACCCTCTTGTATCCATCTGTCTCCTCTCCTGTCCTGCACCTCTTTACACCAGATTGAACTCCTTCAGGTTGTGTCTGAGGATGGTGTCTTTGACAGCCACAAAGACGAAGCGGATGTTTTCTGTGTCTGTGGCGCAGGTAAAGTGAGGGTACAGCGTCTTATCCTTGTCCGGGTTTTGTTCTTGGTACATCTTCAGGATGAATTCTTGAGCTGCTGTAGGGTCCTGCTGAGGTCCTGCAATTCAGGGTTGACATTATTTCAATGAGTTTCTGTAAATTTAATATTGAAATTTTATTTGTACTATTTGTTTAAAAATAAAATATTAGTCAAGCCTGTTCTCTAAAAGATTTCCAAATACAAGAGGCATTAGAAAAATGGTGTTGGAGGTTAGCTAACCTTTGAATACAAATGTTCTACTTTATCTGACACATGCCACTCAGTTGCCAGTTTATTAGGAACAGCTAGCTACAACTAAGACAGTCTAAGACAACCGCTCTGCAAAGAGACCCTCCTCCATGAAGGTTACAATGTTCAGCTCGTGTTGAAACTGTTTTAGAGAGGTGCTAATTACATTTTCTGATCATTTTGGAGGGTGTAGATGTTGAATTGTTCTGTGTTTCTGTTATTTAACTCAGTGGTTTTAAAAGTAGGGTTCATACACACTCTGTAATAAAACATCTAGAAGCAAAAATCCTATCAGATGGGGATCCGTGGTCTAATTTGTGTGATTTTAGGGGACCTTGATGGAAAAAAGTGTGAGCCACTGATTTAGCTTACCATATAAAGGGGGTGGACAAACTTATAGAAATGCCTGTCAGTACGCAAGGCTGTTGTATTTGACTGCAGTAGTTTTAGCTAGGTGTACCTGAGAAACTGAAACAAATTAGATGTACGTGACAAGTTTATCACAAGATCTATGAATAATACCTCTGGTCTGACACTAATATATCTTGCACCATAAGTTTTGTTCTTTGTCCTTTTCAACCCAAATTCAGTTACGAATGTGCAAAGGCAGACCCTATGGGGGATAAACCAACATCCAAACAAACTTACTAACCTGTGAATTCAGGGAAGTAGGTGGCTACATGCGAGTACATAATCTTCTCCCTGAGGATGTCGGTCTTGTTGAGGAAAAGTATGACAGAGGAGCGCTGGAACCAGGGATAGGTTATGATGGTTTTGAACAGGGCCTTGCTCTCCTCCATACGGTTCTAAAATAAAATTGTAGCACAACAAGAGGCAACAATAAAGACACATTTTAAGGGATTAAAGTTTTGAATGCTGCCGAGCTGATTCTCACCTCATTGTCACACTCAGCCAGGACCTGGTCGTACTCACTGAGCGCCACCAGGAAGATGATGGAGGTGACGTTCTCAAAACAGTGGATCCACTTCCTCCTCTCTGACCTCTGACCCCCGACATCCACCATCCTGCCACAACAGCCAATCCCAACAACACAAACAGAAAAGGTAGCCTATGTTACGTCAAAAGTCACCTGTGCTGTGTACTGTATGGCCAATTACAAAGGTGAAGCCATTACCTCTCATATTCAGTATGTTATGTCTCACCTGAAGATGACATTCTCCATGTCAAAGGGGTATTCGATGATTCCGGTGGTTGGCACTCGGACTCTGAGGATATCCTGCAGGTCAGGTATATAAGAGGGTTGTGCAATTCGATCGAGATCGGTGAGATAGCTGAAAAATGGAGAAAATAAGCTCAAGGAGAGGAAAAATAAAAGAAAAAAAAAGACAATTGGGGGAATTTTGTGGCTATTAAAACAGACTTGTGTATTATCTGTTTGACCTAGAATTTGTGACCATACTGAGACATAGAATGTCTCAAAAACCGCTAGGAAAGATAAGTAGCAAACACAAGCTAAATAAAAAATGTATTAATGCAAATGTTTGTTCCACTATCAGCAGGTGCTAGTCTGTGTGGTCAGAAGGGACATTTCCTGCTCCTATTTGTGTCTTTTTGTGCTTACAAAACATGGCAGCGAGATTGACCCAGTGAGATGCAGATAGCAGACAAAATTGTAATTGAGCCTATAATAAGGACCATAATTAGAACCAAAAACAGTCTAGCTTTTCTTTTTCTTTTTCATTTAGTTGGCGGTATATTTACAAATTTTATTTCCCAACATTAAGGTATAAATACTCAAAGCCTTCTTTCCACCGCCAGGGGGAAAAAGTGGTGGAGTTTTTTATGTCTTTACATCATGTTGTGCTAAAATTAGTCTGATTTGAATCTTAGAGCATAGGGATCGGCATAAAACTTTAACTTTAGTGCCTTCAATAGAGGCTACAGCCCTGCCTATTTAATGCAATCCAATACTATATAACACTAACTTACTACTATAAGCATGATAAATTTATTGAGCCTGTGTCAGAGAGGTGTTGAACTGACCTGTTTAATATTTTTTCTGCGGTGTTAAGGCATTGCCTCGCGTTATCTTGTCAGGTGTTCCTGTTATTTTGCCTAACCTGATATAACTGGTAACAATTCGGCAGAGCTGAAGAGAGTAGAGTCTGTGTGCATATTAATGAGCAACAAAAAAGTTGCATATCTGATGCTCACTATTTGGTGGAGTCGGACAGCTGGTATTCCCTGCGTCGGTCGTAGCACTCCTGTATTCCCGCATCTTGCCACAGACTCCTGATGGCCTCCGCAAGGCTTTGATCGAACTCCTCCACCTTGTCCACTTCCACCTCCAGGACTGAGTTTGCATGGCCCTATGGAAACAGACACAGAGAGACAATTAGACAATTAGAAAACGGTTCATCCCGTATGTCCCCCTACTTCTCTTATTTTGCAGGAACAGATCAAGAAGTGGATTCTGTATGTTTTGTTATAAGACACTTTACCACCCTGTCGTCTAGAAATTACATTTATATTCTGATATTGTATTGTGTTATGTGAGTATAGTAAAAAAGAAAGAAATGCAAAGCTTGGGAATATTTCCGTCTTACATACTTTTGATAAAATTATTTGTTTCTAATGATCTGCAAGATACCATACAATGTTTTTCATGTTTTAGACTATTAACTACAACTCACATACATTGTCCATCCCTGGTGATCCATAAATTATTTTAATCCAATGATGTTAGAAAGAATATGGATTAGTGGAGTTTTAATACAAAGTATTCCATATCTGTGTGTATGAATAGTGAAACAATATTCAAAATGAAACATCAGAGCTGAGTTTGTGCTGGAAAAAAAGTATACCATGCATGTTGGGTACGGACAGGCGCTCAACAAAAACAAACATGAATGCACAGAAAGTTGGCAAAAATGAACCTAAACCCCAGAGTCAAAAATAAGTTCTCACAGATGGCAAAAGGAGCAGACCCAGTTTGTACCTTGTTCTGCGGATCAGAGAAAGATATACTAAGCGTCTCCATGGCTCGGACCATGACCTGCATGGAAGTGTAGATGTTCTGGAAGACCAGTTTGGAGTAGCTCTTCTTGTCCTCATCTGTGTATCCTCCTCCATGGATAATCCTCATTTGTTTGATGAAGGTACTCTTTCCACTCTCTCCGGTACCTGTTGGATACAGTAGGTGTTAAATCCATTAATATATTTTTATATATGCCAAATTTTTATTATAATTACCTCCGAACATACTGTGAATAAAGTTCAAGGGAAACTTCATTTGAATGTGTGGGGAGACAGGAATGGAGGGTGAAGGTTGCAGGGTGCTGATCGATATTATGACTGAGTTATGAGTTGAGTTATGTTAAATTTTGTCTCTGGATTCTAATTAATTGTGTAAATGTCCTGGCCAATTTGTCTGAGGGCTGTCAAATAAAAGGGATCATGTTGACAGCAAGAGGAGGAGGAAAAACAGTAGACTGTTTTAACTGCCAGGATTTTTACGTCAGACATCAGGTTATCACATATGACTTAGTTTAAAGCATCTGGATGTGGAAGTATTTAAATAAAACTAGCAAAATCACAATTACACTAGAAGAGTGCACTCCGAAGAGCGCAGATCTCCACCAGGTGTGTCTGAGGGCATGTGGGTGGGGAAAAGGGAATGCTGGCAAGGCTGTGTCCAGCCTGTACGCATGAGAGCAGTGGACAAGATTTTTAGTGTTTTATATAATATAGCCTCAGTTTTGTTTAAGATGCATAGAATAGTGTAATAATTTGTAAGTGAGTGTCCTGGGTTTGCCTAATAAGGAAACAATTAATGGGCCAAAAAGTTTTTTTTATTCATTTATTTTATTTAGAACATTTTATAACAAAATATAACCCCCCCTGCCAAACAGAGAAGAGTTGAATCTCACTGTGTAGTGAAGATGGCAGTGAAGATAACAAAAACAGGGATTCATACATCTTGTATGGTGCCTAACTAGAGTGGATCATGCAACTATGTAAGACTAGTCCTTAGCCTAGCTGACTGCCAATAATGCATTTTTCTATGTTGTAATGCATATCGTAAAATGGTGAATACTGCTAAAAAGATGAAAAAAAAAAGTGTGATTCACCACAACCACGAAAGGTACTTGAGGTTATGATGGTCATAACTCAAAAAATATGCACACAACCATTTTCTAAAATGTATTGTAACTCTTCTTCTGAAAAGTAGGGTAATAGAGGTATGAAGTACAATAAACTGTAAATACTCTAGTACAAGTAACTCAAAATTGGACTTACAGTTTTTCTCAACTGCTTATAAGCAGGCTTCTGAACTAAAATTTCAAAACCATAACTCCATTTTTCAAAAAGCACACCCATTTCCTTTCTATCAATATTTTTCACTCAAGTCAGTACTGGTTGAGCTCAATTACCCCACAGCCACCCAGGTGGAAGCACAAACAGTCAAAATTGATAACACACCAATCATAAGCTTCAACAGATAGATAAATGGGCCAGAGTCAGTTTATCCAGTTTTGGAACAATGGATCCAGAGAGAGGTGAAGGAAGAGGAAGAGGACACCAGAGAGGAGGAGGAGGAGGAGGAGGAGGTTAAGGAAGCTGGAGAGTAGGAGTTGCAGGAGAAGTAGCAGGATGCGGAAGGAGGAGTAGATAGGAAGAGGAAGTAGAGGAGAAGAATCCCAGACCAAAGGCAGGATGCTGAGGCAGAATAATTAGTTGTATGGTGTTTTGTACTGTACAGTACTAAGAAATAAAAAAAATTGTAAATGTTTACTTATTTTTTATTTCTTTTCTTTTGTTCAAAATGTGAAATAGATTCTGAGGGGGAGAACCACAAGCAACATCACTAATAACTAGGGCTGGCCACGTTAACCCGTTGTTATCGCGTTAACGCATTAATTAATTAACGCCAACAATTATTTAATTGCATGTTAACGCAGTTTTTAATATTATTATTATTTTGAAAGTCCGTTGCTCACTCGCTCTGAATGCACATTCATTCAACCCATGGGTCACAGGAGGGGTGGTATGTTGATCAGCCTGTAAATCAACCACACAAACAAGCAGCGTGTGGGAGAAGTAGATAAACAGAATTAAGAAAAGCGATCACAACTGTTTATGCTGCACCCTGATAAAAGAAAATGTTTCTGCTACCTGTTCAGAAAAAAAACAAGAAAACAGATTATATATGTTAGCTGTTGTTCATAAGGTGCCTGTTGTTATGATTGTGGCTCTGGAGTGATGGTAACTTGTTTTAACAAGTTAGATAAAAGGTAATGGCAGTGGCAAAGAGCTTTTGTTTTATATTGGATTTGATTAATGTTTAAGTTGAGATTTACAAAAGAAATATTTTATTGCTACTGTGTATAAAGGGAATACTGCTGGTAAAAAGCACCTTATTTGTTTAAGTGTTTGCAAACCACATGTTATTGCAGTTTTGTGTATTTAGCAGTACATTTAAATTAAATGTGCACAATACACTACTTTAGAATTGATTATTCAATTTTGCACGTAACAATGCGATTAATCTCGATTAATCACAGAAAATTATGTGATTAATCGTGATTAAACATTTTAATTGTTGCCCAGCACTACTAATAACCAGTTTTGCAGTATTGTTTTGAATTTATCCCACCACTGTAACTGTGTTGCAGTGTGTGTGTTTTTGAGGGCTTGTGTGTTATGTCTGACGGCAAAGTTTGTTTTTGAATAGTTTTGAGTGGATAGGTTAATTTTTACCTGAAAATAGGACGATTGGGGAACTGGGTGAGAAGTTGTGGATTTGTGTTTAGAGTTTTGAGAAAAAGAGGCATAATTTCAAGAAATGTGTTTATGCAATTGAGAAAAACTGTAAATCAAGTACTTAATTAAATCTACTTTCATTACTGGACTGGAAGTCTCCACTGTCCCCATGTGTCATGAAGTGGCTTAATGAAATGCTTTCTATGACAAAGATGGAACAGATTCATTTAAACGAAGGAAACTCACAAAAGTACTTCTTGAAGGTGTGGAAAACATTTTTGATGTTGCTTGATCAGACTCCGATACTCTGGTAGTCCTCCCTCTGTTTTGTTAGTTTATTTTTTGTTCTGTTTGGTTTTCCTTTTCCTTTTTGTCAGTTTTAATTCTGCTCCTTGGTTGATTGCCGTTTTCTGTTTGTTTTTGTATTTACTGTTTGATTGTAATGAGAAAAGCTGAAAATAAAGTAATAAAAAAAAATCTACTTCCCACCACTGTCCTGTCTGTTTCTGTGCAGATTGTTACTAGAAGTCAAGTTAAAGCTGATATTAACCTTTGTGTTCAAACATGCCACCTACACTCGGAGGTCAGTTTATTAGAAAGGTGTGGAAAAAATATTAGAAATATAAATTTGAAAAAGGATTTTACCACCCACCAAGACTGCACTTTACAAGAGCTGGGCAATTTTCATTTACACAGATATCATATCAGTGTTTGTGCGTGTATGTATTTGTACATATACTAGCTTCCCACAGTCAGTCAAACTAACAGACACACTCTACTTAAAAGGCCTGTCCATGCACACTCAGACTCTGTCTGTCGGGTTCCTCTTCAGTTCTTGCAGCACAAGCTCCTAATTTTCTCATTCAGATCACATGATGCTGCACCCATTTGTTTAACAAATGTGTGTTTGTTACCCACAAGTTGCCATGTGAGTGCCTGCGCCATGCCTGTGTGTCTGTGTGTGTGTGTGAGCATACACCTGTATCTGTATTCCTGCCTCTCAGCAAAGTGCGTTAAAGCTCTGTGATGAGTGGTGTGAGCCTGGTTTCCTGGCTGTTTTGCATGGCATTATGAATGCTTTGAGTCTTTACATCTTAGAAAGCAAACCTTAGACAAATTGTCTGCATTTGAATGCACCTTGTTTACAAGTCAAGTTTCTTGGAGATGGAGGGGGGGTTGGACAAGACAGGCAAGTGAACTCTGGGATGGAGGCAAATCATGATCCTGCACGTCTGCTGTGTTTTACTTGTTCAGAGAGAGAGTCAGGTATCACTGTTGTATCACTGTATGCATCCTGGTTTTTAAATCTGTGGGCAGGTACATTATTACTTTCATTTTTATTGTGACATGTCTGTCTTTAATTTTGAGGTTCCTTTAATCCAAGACAATTTTATCTTACAGTAGAAAAACAATAGAAGAAAACTTCAACCTTTAACAAACCACAGACCTATTGAAGATAGAGTGGACTTTTCATCCAGTAGTTGTTTAACTACAAGCATTGCTGCTATGAATTCATAAGGCGGATACACTAATCAGACGACATACGTTACCCATGTTCCTCAGAGTCAAGATAGTGGTACTAAAACTGAAATTTGATGTAGTTATTTCAGTGGCTCTGACATCAGACATTCATTTTCATTGGGAGCAAATCTGAGCTGTGCATTAGCATGTCCTCTATATGTTATCATTATTGATTATTTGATAATTTATTGAATAACAATTGATCAATCAACTTACTTGATGAATAACAATTGATTAAAATCATAGACAAAAACGTGTATAACAAGCAACCAGTGTTATGCATTTGAATGTTTAAACTGAACCCTAAAAGAATTAATTTTACAGTTGCAAGCAAACCTTGCATTTGCTAAGCTAGATTAATAGAAATGACTGACAATCACTTAGCAGAACTGTCATGTTCTGTTAATCTACTAATCAATTGACTTCAGCTCTGTTATCTAAAAACACACATTTCTGATATGAACTATAAAGTGTTCAATATCAGTACATTTATATTTATATTTTTTTGCTGTGGTCTCCATTATTCCTGAATGGCTGATGACATAATGTTTAAATTAAAATTAAAATTTTAAATGCTTAAAGGGGCACTTCACCGATTTCAACCTGTACCAAGAAACATTGTCAAGTCTGACAGTTTGTGATGAGGGACGCCTTGGTTTGGGGACTGAAGGCTGCACATTTTTGATGGAAAGCCTGCATCATAAACTGGGGGCATTCATGGAGTTTGAAAGACATGGATATTTACCAGCCACATAGGGCTGGGCGCTAAAACAATAATAATAATTATTGCAATATAATTTTCCTCAATAACAATATTAATAAATGTTCAATATATTGTAAATAAATATTTGGTTTAATTCATTTGAATTACAAACAATCTATCATTTAATTTTTCTATTAAAGTATTTATTGAGACAAAGGAACTGGAAAAAAATGACTACCGTAATCATATTTGTTGAAACGTTTTTTTTAATCATAATAGTTTTGATTGTTCTACCTCAGATTTGTTAAGAGATCCACTGTTTGGCATCAAGTGTTTGTCACATTCTGACCATAAAGAAAATTTTAACCACATAATTAACCATCTGGTTTCTTCAATTTTCACTCAGGAGCAAAAATCTGCCTTTAAACTTGAAAGAAATAATTATTTGACACATAAAGTGATAATTAGCAATATCAAATGATATGAAATGTTTTAACTGTTGGCCATATCACCGAGCACTACAGCCACAGAAGGTGTAATGAATAGATGCTATCAAGTTGTATTACAGGTAGGCTAGTGTAGGGTTGTTGGAATCATCATGTATATAAGTTATCTCATATTTACTCTTCACTCATCATATTCAATACTGCACAATGAAGTGCATATTAGAACATTCTGTACAGCACCATAGCCATAGCAACATATGCTAATCTAACATTCTCACAGTTCATGTTGCTGCGTACATCTCTGTCCGTTCTCCTCGCAAGTAAAAAGCCATTAACTCTCTTGTCTTTCTTCCTTGTTTGATATTTTAGGTGTCTAAACCTGACAAGGGTCCATTGTTTTTGTTGCTGGAATCTTACTAGGGACTAAAAGTCAGAATATCTTGATATCTTTCTTCTGCTGCATTGCTTTTTACCATTCTTACTTTCCAGCTTTCAAAAGTGCAACATGAAATAACTGGAGTAAATGATTTTTAAATGTGTGCCTCACACACATTGATTCATTGCGTAAGATACTATAAGATGCTAAAACACATTGCTTAATTAATTTAATGTTTTATTAATTCTTTGTGCTGCATTTGTGTCACCTGTGTGTATTTCCTCACATGAATCCTTATTTATTTGCCTACATTTGTGTCTTTTATGCACCTCTGCATGTATATGGGTGTGTATCCCTGTGAGTAGTGTAGTGTATGGTGTTTTACAGTTTCCCTGTGTGTGCTGAATGCTGACCACAGGTGCCTACACACATGCAGAGAGACAGATAGACACAAGACTTTTACACATTCACAGACTAGACACAACTTCACACCTACACACTTCCTTGTTAGGGGTTGCAGTGAGCTGACGTGGTGCCGTCTGTGTGAATGAATGTGGTGTTAATGTCGCCGAGATAAGAACTACTATCTACTATTGATTGTCACACTCTGCCCTCTTACCTTTTTTTTTCTACTGAAGCTAACATGGCAGGTGAGGCTTCTCAGAAAATGTAAGGCAGATAAGAAGTCAATAAGCAACATATTGATTTTTTTTAAGTATAACCTGTATGGCTGCACATCACACAAAAACAGACCCTATTATTACATACATTGTGTCAGGCTATTCATTCCGCATGGACATTTAAATTCCACCAGGAGCATCAGTTGGTTTTAAAATTGCAAACCATGTTCAGTATATTAATTGTGAGGCAAAACATTAAAACAGTTGCATAATAATAACACTAAAACAGAACAGTTGCAAACTTACCAACTTATTTCACTTTATATGAATTGTACATGTCTATTTGCTTGAAATACGCATTATTCCTGCTTTCTTTGCTGGTAATACTTTTATTCATGTGTTTCCAATGATGTGCAGTAATTGCAGTGAAATTGCCGCTGAACTAAATGGACCAATACTTGGTCATTTTGCCGCACTGACATGTGTGCATTGTCCTACAGCTTTTCAAGTCTGGTCACTGAATCAACATAAGAGGCAGAATGTGTGTTGAGCTTTCATTCGGCTTTACTCCCACTCGTCCTCTCTGGGGACCTGTGACCATATTAATGAAATCCACTGAGGGCTCTGAGTCACTCTGATCAGGTAAATACATTGTAATATTGCTAAAGTACTTTCCAGATATCAAAGATAAGCGATCACTCAACAACTTGTAATCACTTATGTCATCAAATTGCTGATAATGCTTTAAAAAAAAAGCGGATTCAAAAATAGTTTCACGAGTTAAACTGAATAGTGAGCTTTGATAAGTGGGTCATCTTTTTTGTGGTAGCCTGTTACACCTGCTGCTGATCAGACAGTTTCACCAGGCCGCTGACTTGTTTCTGTGGTTTTTCTACTCAACATAAACTGCTCAGCCCTCACAGTATCCCTGTCATCCTGGACAGCTGTGAACTGTAGCAGCAATGCATTGTGCCAGAATCCATGTAATGCTGAATGTTAAAGTCTACTACCTCATCCAGGTCTTATCCATCAATTTTGTGACTGTCATCCACTATACAGTGAGCAGTGAGGAAAGCATTTTCAAAATTATATGACTGGAATTTATTAAGGATTTGTTTCAGCCTTTGACTGGCACCAACCTGACACTCTCTTTTCAGAGACAGCCCTTTCTAAGAGAGCAGTGGAGGGAAACCTATGGCTCACACCCTGCGCAGGGCTGGATTTGCATGACATTTGCAAGAGTTGCGCTCGGAGCAGTTAGTTATGGTTTTTAAACACAACCCCAGTGACTCCTGTCCCTGCAGTACTCCCACAGTGCTGCAGTAAAATGAGTTGTGGCCGGCGCACTAACTGAGCTATGGGTGCTCTTTGGGAGCCATGTGGCAACACTCAGTTTCCACATTTCACTTGACCTGTAAAGTGTTCCCAAGTGAACATAGAATCCAGTATCATAGTGCTGAAAGAACAAGAGTGGGTTCAAGCCTCAAGCCCTTTCTAAGCCAGACCTGCTGAAGTCTCCTTGAGCAAGTCAGTGAACTTTTACCAGGAAGTAAGCTGCGTGTGCCCCTCCTTCACTGTGGCGGAGACAAGTGAAAAACGTGTATGCATCTTAAACATGAAGCAGCTGATAATTGGCACCTGGACATCACATTTACATTTACCCCTTTACCCCAATGAGGCTGGAGTTTATCGAGGGGGTACATGCAGTAAACAGAGTAATCCCCTAACGCGCAGCCCTCTGAGAGAATTGAACTGGAGAGAAGAGAAGAGAGTTTCGGTTTCCACATCCATTTTGACTGGGGCCAATGTCAAAACGCAAAATCATATTAAATCGTCAAATATCTCGCTTCGTACGTTTTGAGTTGGTTATTTCTGTTCCAGGTGGGAACTAAATGAGTCCGGTAGAGAAATTAATCAAAGCTGAAAATTCTCCATAGTGCGCAAAATCGATGGTGCGGCCGTAGGCGCAGCGGCTCACACCCTGAATATCGGGCGCTGTACCACATCCGGAGACCAGAAAGAGGAATGAGGAGATAGGATAGGTAGAGAACTGTTAGGTATGAAACAGATACCCTACGTTCTCACACTATGCATGACTTTAATCCTTGATGCACAGTCTCATCTATCCAACTTATCAAATATCTTAAATTAGGCCTACACAGCTTTGGATATCCCTTAAAGTGTAGGCTATTCTATTCCTAGAATTTAAATACAGTTTAGTCGACAGGCTGTTGAATGTTTCTGTCCCACCTGCAACGATACCTGCATGCCCAGGTGTGGTTCAGGAAGCAGTGAAGAAATAAAGGGAAATTAAAAGCTGCCATTGGTGACTCGTTCACCTTCCGTCATTGTCACCAGGGATATGCACCAGAAAATAGCAAAAATGAAAAGCTTTGAGTTTCATAACATAAAGATCCTATTTGCATAGTTTCTAATCAACCCAGAGTGTCACTTACTACTCTGGGATGAGGGCCACTAACAAAGTGTGAGGAGGGCAACGCAGTCAACCTCGAGGCGCAGTGATGCTCACCCAGCAGCAGCAGCTTCAGCTCCCTGCGAGAGTCCTTCTTGTCTCTCCGCAGCTGCTTCTCGATCTCCTCGTTGATCCTCTGGTTCTCTCTGTCCTCTGCCGACACGCAACATCCAGCCATCCTTCAAACTGACCAGCTCACACCCAATGAGCCCCCCCTGCGGTCACCGTGAAACTGTCGAAGACTTCTGGAGACGTCCGCCCCTATAGTGAGGTCACGCCGCTTCTGCTACACTCGTCCTATTCGCACACTTCACACATTCAGAAGGGAGAAGGCGAAGAGCATCTTTAAAAGTGGCGCCGCGTGCTTCCTCTTAAGGCCAAATGAAAAAAGCAGTTGACTGAGAGTATAGTTTTTTTTAATAGTTTAACTATTCCCCGGCTTAAACAGACAATCCTTCGTTTAAAAGGAAAAGTCCAGAGATCTGACCTCTTTGAAAAGGTGCTGTGGTCGGTCTGAAGCAGGAGCGCACTTGTTGGACTTTATCCAGCCGGTAGGGAGGGCGTGGCACTCTGCAAATAGAAAAGGATAAAATGGGAAGTTCACCTCCACAGCAAGCAGACTGTTGTCTTTCCCCAACAGTGATGCCTGTGACAGGATAACCTACATAATAAGAACTAAGAGTAGGTGTGCTGGGTAGGCTTTACTAAAAGGGATAAAAAACGTATAAAGGAAAAAAAAAAAGCCGTATAAAGAAATTAGCCATAGGCCTTTTTTTTTTTAGATATGCACGTGATAACATGGTTGCCGGCTGCAAGTAGCTTTCGTTGCAACATTTTATGCAGCAGGCATGTATTTCAAAAAAGGGTTGAGGACGGGAAACGCCGTCCACAGTTTCGCAGCACCACAGGGAGAGAGAGGAAGTGAAGGATCCAGTACATCCTCTGACCCTGCCATGGCTCCTCACGGCCACGAGGGGTCAGGAAGGCCCGCTGTGAGTGAATGACTGAGCAGCCTATTTGAATTATACCCTGAGTTCATGACAAACTTTGCATCTCCAGCAGTTGTCATCATGTTGGAGGACAAAGGCTTTTGAGGAGAATGAAAGTCAAGTACTCACAGTTTTGGTTCATACCGCGAGCAGTAATGTTATACTAGTATGATAATGCAACTGAGATGTTAACGAGAAGGTTAATACAAGTGGGTTAATGTGAACTTGGGTTTAATAGCTCAGTGCTCAGTATCATTATTATAAAACACAGATGAGAGAAAACAAAATAAATGGGAGATGGAATTATGTGTGAATAAATTCAGAGCTGATATGCATAATATCATCAAACGTTTACAACTAAATACTTATTCTAAATCTATGACCCCAGGAATTATATGGCAATTTTCCTCATCCTCTAGGGTGGTATAATCCAGTCTAGAAAGATAGCATCTTTTCTTGGAATTCATGAATGGATCAGTTAAATAGTGGCTGTGGTCCTGCAGTAAGCAGCACTCACCCACTTAAATAAAATACAGCTACACATTCAAACACAGGGAAAAAACACTGGGAAAAGACCCTAGTAATGTGAAATTACAATGTGCTTTAAAGGAAATCATTAACGTCTCAACAGTTTGACTCAGTTTGTCAAAATACTGACAGACTTTGGTCTCATTAACACCCTTTAGAGATCTTTGCATCTATGTGTGTGTATGCAGGTCACTATTAAATCTGTATCATTAATACACATTTCACTGGGAATGTGAGATTGACGTACATGTGAATGTGTGTATGCCCTGACCTTAACCTGTCCGTGTCATTTACACTTTAAACTTTAATTAAATAACTTTCTTGAGCATTGGGTTATAACTAACCTTGACAAAATAACCACAGGCAGTCTTCGGGCGTTTTTGTGCAATTTACTCTCTGTTTATCCACACTTTTGTCCTCTTTTTGAACAACGTTCTCAACACATACATTTTTGAGAAGACCATTCTACTCCGTATCATCAGGATTGCTTTGCAACAGAAACATTTACAAAAACAGAAGGACTGAATGTGCATCCGCTGGAACATTTCATTTCTCTACTGAAACAAGTTGAGAATTTTCTAATGGAGAATCGGATTTATAAACTTTGTTTTTCTTCCCTTTGCTCTTGAAGAGATGATTCAGAATGTGAATATCAATCCTTCAAGGGTTTAGAAAGAAGTGAATTTATGAAATGGGATTTTCTTGGAGATATTACCTTGACCAAACCAAAAGGTGTCTTACATCTAAATAACCTTTATTTATGGTGGTGTTAGTAGTTTTAAACCAGGAAGTAAACAAAGCCAGCTCCCTGTCAGCCACATTTTCATATCTTTCTCTAAAAGTATTCTGTTGTCTTTTTTTTCCTTTTTGATAATTTTTTATGTGCATGCAAAACATATTAATTACCTAAGATAACAGGGGGGAAAGAGCTAAAATAACAACTAAGGGGCAATTTCACCCAACATGTTGCTTGGCAGTATGCTTGGGGCACATTCTGTTGAACTTTATAGGGTAAAAAGACTCACATCTGTGTTCACTTTGACTTGATTCAGAGCTTGACAGAGGTTAGAGGTGTAATACAAATGGAGTTCAAATACAACTGGCAAGGGTGTCTGGCAAAGCATTAAGCTCATGCTGTGATACATCAGTCACAGACCTGAACTATGATGGGGCGTAATGATATACATTTAAAGACATTGAATTAACCACATTGTACAAATGGCAGCTGTATCACTAATATTACAGAAAAGAAAAATCAGAGTCGACATACTTTTGAAAAGAAACATGTTGCTTCATTCCAAAACATGTTGAAGGAGGATACAAGGAAACATGGTACACATTTGGAGATCATCATAATAGCACTATTTCAAAATGAGTCATTAAACTTCATATCTTCATTATTTGGAGACAAAGAAACCCAAAAAAGTAGGCCAAGACTTGAGCAAAGAGCAGTTTATAGAAAGTTATTAATCCCCACACACGACCCTGCGGTTCCACAATATACTGTAAGTAACACTGTGCTGCTCTCTAACGTACTGCATGAAATTTAACCAGCAGCAGAGGTTTTCAACAATGCGTGTCAGCAAGTCAACACCAGCTGGAGTCTGTAGTGTCTTAAAGGGAAAATCCAGCCGGAATGTAACTCACATGTGCTCCCTCAGAGTAATCATGCCAACATGAACAAATCACTCACAAATCTTGGAAACAGTTTTTTGTGGCTCATATTTTTCTGATGAAATCTAATCATAGTTTGTATTTTTGCCAGTATCATAACATATACAATATATATTATAATATACTTTCATTATTGTAAAAAAACAAACACTAATCTTAGATTCACTATTAGTTGAAACACTCCAGCTTTTGCCATTTCTTTATCACTTGAGCTTTTTGACTGACTTTTTGAGGCTCACAAACATGGATGTGTGGTCCCAGCTCAGCAAATTGCTTAAATAAAGGATTTTCCCTTTAAGTAACAAGGACGATGTAAATAGCCACTTTACAACAGCAGAGACACAAGTTACCGTTTGCTGCAGCTCTACAAGTGATCAGCAACACTGATAAGTTGAAACTAAAGTTCAGCTTCAAAACTTCTCCTCTGGCAACAAGCAGTTTTTACATTAACACCATTTTAACATTCAGTAAAATGTGTGATGAGTTGCCCCTCCCCCCCCCTCCGGCACGCTTTTTTCTACTGCTGTTGACAAGTGGTTATTGTAAGATCTTGATTTACTTCAAATACATTGTGAATTGGACTGGAAATGAACTTGCTGAGGTGGTTGTTGCCTGCCAAAATCAACTGTCCTTGTAAGCAATTTCAGCAGCCAGCTGAAATATCTGAAAACAACAGGACCTCCAAGTGAGGGCTGGTTACCTGCCAAAGTGGCTGGTAAATGCCGAAACCACCGCCAAATGGCAAGAAAACAATCCACAGGTGGCTGGTGGTGATTTGGAGAACAGACCATGCAGGCACATTCTACACATACTGATGTGTAGGAGCACTGTTAATCATAGTCACATCAGGCAGTCCAGTGCATCATAATGCACTGTGGCGTGAATTTTAAGACATTAATTTGATGTGACAACATTATGAAATCAATAGAAAGTGTGTTTCGATTACAGTTCACTCATGATGTGCTGATAATTTCCTGTAACGACGTCATATAAGCTACATGAGCTACAATTCAAAGCTGTTCCCAGGTCTTCTTATCACAGAATAACAAAGAGTCAAAACCGGACAATCCTCCAGCTGCACAAGGGGAAATTATTGGCTCCACTAGCTTCACTTCTCGTAAAAACACAGGTGCCTTGCATGGACTTCAGAGGCACAGCTTATTCAATAAGGCAATATGTACATGTGAACTTGTGTAATCTCCTATGTAGTTTCATAAATAAAGTCTAAAATAATACTGTACATTCTAATTAAATGGAGGCAATCAAGATAAAAATTAAGTTTAAAAAAGAAAGAAAGAAAGAAAGAAAGCACCTGTAAATGTACCATCCTAATTAAGCCAAATGGTTGTCATTTTTGCACGTTTGTGTTCACTGGTAAGCCACAGATTCTGACACACTCTATAATACAGAGTTTCTATCTGGGTGGAGGGTCATTTTAGGGGAGTGTAAAGGGGGCAGCATTCCAATCTACTAGCATAAACAGTCCTTAACATGATTTTTATACAAAATCTGAGCCCAAGCAACACTTTACCTGCCTGACAGCCACATTGTTCTAATAATGTGTGTTAAATATAACATCTTGCCTACAAAAGGTGGGGTGGGTAGTGCTCAGGATCACAAGGTGTGCGGTAGACTAAATATCAAAGTTCATGAATACTTATTAAGTGTGTAATGAAATCAAACATAAAAAAATAAGAATCAATGAGTGATGTGATTATACCTATATGACAAGTGCTCTGTTCTTGAAGCCAGTTAACTATTACAAGTAGCCCTGTAAATTGGAGACAGTCTGCAGTTTTTCATATAAGTCAATTTAACAAACCAGCTACTATACATACTGGCATGCCAATCAATTTGTTGTTGGATAATAATATTCCTCTTTATGCAGTTCTGAAGCTGAACAATGTTTCTGTGCTGAGAAATAAAACTGGCAAAACACAAAATGTACATTCTTCTCTTTAAAAAAAAAGAAACAAAACCAAACATGTAAATAACATATTTTTTTCTTCCAAAAATGAATTAGCCTACATACAATACAATTACATAGATACATATTTTCAATACGCACATTCAATCTGCCAAAAACGTAATGATTACAAAGCCAACAGAGATGCTGCCATATATATAGAGAGAGATGTATGTACAATGATTATAGCATTCATAATTGCACTATGCCTCAATAAATGTAAATTACAGGCTTATGTTCTAGGGAATTGTTTCCAAAATATCTTAAAACTAATTTGGGAATGAGCAACTGCAAATCAGAGGTGCCAATCAAAAACTAGAAGGGCTTACTTTGGTAACAAGTAAATATGAACACTCAGCCCATTTACATAGGAATTTAGCCAAAAGTATTCTCCACTGCTATTAAACTACAACAGTCGAGACAGCCATCATCAATAGACACAGCTAAAGTGTGACTGAATAGTCTGCAGGCCAGGGGGAGGGGATTGTAGCCACACCCAAGGTTGTGATTGGACAGTTTTTCTGATTTTGTTGAATACTTCAAAAACTGTTGGTCAGTCTGTCCGCTCCTTCTGTGCTCATCCGCCCTGCTCTTTTCCTGTCCTCAATGCTTATTCCTTTCATTAATGTAGCACACAACGCAAAGTGAGTCTGCGTGAGTTGTTTTGGCATTGACAATAAATACATATTACTGTAATAAAAAAGCGTTATGGTGGCACAGTTGAACATAATCATTTAACAACATTGTCTCATAAATTATTACTTCCTTCAGTCTGTGTAAAGCAACCAGCACCGTCATGGTCTTCATGACATGACAGAGCAGAGTTCCCTGTGTGGCTCCTCAACTGGCCGCTCACAGCGTTTTAAAAGCCAAATTTCTTTTACACTTCTGAACTTCATGGTTATGGCGATGCTGGAGAATTGTCACATGACTGTCACTCAAGACACAGGCTACTTTCCCCAAAATGTGGGGAATGTACTTCCACGGTCACACGTGCTCTACTCATCGGATGGTACCAAAGTCAGTGTAATAATAATAATAATGACAATAATAATGATTTAAGTCAATCAATACCAAATTGATATGAACTCATTTAAAAATCACAGTTGATGCCTTTTCATCAAGAGACTTGCCAATCAGTCCTTAAAAGAAAAACAGGAAGCGGCCAATAAGAGATCTGTTGTGTCATGTCTGGCTGGGCAAACAGGTAAATGGATGAAACTTCAGAATGAACTGGTAGGTAATGAGGGAGGGAAATTGAATTAAAAACCCTTTTCCTCCTTTCCCCCATTATTTCATCAACTCCTTAAATAGCAATAAAACATTTACTTTTCTCACCCCTTGGGGACTAAGAGGTCAACAAATGACAAATAAATTAGTAATATGCAACCATTAGATTTTTTTCTTCTGATTTTCTTTTAATGTGTGTGTATATGATCTATCTTTTCACAGATTGCGTCAGTCAGTGTGTGTTGAGGGCCTGCTCCGCCCTACACCAGGTTGTACTCCTTTAGGTTGAGCTGCAGGATGGTGTCTTTGACAGCGGCAAAGACGAACCGGATGTTCTCTGTGTCGGTGGCACAGGTGAAATGAGAGTAGATGATCTTATCGCTGTCTGGATTCAGGTCCACAAACATCTTGAGGATAAACTCTCGCCCTGCTTGGGCATCCCTCTGGGGACCTGGAGAGGGGGAAGACGATGTTTTTTTCATTATACACTGTCTGTATTCACTCAATCCAAAACAAAAATACACTTTTTTAGGGGAACAAATAAATTAAAAATCATTCTGACATAATTTGTTTGTCTTGCAGGCTTGTGAATTCCACAATAAGTCTCGATACTGAAGATGCAGATGTTTATAAAGCAATGACTTTTTTGGTGCCTGTCCTGATTTATTTATAACACCACACTGTTTCCAAGTGTCTGCGTTCACTCAAGAAAATGAGCACAAATTACTTCAACAGTTTTTAACATTTTTTGTTTGTGCATTTGTCAACATCAGCGGGATTACTGAAAGCTTTCCTGTTAGATGCCGACTGTTTTTCCCAACGGTCAAAAAGAAGACATCTACTGCCTTCAAAAGGCTTTTCACAAATGAACAATCAGTTTTACTTTGATCCATTTCAAAGTGTTTGACATTTGAAGAGAAATGTCATGTCATGGCTGAAATAAATGAAATTTCAGATGTAGGCACTTGTTTTTAACCAAGATATCACAGATACATCAAATACTGTAAAATATATCAGGCAGAATTTTGGTGTCAGTCTGACATTTCTTTTGCAATTCTTGGCAAATACTAATTAGCTGAACAATATGTCCTGCTTGGTCATTATCCAACAAAAATATGAGACTATTATACTTTTGGTATTTAGGTGTTATGTTTGCCAGCATAAAACAGTATCTATTACTGAGCAGAACACACCAATATATGGACATGTATATCAGTATACGCTAACATTATCAGTTTTATAATTATATAGTTTATTAAGTATATCAGTATTGATCTAAAACTATTCTTACAGCTGAATTATTATTGCTGAATAGACATTTTGTGATTTTCTCACAAAATGTGCAACTTGTTACATCAAACCTAAAACAGGCATGTGTGAAAACATCAACATTAATACTGAAGAAAAAACCTGGCAAGAAGACGTGACATGGTGTGCAAACTAGCAGCTAAGAGGAGTTTTGTGCTTCGTTCAGATGTTTCAAATTTGGGATCGACTGGGCTGACACGATGCTGCTGTGACTCACCATCATACTCTGGAAAGTAGTCGACCAGATGAGAGTACATGATCTTCTCCTCCAACAGGTCCTTCTTGTTGAGGAAGAGAATGACTGAGGAGTTCTGGAACCACGGGTATGTGATTATTGTCCTAAAGAGAGCTTTGCTCTCCTCCATCCGGTTCTACAAAGAGTATGTGTGAATGTGTACGCGGGTGGGGAGAGAGAGAGAGAGAGAGAGAGAGAGAGTTAATCACTTAATTAAACCACAGTCTTTCACACTCATTAAGAACAGATTTTAATAAACGTTTTACCACACCAGAGGGACAGCAGCAAAGATCAGAGAACGGCAGCCACGTCACCTTCAAGAGTTTAATTTCTCAACTTGTACTTCTCATCTCATCTCATTCTTTAATTGAGTCTCAGTGTTTAACTGAACAAAACAACCCTTCTGAAAGCAAGCCTTAGATATCACATTGCCAGTACTGCACTGTATTAAGACTGCTAAACAGAATATTTCCTATATATTATAAAACTTAATCTAGTGACAAAAGAATACGGAGGACCTGCAGCTGGTCAGTCTTTGCGGACTCACAGTAACAGGAAAACACACTGGAACAAAACCAAGACGACACACACATTTGAACACACACCTGCTCATTAATACACTTTAACAAACTGACACACATGCTGTATCCTCTCAAGAAGGAGATCTGGCCTGAGGAGTATTCAAAACAGCTGCCTGATTATTTACAAATGCTTTCCAAAGGAAAAAAAGGTGGAGCACAGCCAGGGCAGAAGGAGAACCTGATTTCCATTGTTTTAAATAAGGAATAGCTTTTGATCTTCAGAGCCAACTCATCTTTTACATCACAGGAAATAATAAAATTTTAATAGGTGAAATTGTTTTTTAAACATGTGCATCGCACAGACAATATAAACTGACTTGCTGTTGTTCACCACAAATAAAACTATTAACATTTTGTGTGCGTGTGTATTCATCATTCACCTCATTGTCCGATTCCACCAAAACTTGGTCATACTCGCTGAGCGCTACCAGGAACATAATGGATGTGACGTTCTCAAAACAGTGGATCCACTTCCTCCTCTCCGACCTCTGACCTCCTACATCCACCATCCTGTTGCGGCAGCAGCATTCAGGAGAGAGAAAACAGTCACTACAAGCATCGGAAATCTGTTCAAATATCTTTAACTGGGGATCAACACATTTTGAGGGGTAATAAAAATTAAAAAGCAGCGTTGAACGGGCCCTCGCACCTCTCTCACGTAAGGGCTTTTCTGGCCAAATTTGAGGTGGATCTGGTCAACCTGACAGGAGGAGTACATGTAAGTATAAAACTTGCAAGTACTACTGTGACAACGGCTGAGTATTTGCATAGATAACTTAAGCACGGGACTCTAATTGAAACATGTGAAGCTTTGTTACAGATTTGATCGTGTGTACTCAAGTTACAACAACTTTGATGCCACGCAATGGGCTTGGCTTTCAAGGAAAAACTCACAGCACAACTTTTCTTTGCCAGTGTCTTTAGACTGCACTGTGAAAATCTGAGGTCGATCTGATTAATTCTCTATTAGGATTCTTTAGGGAATGGCTCCAAGAGGCTTGTTTTTTACATCATGAATTGATACATCTGCCACAAAAATGTTGTTCATCTAGGTGAGACGTGCTGCTAGAGCTGCTCTGTAGGGGGCGCTAGCGAGCCATTTTGTCAAGTCCATGCATGAGACACATTCATATCATGGTAATTTCGGGCAGAGTGTCATGAGTTTTTGAGCACCTTTAGCCTATTAAAAAGGTGCAATCAAACATCATGAATGGTGATCCCTGTGTGTGGCTTCAAAGTGATTTTGAATATTCAGCTGAGGAAAAGCAGAATATTAACATTGTGACAATGACCATAATTCCACCTAAGCGAGATTAAAGACAAAGGGGAATTTCCTGAAAAACATACTGAAGAATAAAAAGTGAAACTGTTCAGGGTGGTGCTACTTCAATGCTTCAGTGAAGGTGTTTGAGTTAAGGTTTATCATTGTTATAAATTTGTGTGAATAAAAGCAGCCACATGTTAAGCATTCATAATTTTACTATTGGGTACAACCATCAGATACCTTAAAAAAGGTACAATATTTCTTTTACAAGGACTGGAGTAAAAATAAAGAGTAAAAAGTGAAAACATACACACACTTGTTGTAGACCAAAAATCTTGGGAATATTAGACTTGGACTTCTTTAGGTCAAGTCAGTAGTTGAGGATCATTATTATTCTATTCTTATATGAATGGCTATGACGTCTAAACAAAAGTGTTTTTGTTCAACATTTCCTTGAATTTCCTGTGCTGAGTATTTACAATGCTCCTTTGTTTTATGTTTTCTTATCGTCAATATATTTCCCTCACCTGAATATGACACTCTGCAGGTCAAACGGGTATTCGATGATGCCCGTGGTGGGGACTCTAACCCTCAACACATCCTGCTGAGTGGGAAGGTAGGCTGGCTCGGCGATCCGATCCAACGCGTTCAGGTAACTACAGACACAGAGGGAGAACATGAACCGGGATGTGTATTTGTAATCACGGAATCCACCAAAAAAATATATCTCTAGTGCTTGCACAGTACCTTCAAGGAAGTCTTGTGTTTCACTTTAAAACACATTTAGAAAAGTCTTCCCTGAGATTTCTTATAAGCCTGAGTTCAATTCATACTGAGTATAGGAGACTGATTGTGACATCTGCATCCGTTGTGTTGTACTCCACTCTACTCACTATTTGGTAGAGTCTGAGAGTTGGTATTCCCTCCTTCGATCATAGCACTCCTGGATTCCTGGGTCATTCCATAAGCTCTTGATTGCATCTACATAAGGATTCTCGAACATGGAGACCTTTTCTACGTCCACCTCTCTCACAATGTTGGCATTGCCCTGGAGGGAAGAAACAAAGCGGAAAAGCTGCAGTGACTTACTGAGACACACATCTTTATTTAACACCAAACAAAAAGTAATACTTCCTTTCTTAAAACTTCATCAAGCTTTTGTGATCAGTAAATGTTAAAGGCCTAATTATCAAGTTTATTTTCTCACATATTCTATATCCAGCAATGTCTTTACACCCCCAGGCATAGGCCTGATATCTGAAGCTCAAATCCCGCTGGGCCTATTAAGGGGAAAGTTTTGCCGTCCCAGATTCCAATTAAAACTCTCCTGTGTCCCATGACAAGAGATCAACATGTGCCCGAATGTTGAAATGATTCCTCTTTTGCAAACTGTACTGATATTATATTATAATGTTAGCGTTGTGCTGGACAGACGTAATTTGACTAGCTGTTATCTTAGAGTAGGCAGCTATTACGATATGATAACAATGCATTGAAATCATCATCTAACCCCAATCCAAATCTTTTTACTTGCTTTACAAAAGGATAACCTACAGTGTATGGTAAAACAGTGTAATTCAATTATAACAAAGAAATTAACATTCTACTTATGTAAACTTATTATTCCTTACTTATTTGCACCTTTTGAAATAATCTACGGTGTAGAGGAAAAAGTTTTATTTTCCAATATGTTTCTTTGTCTCATAGCAGTTTCTTTATTCTTGCAAACTAGAGGAACTACAACAAGAATGACAAAAAAAGAGGTCATAAAGGACAAAGAAGGTATCCAGTATACACTACACTGATTAGCCTACAGTCCTGACATGAACTATAAATGCCCACTGAGTCTGTGTAAATACGATTGACATTGACAAGTCATTTTCACTTCCTTTGTGATGTCAGCAAACTCCTTTGTCAAAAAGGTATAATAGTTCCCGTTTCGGTCCTATGTATATGAGAGCACAGGGATGTCGAGTGCAAAGTAACCAAGGCTTTCAGTAGTTTGCATTGTACACATAACTTCGATTTCATCATACACTAAATTTTGTTTTTTGCTGTACTTAACTACTTTCCTCGGATAACAATAGTATCCCAGTATTTTTCTACTGGATGTCTCATACCAAACCTTAATGTGTAAACACACTAAACCCACAAAATCCATTTTGATAGTCCAGAAACTGGATTACAGTATGATGTATAAAGGGAGTTGCTGGTAAACTGGAATTTAAAACTTTTAATTATTAAATATCTTTTGTCTCTTTTTTTTCCTAATAAAAAAGGGATTACAGTGGCATTGTTTTACTCAACCTATTTGAGGGATGAACTTGGTTTTTATGGTGTTTAAAGTGGGTAAAACAATGGTGAAATTGCTGGGCTTAATCACATTCACTTTCATTCTTTATGAGCATTAGGGAAGCGAAAGCACACATGGAGAATGATGATCCACCACAATGAGATTCAAAAAAAGTGCCTACTCAAGTTAAATCCAAATTGTGGTGCCATTTTAAATATCATAGTTTATTCTGAATGCTATCTAATGCACAGGTGTTTGAGGTTTGGCTCCCCCTTTTCATTGGTTGTTACAGTCTGTTTCTTCAGCATAAAGATATGTTGTTTTCATATTGTAAATTTGATGCCTGATGATGGTCCATGATTTAAATGTGCTGACAGCGTGTGAAACAAAACCTCAGCTTAAAAAAAAGCGGTTGTGAATAAAAGCTGTTTGTAAACTGTAAACATAAAGTCAGACATACAGTGGTAGAAATGCAACCAACATGTGATTTTGCAACAAGCTGTTGCTTTACCTTCAGAAATCCACCTGTAAGGTCTGCCCTGATTATCCAGAAATACAAAACCAAATACTTAAAAGTGAAGTACGGCTACCGCTGTTGTGGCAAAAATCATAATCAGTTCAGTTGAACTTTATTGTCAGACTCGGGGTCAGGAAATACATCATAATAGACACACAACACCTCATAAAATATCAAAGCACAAATACAACAGCACAGAAAAGGGCAAAGGGAAAAGGGCAATTTTTATAAAAGACAGTTATACCAATGCTTTCACACAGGTATCGTACAACACTATTACTAGGATTAGGAATCATGATTATCTTGGTCAATACTGAGATCACGATTACTCAACACGGTTTATAAGTCTGACGCGAATACTTTGAATCAAGGCTAGAGGAAAGGTAGGTGAAATTAATGTTGCTCGAGTTGACGGGAACTCATTACGTTACATAACACTGAAATTCAACCGTAGTGTTCAGTAGGGAGATGCAGTGACTTAAACCAACGGTGAGTCACAAAAAATATAAATAATACCAGTATGTAATTTGTTATGCTTTCAGTAGAGGAAAAGTCAGCTGGTCGCTAGGTGAATCTATGCAGTGTAAAATGCCGTAGGCTTAAGCTAATGAACCTTGACAGTTAAATCACAGCCACAGCCAGCCTGAGAGTGACTTTGGGCTTTTAGGGAGGGGTGAGAGGGCACCGATGTAAAGGTGCGCTGGATTTACAACACAATCAATCAAGAGCATCATTGCAAAACTGAATGCAACACAATAATCATTTTGTCTCGATTATCTTTTTTCATAATCACCAATATCGTAATTGAAAATAAAGTTTGATTAATCACCCTTTAAGAATTAATTCTGTAATGGATGAATTAGGAAGTCTCTGTATTTTTCCTCCTCTAATGAAATTAAGCCGATGGGAATTGGTCTATGTGTTGATGTCATTTACAGAAATGACAATGCTGATAAAATGTGACTCACCAAAATACATTTGTAATACAATAACAATATCAGTGAAGTGAAAACTAAATTTTTATTAGCTTTTTTTCCTTTGCATTACGATTGAAATACTTACTACTTAATATTTGGTCCTAATCCTACTGTAACATCCCACGATTGTGATCTGAGTTCTGGATATCACACTAAAATCTACTAAATAATTTTACAACCCCTCCTTACCAAATCTCAAAACCTTTGAGAGAACAATGTCTGACTGGACTGTGGCCAGGCAGGGAGGAGCTGAAGCAGTGTGGTCAGCCGTCACCTGAAATTGTCTCATTATAAAAAGCGGTACCGAGGGGATGACTACTACGCTCCGCTTCCTTTTATGTGTCACTCTCGCAGGGAATGAACTGCGAGTAAGAGGTCATTGTAACAGCTCCCAAAGCTATGACTACAAGTTTAACTCACACAAATGAAAAAAAGGACCCACTGAAGTGACACAGAGAGTAACTTTGTATGAGCAGAGTCTCTCTTGTGTATTTGCATACGTGTATTTGTGTATGTACATGCACACATGGATTTGAGCACACAGAAAGACACAAGCAAACACAAATACACACAGGGTGTGATGGAGGGCTGGAGCGCTTTAAGGACACAGGAAGTGTCAAAAAGGACAGGAAACGATTATGGATGTCTGTTTCAAATAAGATAGACAGCACTCTAAAAATAAACAAGGACACTGTGGCCACTTTGCTGCGTCTTTCTCTCTTTTCCTCATTTCTACTGGCCACACTTCATTACAGTCATTGTTTCAGTTGAGGTATGAAATGGCTTGAGTGCAAGGATCTCATTTACCTTGTTGTGCTCATATTTGTAGGGGATCTTGAGCGTCTCCATGGCTCGGATCATGGCCTGCATGGCTGTGAAGATGTTCTGATAGACCAGTTTGGTGAAACCTCTTTTGTCCTCATCGGAGTAGCCGGTGCCATGGATAATCCTCATCTGTTTGATGAATGTGCTCTTACCACTTTCCCCGGTGCCTGAGAGAGTAGACAGGGGAAGGAGACACCGTGAATTTATAAATTTTATAGGTTTGTGCAGGGTTTCATTTAACCAGATAACACACAGTGTCAGCGTCCACGCTCCTTAAATGGACATGTAGTCATTTATGAATTTCCTGGACCCATGTGGCCAAAGAAAGAACTGCTACAACATAACAAAAGTCATATTTTTACAATAAACACACAGCAACTAGATGACTTTAAAAAGCTATAAAACTCTTGCTGGTATTCCTGCAGATAAGATTGTTATAACTGAAGAATATGTCCAATATTCACTGTTCATTTAATTTTCTTTTGGTCTCTACCAACTGTGGGGGACAAATCTGGCTCTTTAGCATCAGAACAGGCTAGAAAAACACCCCTCACGGCGTCCGGAAAAGAGAATAAAAAACCCTTATACTACCACAGTAACAATCCTTATATTTTCATATTTCATTTATGGCTGTATAACTGTGTGAACGAATAAATTAATATGCTTCCTATAAAAATAGGAAATAGGAATTAAATGAGAGTCCCAACTTAACATACTGTCACACAATGCTTGTGCACTCTCAGATAATATAAAACAGGCGTCAGAATACACTCTGAAATAAAGTCACATGATGAAATTGATGTGAAAACGAATTGGTGGATTCACTGTGAGAGGTGGGGCATGAGTCCCTCATGCTTACGATGGTCATAAATAAAGCTAGATAAGTTTTAAAATCCATCAATGATCCCTCTCTGCCTTTTCTCTCCGTCTCTCTTGCCATCGCTTTAACAGATAGATGAAGCCAGAAATGTTACATACTCCATGGCTCCGTAGAGCTGAGGGAATCTGCAGAGTTTGGTGATAAATCCCTTTTTTACAGCACACATATAGTAATTTGATTACTTAATTTAGAAATATGGATAAATAGCTCTAAAGTGAAAATGCAAGTGAAATACAAGGAAACAAAAGTAAAACTTAAAAATGTAGATGTACTTGTATTTGAAAATGACACATTTTAACATTTTAAGCTGTAAATGTGAAATTTTTTTTTGGGGGGGGGGGGCGTCCTGTCTTGGAAGAAAAATGTGCACACACACATACAGTATGTACTCAGTCAGTCACTCATATTATATTATGCGCTGCTGGCTTCTTTCCCCTCAGCCTGTTTTTCTTGGTTTGGTGACAAACCAAGAACAACATCTCTCTCCCTCTCAGTGGTGACAGGGACTATTTGGGTGTGAAGAGCTGGAGGCGTAGTTTCACTTTGGTTCATTGAGAATCTTGGCAGACAGCAGAACAGTCTAACTTTACCTCACCGCTCACTCTCGAACAACTTTGGCAGGAAGGAGTGCATGTGTGTGTTTTGCATGTCAGCGGCCAACAGACTTGTCCTGCATTCCACTGTCACCTAGTGTTACTCTCCTTTGTACTGTATAATATAAACCCCGTTTTAGCCCAATTAGCCTCTCTACTGTGGGCCCACACAGACTAAGTATGTTTAAAAAAAAACAAGCTAAGACAGACTCAACTAGCACTGAAAGTAGTAATGACAAAGCCTGACTTAACAACTTCTATTTTCTACTTCTATTTTGAGCCAAGCACTTAACCCTTAAAATTCTATTTACAAATTACATTTTGTATGAAACAATGAGGAAATACTACCATGTACACAGATGCATCAGAATATATTTATTATCATGCAACTTCTTTCTCTTGCCTAACTGGATGAGGTGGCTTTGAAATATAAACATATAGCTAGGCTAATTTTTGCCACTTGTGTTGCTAGTCTATTTTTACAAGGCCCTAGACAAAGTTTATACATGCTCATGCTATTTGATTTTTAATTAGATTTTCAATTGCTTGTTAGTGCTGCATGCTAATTCTACACAAATACTGTCGCGTGATCCTTTGTTGCACTATTGAACCACACACACCTACCTATACATGAAAAGGACACGTTTTAGCGGTTGCTGCAGACCAAAAGAATTAATGCCTTATTGCACCCATCCTAAAAATAGACACATTCTAGGCAAAGTGGAACCGTGAGTAATCTCAGAAACATAAATGAACTGTACCAGTGGGTTTTGGTTTGTACAGGAGCAAATGATCTGAGTTGCTGTTGAGGGGCACACAGTTCTGATCACCTCGTGGCTGTTCAAACACAGAAAACGGGAGAGAACCTGATGTCCTCAAACAAGAAGAGGAATCCATAGATAGAAACCTTTAGATTATAGTTGGCTTTTCCCAAGTCTGACCTGATACATTGGGGCCGAGATGCTGTAATTCAGTTTTAAGTTACAAAATTGGAATGCAATTAATTTCAAGAGAATGAGTCTACTTTGAAAGGTTGAATGTGTGGGGTAAATGTTTCCTGTGGGGATATACCTATTCAAGTAAATGTTCCTCAGAGAAAACTACTATCCTACAAGACACCAGTATTCATACAGGTTACATTAGCTTATCGACACATGAGAAGCACTGTACAACTAACAGCTATATGAAAAATACGAAAAATGATTCAAAAGCCTTCAAAATTCCAACAGACACTAAAAAAAGACAGACAGACAGCGAGTATGCTAGGTACGAGTGTATGCTGCCCATTACAAGCTGCTGAGTCACCATTCAAACCAACGCAGTGACCCAGGATGAACCTGGTGTTTAAGGTTGACATGAATGGATCAACATTACATGGGGAAAAAAAATTCATTACATCACAAACAAAAACGGTAAAACAAACAATATATATTAATCAAAGGGAATGTTTAAATTTGGTTGCTTCTTCCACTGAAAAGGCTGTTGTTCATTAGCCACAAGACAAGTCTTAGAAGTTGTATGTTTCGACAGCCCCTGAATGCACTACAAAATCACAGTGTTCACTATACACAGAGTACATCTCAAGTCTCTTATTTTAAATTTCCTCAATCCTTGCTTGAACCGAAAAGTCCTTCTAGTGCGCTGTCCCAAAGCTTTAATTTCTGCTCTAAGTGAAGATACATAAGAGCAGCCTTATCGGAAGTCTTTTACTGGGTGACGCACCCTCTTATTGGATACAGTCTATTATTGGATATCAGTTACTGATTGGACGCTGCAACTGTTCAGACTGATCCGGACTATATAAATACACAATGCAGGTTATAATTTATGTACACATCATTATAAAAAATGCATGAGTGAAGAAAAGAGTTAACAAACAGAGCGAAAGAGGGGTGGGGGGCATGCTGGAGTACCTTATTCACTTTTATAAATACATTAGTCTAGATTGCAATGTGTTTCTCTGACTACAGTCTGTAGCGTCTGTGCAGCAGTCAGATCTGGAAAACACAATATTGATTACTTCAGATTTACCCTTCGTCAACATGCATTATAGGACCGTAGTTAATAGCACTGCTTGGTTTTGATTTGAAAGTGAAAACCATAGGATTATTCTACAGTTACAATAGATTTATTACAGGATTACTTTTGCAGGTATTGACAGGAAAGTCAAGCGCACAACCATATAATTAGCTCTTCTCCATCTCAAGTTACTTGAACGTGATTTTGAGTTTTTGCATTAAAATGTAAGATAAAGAAAGCTCTTCTCCCTCTCTGCCATGTTAAAGCCGAAGTGTAAATATTGCTATAAAAGCACTGAAAGTCGACAACTCTGTTTAAAAGGGGGTGGTGATGGCGCAATGGATAAGGCACATGACTTTGATGTGAGAGACCCGGGTTCAATCCCCCAGTGTGACCCATCCACCATTGTGTCCCTGAGCAAGACACTTAACCCCTAGTTGCTCCAGAGGCGTGTGACCTCTGACATATATAGCAATTGTCAGTCGCTTTGGATAAAAATAAATGTAAATGTAAAAGATATATACAAATTCAAGGACAGTGTTAAGCAGCAGCAGTGTTAAGCAGCGATGTGTGTGTGGAACTACAGTTTCAGACTGAGTGATCCTATATAGTGAAAGTGAATTTGACCTTTTTTTGGGCAGTTGAAACTGTTGTAGAAATGTTCCATTTGCAGAACATCCAAATGATTGTTTTTTACTTTCATAAAGAAACTCACTCCTGTGGGTGTCAAATCCATTCATGGTAATGGCAGACAGCCTTAAGGCTGCACCAGCAAATCTCTAGGCAAAACACAAAGCAGAGGCATGAATCCAACAAAAATACTGCAGTGTACCAACGTACTTTACCAGACAGCATTTTGATGTTCCCTACCAGCATTCCAAGTATTCAAGTGTGAAAATATGCTGTTTATATCCTGTCAATGCCATGCAAGACATCACTTGACATGCTGATGTCAAGTGATGTCAAGTATTTGATTTACATAACATATTATGACCTGTTATAGTTTCCTCCCTTATTCTACTCTTACTATTGCCGCACTGTCGACTTGGCCGCATTCATACAAAAATCATATGACATCTTTTTAGTGCTTCCACTCCCAATTACAACCATGTGTTTGTTAAAAGCTCATTAAAAAAGCTCAAAGGTTTGTGGTGGACTTTGTTCAGTCAGAGCCTTGATAAAGTTCCCACAGCTTTCATTTGTCCAATAAAAGAAGCTGACTGTGATTGGGTAGATCAACAGTTTTGCAAACGTTTTTGACAAATGATATGCACAATTTGAGGGGAAAAGTGCAGATTAAAACATGTTGGAATGGTGCAATGATTTCAGCTGTGCAAAATCTGAACCTAGTTTAGCAGCTATTTTCTGTGACTAGAGACATAATTTAATAATCTAAGTTGTTCATGATGTTCTGATGTGTTGAATCTGATATACCTTGAAATCCTGTCATCCCACTTGTCCCCAATTTTCTCTGTGCATGTGTAAGTGTGTAAAGGGGGACATAAAGTAGGTCCAATGGGCTCTTGAGGATTCGTGCTGGGCTGTGCCACTTTTGTAATTGAGCAATTTTAAATCAATTTAGCAGATGGAGATGAGCCTGATAATTAGTCATGTTTAACTCTTTGACTCTCAACAGATGTTTGAGATTTCAATTTCAAATAAACCCAAGGCAGATGTATGCAAAACATGTAGAAATTCAACAAGAAATTACTATGCAGCAATGATGTGTCCCACTGGCTCAATTTTACTATATCATACAAGGGTTAAATTAAGGCCACCAGCCAATTATTTGTCATTTTTGATTTTACGATTTATCAATTTTTATTTTAACTATAAAATGTCGGAGTTGTGACAAATGTACATGAAATGTCAGAGCCCAATGTGACATATTCAAATGGCTTCTTTTAACAGATCAACAGTCCTAACCCAAATGATCTTCAGTTTACTATCACAACAAAGAAAAGCCTCTAATCCTGAGAAGGTGGAACCACTAAAAGTTTGGCATTTTTCTTTAAAAATGACAACTTATTATTGATATAGTTGCCGATTCATTTTTTACCATTGGACTGGGCCTAATTGACTGACTAATGGATTCAGCTCCAGTATGAAAGAAATCCATAGTTATTTCAGTACAGATGACAAAAAAGGTAGTTAACCTTACTCAACCAAACAGGTTTGGCCTCAGCGGGCACTAATCACCATCTGACCAGTTAACTCCGAGGTTAACTAATAACCTGTAAAACTATAAATTGTTGGGTTGATGTCAAATAATAAGCTACTCAAATACACCATCGTACACTCCTATGAGACTCCACACTGTACACATCTTCCTAGCAGTTTCAGGTTAGTACAGTAAACATGTTCCATAGAGGCGAAGCATTGAGGCAAAACATTCATACGTCATACAAAGGATCATGGGAATCTGGTTATTTGATGATAGAATTTTCTGTTGTGCAGCTAACTTTGGACAACTCACAACTGCATTACAATTTATTAGTACAGAGTATAATTGGTAGCAATCTTACTAACTATCTTAACTATCTAACACAAACCAATTCAGTTTCTCATACCCTTTCTTCAAGAACACATTTCCTCATTTGGCAGACGCCTTTATCCAAAGCGATTTATATTTGAGGAACAACACACAAGAATCCACAGAGCATCAAATACAGCACAAGATCTACAACTGACAATTCATGTTAGTAAAAGCAGCAATAAATACTAGTTAGAGCTAATGGCACATATCGCATCAATGGGGTAAATACCTAGGGAAATAAGTAAGAACACAGATTCTCTATTTATTTTGTGTCATCAGTCGCTATGTTACCATTCCCAGAGTTGCTGTTTTTCTCTCTTCATTCATCATGAACTTCCCATGACTGCACAGGTTTGGAATCTCAGTTAATGTAATGGAGCCCCTGTCACTTTACATTACTTCAGACCTAAGTCATACTTAAAGTCCACTTTCCTCAAAAATAAAGACATACAAAGACCGTCATTCGACATGTAATTCCCATGAAACAAGGTTTTACCAACCAATTAAACATTGCTTAGATGTTATAAAATAAATTTTCTCCCATGGCATCTACAGTCACAGTGGCAATAGTGGTATAAAGAATGAAAGTGTAAGTTGAAGTGCTCTTCTTTATCTCAAAAAACTAGTCAAGTCCCCTTTAAGTATTGTCTACCACTCCTTCAGTGGAGCAGCTCAGTCAATGAGCCTTACTTTGCCAACAAGCGTCACTTGTGTCAACGCCCACAGAAAATTCTAAATATGCAAGTCTTCACCTGCTCATTTTTTGCCGGATTTGCCGGACTCTGCCTCATTTCCCTGACCAAAATATGTCAAAGTCAAAGGTCTTTTCAGCACTTGATATTATTATAATGCACCACTTTAATCTGAAACAATCTGATTTTGTTCGGAGGTATGCCCATTTTAGCTTATGTGTTGTGACAAACTATAATCTGGCTGCTGTTCAGGTACATGTCAGCTGTTAGCATCTTACTGTATGTTTAACTTGAACTCTATCTTATGTCCTCCCCTGGCTAGCATATGTCCATCAGTTATGTCAGTGGTTCCTAAACTTTTTCTGACATGACTGCTTCTGAAAAACCAAAAGAAAAGCATGTTTATTCTCCTTTGGGAATAAATCTTGCAAACCTAAATCTTGCTAGTGTCAGTGCTCTCTGGTTTTATTGTTCCCAAATGAATCAGATTCGTAAATGATTTTCACAGCAGACATTTGAACTTGAAAGAAGAAAGAAAAGCACAGCTGGATCTGATAACATTAATGACGGTTCCGTTTCGTTGCCTAAAATGCAGCAATTAACGGTGTTATTAGTTACACCTGTGTTTGACAAGTCAAGATGTCCGCTGTGAAAAGGGTCCGTTCAACTCAGTTTCATGCCACATGCTGCAGTTTTTCAACCACTGAGTTCTGTTATTTCACTAACCTTACATTGTTAAGCATGGCATAAGTTACAAAATCTAAAGATGATAATATGCAGCTACTTTTTCTGTTATTTCATACACCAACAAGGCCAACAAGCTGTTGCCTCCGCTAACCAGTCAAGTTGTAGTTTACATCTATTTTCTAAACACATTTAATATATGTAGTAAATATTTGGAAGGAATTCAATAAAAAAAGGGATAAAGTGGATTTCTTGGGTTACATGGAAGTTATAATTATGATATTATATTCCATGATATGATTATGATATTATATTATTATATTCCAGGGAATATATGTATTGGTTAACAGATAAAGATAGATTCTTATAGAGTACAGGTTCACAAAATGTGGTGCTTTTGTTTTCTCCAGGCATTTTAAGATATGTTGTTTGCAGTCACGTGATTCTGATGATGCTCGAAATTCAGAATAAGGCAGGAAGTGAAAAGCAGAATGGACGAGATGGAAGAAAGCCTGCACTGTGCAAGTCAATGTTTACTCATTGTGTCATCACAGTCAACATGTGTGTGAAATCTGATCACTCAAGTCAATCTTAAATTATGGCCCACAATGAGTCAAAATTTTCAACCAACTGTGAAACATGGTCTCAATCTCCCCTTAGTTATGGTGTTGAATAATGACCAAGAGTGTTTTTTGTAATTTTTCAGGACATTATGATGTCACAGTGAAGTTGACCTTTTAGGGTAAAACATGTCATCACTTCATCGTTGTATCCCATTAAACATTTGTGTGAAATTTTGTCATAATAACTGCATCATTTCTTGAGTTATGGTCAAAAATATCTGTCAAGGTCATTTTGAGGTCACAGCGACCTTTTAAACTTTGGGTCAAAATGTAATTGTCTGAACCACGGTTTTGAGTTATTGCCAAAAGTGTGTTTTATGGGCTCACTGTGACCTTAACCTTTGAGTATGGATGGGGATCATACCAGGTTCAAAAAGGACCCGGTTCCAAATTTTCTCAAAACCCCAAAAATCAATAAGGACTTATCATCCTGCTGTCAAGACTAATGGGTCCTACAATGTGACGGTATGTCTCGAGAGCCAAATCTTATTTAACTTAAAACGCAATGAATAAGCAAACAAATGTTTATTTATTGATGGCACTAAACGGGCCTGGGACTGTTTATCATCCGGTTGCTCCCTTGGCTGCTCTCTGTCGGCCGATGTCCCATATTTGCTTTATATAGTGACATTGCTGTTTGAAAACATTAATGTTGCTGCTCCAGAAACAACATTCAGTTGTAATTTAAAATATTAAATTCGAATCCTATACTTAATTTAAAAAGAACCAGGCAGCTAATATGGACACTTCAATATTTGTTTATTTATCGCAAGTGATATGTCATATAACGTTATCGCACATTGAATATGTTCCTCATACAGTGCAGGCTTACCTCATGGCCGTTGGTTCTGGTCTTACCAAACAACCGTTACCAAATAACAGTAAAGTATCAATAGTGGTATTGATTAAGCCTCGGCTCATTAAGCAGTCTCACTTAGGGTATCAATATCAATAAATATTAACAATCCCCATCCCTACCTTTGAGCACCAAATTCTAATCAGTCCTTCCTTGTGTCAAAGTGGATATTTGCGCCAAATTTGAAGAAATTCCTTCCAGGAGTTCCTGAGATTTTGTGGTCACGAGAATGGGGATACGGACGGACAGACAACCAGCCAGCGCAGAAGTATAAAATAAAAGTTTGAGTGCTTTCTTTCGAATGAGAAGAAAAATGAGAAGTATGAGCTGTTCTAAACGATTATGACAACGGCTTTCAATCAATGTGTTTACGTTCAAACATTGCTGAAGGAGATCAGTTTGAGTTGGTTCTTGTGGAGATGCCCCGCCTCATTTTTCTTCTGCATTGGCAGACATCAATTTTTACTGGACTTTTCCTGAGTCACCTATCTTAGCGAAGCCTTCAGTATCTCTGACTCATTAGCTGGCTTTAAACTACGCATGTACCAGATAGCTCCTGAGTGTTACGCTATCAACCCTCGACCACCTACTCCTTCTCCTCCCTCTGCAACTACTCCTCCACTGGTCATCTGCCAAGTTTAAATGAGTGTTAATGTCAGTACATCTCCCTTATTAGATTGCAGCGCCTTAATGGATATGAGATGCACAAGGAGGATGGATTAAACGCTTGCAATGTTTTTTTTAAAATTGCTCATTTGTTGTGTTGTGTGGGATTGAATGTACACACAACACAACGAATGTACACTTTGAGTGTACACTATTGATTGAATGGTGGATTTAGCTATAATTGCTTTGTTGGTGTGAGTGTCACTTTTGTTCACGATGGTCAGTTATCATGGTATAGCCTAGACCATTTTCCTATCACATCTCTGCTACTCCAGTCAACCTCTAAATGGCACCAACTACCTATCAGTCAAAAACTATACTCATCATTGCCACACAGAGTAGTATCTATTTTCTGTAAAAATGTGACTTTCATGTTATTAAAAAAACATAAATATTTGTTTTGTCACAAAGAAATCAAACACATGATTAGTCATTACAAGAAACAGTTTACTCTGCTACTTAATGGATTGTATCTTCCCTGCAACTCAATATTCAAAGACATTAATTGTAAGCATCCTGTGTGACTAATCTTTGACTGAATGCCATTTACTCTTATGAGAAATACAGCTTTGTACTCATACTCACACATCACCACTTTTTGGATTGGGTCATTGGCTATTTATGTGTTTGCACAACGGGCAAATTGTTGAGTATTAAAAGAGATTAGTGGGCAACAACAACACAATTATTTGCCCGTAGTTAACAAGTGAAGTGGCAATCAGCTCCCTCGATTTCTGATTTTTTTAAGGGGCATTCATTTCCTCATTTTGTACTAACAGGAGGGCAAAGGCGGACGCTTTCTCCTTCAAACTTTCTTGAAGCATTAGTCGACAGAGAAAAAACTCTACATGCCTTCTTCAGGAAGTAGTCTGGATAATGTGATTTTAACTTCCAGACTGCCCCACCACATTCTCCTCCGTGCATTTTCTCAAAAGGGACTGGTATAGGAAGAGAGGTTTCTGACACCACTCTCCACAACCACGGTCACCACAGCTAATGGGCTTTTCGTCGGAAATCTAATTAAAAACGGGATGGTGAGTAGATGACTTGTTTTCCTCAGATTTCTCCAGTATGACTAATACATTATGACAGGATTTACAACCCCAGCCCCCCATTTTCACAACCCCACACTGTAGAAATGCACAGGTACCATAAAATAATTGCAAAAGCTTTTAATATTTTATGGCACCATTATGTTATGATTAGGTATTAAGACACCAGTGGATCAAAAAGACAAACTATATAATAAATAGGAACATCTACAACAACTCGTTGTGTCTCTGTAACTTCAGAATGTTTAAAATAAATTTATAATGGTGGGTCCATGAGCATAACATCACACAAGCTTCTATGATAAGACAGCATGATTCCAACCTTGCTCCATAGACTGACACCTGTGATTTAATCAATGCAAGAGTTAGGTGTTAAGCTGCAATCCTCTCTCGATAACTCCCATTAAAACGCTAGACTTTGGCCCCGTCATATTTGACACACTCATAAGCACACCACCTGGATCGGCCCTCTGTCAGGCCAGCGTGGAGAGGTAACAGGTGAGAGTTAGTAAGTAAGTAGTAACTGGTAAGCATTTGTTTCCTCGACAGGAACCGGTCGCAGTTATTCAAATCAGGTGGTTTTTTTACACCAGCAGCCCTAAAGGCTTGGTAGGGCAGCATTTCCTCTGTCTGCTAACCTGCCAATCTGTGCACTCCACTCACAAGTCGACATAGCCTACTTACTATATGTCAAGAGCCCACTCCCCAACTTCACTCAGGTGGGAAGTCTCATTAAAAGACTGCCCAACACACACCCCTCCGCCCGACAAAGGTATTTCTGGTTAGAGGAATTTGGCCTTTGCATCTGTCTACCCCCCACTACCCCCCGCCGCCGAGCTTACCGAGAAGCAACAGTTTCAGTTCCCGGCGTGCGTCCCTCTTGTCCCGGCGGAGCTGCCTTTCGATCTCGTCGTTGATCCGCCTGGCTTCTTTCGCCTCCTCGCTGAGGCAACACGCCATTATGGATTCCAGGGTCATTCTCTCTGCTTTTTCCCCCCGTCTTCAAAACACGCACTTTTCCGCTTTTTTCCTCTTAGTGGTTCATTCAGATTTCAGATTCGTCAGAGTGAAAAAAACAAAACAAAAACAAACAAACGGAGGCCTGTGAATGCCAAATAACGTCCTCATGCAGGCCTACTTCTGGTGAAATAACGCGTGGACGCCCTTATAATGAGCCTGAACAGCGCACAGATTGTGGTGGAAAGGAAAATTAGATACTTGAGAAATTGCTGACCCCCCCTTCCCCCGTTTCTGCTTGCCTTCCGACAGCTTCAAAATAGTGTCCAAAGCGGTTTGAGTGGAATATCTGTCCAATCTTAATTGGTGTAATCTGCTTTTCCTTCTCAATATGATCAACAGATCCTTTTAAGACACATCCTCCGTACTGCTCTGCGTGATCTCGTTAAGCGTTGCCATCCGTGCCCTCTCTCTTCGAAGTCCTCAATGTTGTTATTTTTCGCCCAACAAAATCACCTGCGTTCAAGTTGTCGTCCGTGGATGAGGAGAACCGGAAAAACCCATGAATAAAGCTGTCGGTTTATTTTCCAATGGCTCGACTCCCGGGCGTGGTAAGGCAGAATATGGCGGACTTTCACTCCAATCCTCTAGACTGGGATACAGTACAGATATCTCTCGCTGCCTGCTCAAAAGACCCAAGAAAGCCACGCATAACATTGCATTTCTGCCAGGAGCTCTCGATGCCGCAACCAAAATATATCCCAGTCTCTGTTAAAAGGCGTTCACGTCCACGGCTTCGGTAGCGGGACGACAACAAAGGCTTAAACGCGGTGTGGTTGCTGTTTTTCGCCCCCCGGCCAATCTTCTCCTTTTCCTCAGTTCTCTTCATGTATTTTTATTACAGAGGCCATCCACTCCTCCGCTGGCAGGGTGACGTCGGCCTCCCATCGACTATGGGGGGAGTGTCACGTCAAACTAACGCCACACCAGTGTTTAAAATACCCTACCTGTGGAACAGAAAATGTGAATGAATGGAGAAGCTGAACTCGTTTCTCTACGGGCCATGTGTGTAATAGAGAGCACTTGTGACGTTAAGGTCCAATAGTGAAGAGTCGGCACAATATAGGCTTATGTCAGTGAATGTGGTGTGTTTTAATGGCAGACAATTCATGACAGCATATGATTTTCTGCAAAAAGCCTACTCATTTTTGTGATTGCATGATGACAACAGTCTGAGTGTGCTGTGGATGCACTAACCTAACATGTAGCCTACACCTGTTACAAGTCCAGTAAATATTCCCTCTGAGAATAATAACTTCTATTTTTTGTAAGAGACTAAGAAGTGTGTAAATGGTGGTGTTACTGTTTTTGGTTTGCTTGTTATTTTCAAGTCACTTTTATTTATATAGCCCGATATTAAATTTGCTTTACAATTTCTACAGCTTACAACCCCCTATCCTAGACCCTGGATTCGGGAGGACATCTTTGAAATATACGATTGAATCTCTTTCTCCAGAAAATCATCATAACGCTATTCTTTATTCTGTACAGGTCTGTACAGGTGTCCTTTAAAATTTGCATCCTCCCTGTGTAATTGTTACATGTAAATCATCTGTTAAATGTGTCAAACTAGAGAGTTATACATTAATTGTTAGTCACATTATTCTAACAGTAGGCCCACATATTTACAGAAAAGGAGATGGAAGTAAGACGCCATATCATGTATCCACAGTTGTTCCATTATAATCATCCCCACTGTTCTGGCATCTGCCAATTTATCAGTGAATTTAGCCTTGCATTAGCCTACTGCCTTTTCCACAACATCATTACCCATTCATTATTGGAAGGACAGCCAACGATATAAGTCAATACATTATTGTAGGAGCCATTTTGTTTTGGGTCTGGGACCGTAAATGGGTCATGGGCTTACAGTGAACTTCTCAGGGCGTACCTAATGAGAACATTAATGAGCTTGGGTCCCAGGCAACACTCTGAATTTCTCATTTGGATCCTAGTCATATACCAGGCCATGTTTGTAGAAGGAGTTGCTGTTCTGCCTAATAGGCCAGTTTTGGTTTAAAGGCCTTTTGTGTTTACGGCCTCCCTGAAAATGTGCCAGCTTTGTTTCTTGGTGCGTCACATGCTCTAATACTGACTCTCTACTGCTCTGCTTTGCTTCTTAATTGGGGGAAATAGCCACACTCTACTAACATAACATTATCTTTCAAATGGAAACTAAGTCTTAGTGAAATTAGAAAATAGGAATTCGCAGGGCAAAGTTCAGGACTTTTTATCTGCATCATAAAAGATACATTACTACAGCATGCTCTCAGTGCATTCAGCAGTGTGTGACATATATCTCTACATCACCCCTCGTGACAGTGTGGGTGAGGCAAATGGATCTTGCACCATCAAGTCAGAGATAGGGATTGTGGGTGAAGTGAAGTGAGAACACTTGTTTTCATGAGCGGCTTTTTGCCTTTACTTAGTGAAGCACTGTGTATGTAAGTCACGGCACATAACACATGGGGATCTCAAACATTTTACTATAATGGACCCTTCAGCAGACTAAGTTCAGGTCAGGGACTCATGTTTTTGTACATAGGCAGGGCCATGTGTAGGAAAATGTTTGTGTCTCCACAGCAAAAAGAAAATACTTTAAGTTAAACATGTAACTAGAATAGTCATACATATTCATATTTAGTTAGCAAAGCTCTTGTTTTGTTTATAATATGATTATGATTATGATCAACCATACTATGTCACAAAGAGAGTTTAACTGTAGTCATACTCACTTAAACCATTTGCTCCAAAGTTGGAATTGAGGTCATCTCACAAAGGTATTGAACAGTGTTGATTGTAACCTAACTAAGTGGCCTATTTAGACAATTTAAATGGGAACATCACAGTTACTCAGTGCTTAATTGCATGTTATGCAGTTGTTTAACCATTTCATGCATGAAATGCATACACTAAAGTGGACAGATATTTGGAAGCAATTACTAGCCATTTTAGTTATAGTACCATGTCCCCACCAGTGACGTGGCAGATCCCCAAAGCATTATCGATTATTATTATTATTATCTCTGTCATTTTGATATAATGCATGGGAGGGAGGAAGAGATACACCAAGTACCTCAGCAATAACTGTAAGTACTTTGTATTCTCAGAAAACCATTTTTGATTTAAAATAATGATATAATTTGCACCTGAATGACTTTTATTGTGCATATATAGTGCATTCATACCACATGTTTTTAGTAAATGTTTTTAAAACATAATGGATTTGGCTTACAGTATATTGAGTTCCTTTGAATCCCTTTTTATGCCCTTGATGCATGGTGTCGACTGCAGTGGCATTTCAAAATAAAATATATCTGGAAAAAACATTAAAGGTATAAATTTTCACTTGTTTAAAAGTAAAAACAAATATAAAAACATAGTACTTTGTGATTTAATAATTCATGTGTGAAAGGGGTAAATTCAGCCCTTGAAGTCAAAGCCATTCTTATCTTTCCTGACTTTATCTAGGAAGCAGACAAAATCAGAGCTGTTATGAAGCGCGTGAAAACTAGGTTCTATGGTAGAATTAATGTTAGCTGTCCAGGGACCTGTCTGATTCGTCCCAGTTCCTGTTTGGGGAGCCATGTAACCTGTGCCTGTAATGAAGGTCAACCAAACAGCTCTCTAGAGGGACACCCAGCCACAGGTCAGTAACATTTTAACTTGTCATGTGTTGTTCAGCATAATCATGTTTAAAGTCTAAATTCCCCTTGAAACAACGACATCATGTTGTTGGCTGAAAATCATATCTTCCCAGTTTATTTTACAGTAACTAGAAAACCATGCAAATTTGCAATGTTACAATACGTCATTGGTTGAGCTTCATGCATGCCCAGTCAAATGTATTATGCACATACTATATCATCTTTATTTTGACATTTCAACCAAAGAAGATAACATATAACTTTATTGCATCCTCCTATGTCATTGGACAGTGTGAGGATAGAAGCAAGAGACATTGATGGTATCTGCATTGAAAAGTTTGGGCTTTTGGTTGTTGGTTCTTCTCCAGACATTGTTATGGCTTTCATAGGTTTATGAATAGAGGAGACTAGGGATGGTTGTAACATTTTTGACATTTCTGTCTTTATCTTGGAGCTCTTTCAAGCTAGTGTGTTCAATATGTGATACAAATTAGTTACATGTGTCTGCTATTAAATGGTGTAACTATTATCTCTGCAAAAATTTCATTGTTTAGTCTCAAGCACAAGGAGCAAAATGTGACAATTCACCCCATAGTCTGGGTTAGTTGCAACATACCCTGGTGTAAAATGAAGCATTATGTAATAAGGAATATGAGAAAAACATGTTGAAAGATTTTTCTTCACTTATTTTTTTTGTCGTTGATATAATTGGTGTGTCTGTGTCTGTACTATCAGTCATAGTCATAAACATAATAAAATTTGACAAAATGTGGACCAACTCAATATTAGTGTGTGTGTTTGTCTTGCATCTTCACTGTGGTGACATACATATAGCACTCCTGGATAGAGTGCCCACAGAGGAGCCTACACTTAAGGTCTCACACTAACATTTATGCATAATAATAAAACAATTTAACATTACTGTGTTTGTCAGACACTTACTGAAATTCAAAGAAAACATATAAATACAACTAAACATTTTAAGTGTTGTTACAACTAACCAAGACTGTTGTTGTTACTCTTGTAGCCATGAATTAGCTTACCTTACAGCTAAACTTTAGAACTAAGAACTAGCATGGATATTTAGCCTACATAGACACACAATAAACGCAATTTTGATTTGCTGAGTTTAACTGCAATGCAGGCAATGCAGTATAAAAATTAAATTAAGTTTTAAAAAAATGACTATTACCTCAAAATGATTTTTGCCTCTATAATTGGCTGTGCCTGCCACAGTTTTTCCCATGTGGAATAAGGACTAAACTGAGCATGTGCAGACTGAATAGGCTGGGTCATCAATCATATAATACAGTTAGTTGATGGACTTTAGGGTGTACACTAGGCTGGATTACCAACTGAGCAAAGCAGTCAACTTCCCCATGGCCCCAGACCAACAGGGGTCCCAAACATTCCATGGTAGCTGGTTTGTATTTTTATTACTTATGATTCTTGTTATGAAATACATGAATATGTATTACTAAAGCACAATATCAACTGCAGCTTTATTACCTGGTCGGAAGGGTCTTAATTAGCCTGTTTCAGCATATTGTGCATATTTGTGAATATTTGTTTATTAGGTTTATTAGGGTTAATAAAAGGGGAGCTCACCAGCTTTGAAAGTGCCCCCAAGAAGGTTAATCCAGCCATGGGTGTAGATGTACCAATTGAGGGGGAAATAAATAAATTACCTCATCATACAAGTGCATCTCAGAAAATTAGAATATCGTGGAAAAGTTCATTTGTTTCCATAATTTTAGTAAAGAATTTAAACTTCTTTATGTTCAAAATTCATTACACTTTAAGTTAAATATATCCTTAATAAAAGCCCGTTTTGTTTAAATCTTGATGATTACATCTTCCAGCTCATGGAAATCAAAAATCCATACCTCAAAATATTAGAATATATAATATAATTTATTCCAGTTTTCTGAGATGCACCCTGGATGATGCACCTGTGTATATAAGCCATGATCACTTGACTGATTTAATAAACATGGACATTAATAGTTATTCACCATGGACACATGTCCAGAGAAACAGTGCACACACATAAAATGCACGTTAATTGTAGATGGTGGAAATGTACCCGACCAGAAATGCAACATCGTAATATGGTAAATCCTCCATCAGACTTTTACTTTGTAAGAGGAAAGCTTTCGTCTACTTCCTGCCCCGTGTCACGTGACCTCACCCTCACTTAGATACGAGAAAGCGTCGCTCCATCGTCGCTACGGAGAGAGGGACGGTTCCGTGTAGTTAATAGACTCTTCTGTGCACTAACACTTAGGACAACTTACTATGATGGCAGTCTGTGGGAAAGGCTTCTCGGTCGCTGCGACAACGACTCTACCAACTTATACTGTTTGTATATCCACGCTTCTGTGCTACTAATGCATTGCACTACCTTGGTATGACAGATAAAGATTAGTTAGCATGTTAGCGAGCTAGCCACACTGCCTCAGCCTCACACAGCGACTACACTTGCCAGTGACAGGTAAGAAATCTCACTTCACTTATCTACAGTACTGTGCACCACGAGCAATGAACATTTTTTCACTGTTAGTACCTACGGTTTAAAACCCCTTGGTGTTGTTGCGTAATGACTGGCATCGCAGTTCGGTTGTTTTCGAGTGACTAGTTAATTCCTTGTGACAGTAATGATGCGGCTCTAATAGGATTTGAGCCCTCTCCTTCCTGCCGATTGTTTGAGGAGTACGCCGGGATAACGAGGGAGGAGCTTAGCTGTGCGTGTGCGCGAGAAAGTAGGCTTTGCGTGGGAACGTGTGGTTTAATCGGGATCATCCCTATGTTCCCAGGGTCCTATGGACATGTGTGTCTCTCTTGATATAAATTAGCATTATAAGAGGTTGGTAAGAGCTAACTTCGCAGGGCAAATCGCAAAAGAACTATAGGTGTAAGTATGCTATTCGGGAGAAATCCAGTACCACACTGAGCGAACAACAACAACACATCAAGTATCTTAATGTATCTTAATCTTAATGTTGGGTAGGTTGTGCGTTAGGAAACTTGTCACAGCTGACACTGAACGTACAGAGAGGATAAGATTGTTCCAGAGACAACACCTCCACCTCCACCTACCGTCTCTGGAACAATCTTATAACCTTTTTTCACAAAAACATGTACTGGATTGGAATCGCATTCCCTGCTTTAAGGGAGATAGACTTTACAACTGCAGTTTGAGGGTTAAAATCCGGTCAGCCTCTTTGGAGATTTTAATGTCTAAAGTCAACCTCGCAAATCTGAGGAAGGAGTATAACAGTGAGCTAAATACGATGTAGGTGATCCTAATAACGTAAAATACAAATACATTTCCATTAAAGCAGTAAAGTTCCAATTTTAAGTATTTAGGATCTCAGCCAATGACCTGAGTGTTTATTATGGCAATGATATACTTCCATTCAGTGTATCATTATGTGCTTATTGTGATTATTGCTGTTATGAAATATAATTTAATTTACTGAGCTTTTGAAATTAAATGATTTTTTTAAAAAAAAGTCCTCCTAATGCCTTGCAACACCCAAGCCAGGATGAGTCCGGCTTGGGCGGGGACCTGCTGTGGGATGTCCATCATTGAAGTCTTCAGAAGTAGCCATAGTGTATTTGAACATGATCTGGCTTGAAGGACCACTTGTAAACAACAGCATTAGTGACTATAGTCTGGTTGTGCACAACTGGGCTATGTTTAGAAATAAATGCTTAATCTGGATGAGAGAAGTTGCTGCGTTTTCTCGAATTGGAAAATTACGGCAGTTGTGCACACCATACTATAGCTACCCACGCAGTTGTTTACAATCACTATTTTCTAAAGGTATGGATAGACATTAATGGATGCAACCATGAATTTTATCCAAGTTTAGTAGCTTTTCTCTTCATGTGTCAGTGTGGCTGCAGGTTCCTAGCAGAAATGGGAAAACTACAGAGCAAGTTTCGCAAGAGGTCTGACATCTACAGGTGAGACATGACTTCATGGGATTGGGCAATACGGCCAAATGTTATCTTAGCAAATTGGTGGAAGAACATATTAAAATCATTATGATAAAAATCTTTTTTTGACAAATGTGCATAAGTCAAATTAAGTTAAAAAAAGTCCCTTTTCCTCAACAAAATAGATATCTTAATAGAAATATTATGTCCTAATTCGATCGTGATTCAATCAGTTAATTAAATCAAACATTCATTGAACATTTGTTATATTGTTATTGAGGAAAACTTTATAGCGATAATTATCATTGTTTTTTTCAGCCCTAGAACTTCAATATTTAGTCTGTTCACACTAGAGAATAATAAAAGTACTGTTAAATATGTCAGTATGCATAATATAGGTCCTCAATTCTGGGGTGTGGTTTTGATGACCATTGTCCACGGTACAGTGAACAATGGGAATGGAGGAACTACGCACAGACAAAGAATTGTAAAACCTTTTGCAATTTTGAGTTGTACTGAGACAGAGCCTGTAACAATTAATCAAATCTTTAGATTTTTTTTTGCTTTACCGCCATTTGTTGGGAGTACAGGATACAGTACCATAAAGATATAAGTACAATATCTCACAAAAGTGAGTACACCCCTCACATTTTTGTAAAGATTTGATTATATCTTTTCATGTAACAACACTGAAGAAATGACACTTTGCTACAATGTAAAGTAGTGAATGTACAGCTTGTATAACAGTGTAAATTTGCCGTCCCCTCAGAATAACACGTCACACAGCCATTAATCACTGGCAACAGAAGTGAATACACCCCTAAGTGAAAATGTGCAAATTGGACCCAAAGTGTCAGTATTTTGTGTGCCCACCATTATTTTCCAGCACTGCCTTAACCCTCTTGGGCATGGAGTTCACAAGAGGTTCACAGGTTGCCACTGGAGTCCTCTTCCACTCCTACATGATGACATCACTGAGCTGTTGGGCCGTTTGAGGAAGCCAGACAGATGCTCAATGGGGTTTAAGTCTGGGGACATGCTTGGCCAGTCCATCACCTTTACCCTCAGCTTCTTTAGCAAGGCAGTGGTCGTCTCGGAGGTGTGTTTGGGATCATTATCATGTTGGAATACTGCCCTGCGGCCCAGTCTCCACAGGGAGGGGATCACGCTCTGCTTCAGTATGTCACAGTACATGTTGGCATTCATGGGTTCCCTCAATGAAGTGTAGCTCCCCCAGTGCTAGCAGCATTCATGCAACTATGACACTCCCACCGCCATGCTTAACCGTAGGCAAGACGCACTTCGTACTCCTCACCTGGTTGTCGCCACACACGCTTGACACCATCTGAACCAAATAAGTTTATCTTGGTCTCATCAGACCACAGGACATGGTACCAGTAATCCATGTCTTTGGTCTGCTTGCCTTCAGCAAACTGGTTGCAGGCTTTCTTGTGCATCATCTTTAGAAGAGGCTTCTTTCTGGAACAACAGCCATGCAGACCAATTTGATGCAGTGTGCGGTGTATGGTCTGAGCACTGACAGACTGACCCCCCCACCCCTTCAACCTCTGCAGCATGCTGGCAGCACTCATACATCTATTTCCCAAAGACAACCTCTTGATATGACACTGAGCACGTGCACTGAACTTCTTTGGTTGAACATGGTGATGGTTCAGATTCTCAGAGAGTGCTTTGCCACAAGGTGCCATGTTGAACTTCCAGTGACCAGTATGAGGGAGTGTGACAGCAATAACACCAAATTTAACATGCTTGCTCCCCATTCACACTTGAGACCTTGTAACACTAACGAGTCACATGACACTGCGGAGGGAAAATTGAAGAGTTTTCACTTAGGGGTGTACTCACTTTTGTTGCTAGCAGTTTAGACGTTAATGGCTGTGTGATGTGTTATTTTGAAGGGAAAGCAAATTTACACTGTTATACAGGCTGTACACTCACTACTTTACATTGTAGCACAGTGTAATTTCTTCAGTGTTGTCACATGACGCAATCAAATATTTACAAAAATGTGAGGGGTGTACTCACTTTTGTGAGATACTGTATGTTACATGCTTTATAAAGATGATTCTAGTATATACACTTTAGTATATTTACTATGTATGTAGATTGTTTTTATCTCATTAAGAAGAGTTTAGCAGAGAGTATGTTTAATTTCTGAATTTCTGTTTTTTCTCTTTTTTTTTTACTAATGTTTTTTGTATTCAGGGAGTCTCCGGGGGAGAAGGCTGATCATTTTGACAGTCAGGTAGTACAGTATGAACCTGCTCATCAAGGGTCCATAAACACTGTCACCAATCTCAGCCCAGAGCTGTGTGTTTCTGGTGGGACTGACCAGGTAAACTAATCTATGCACTAGCAGCAGATCACTTCAAAATAATAGAAATATATTCACAGTAATAATTTGCTGTTTTTCTCTGGTTTCATAAAATTTCAAGTTGTAAATGAACCAATGTAAAATAAATTACAATTTACGTATTCATTTAGACAGTAAAAAAGTCTGATGGGCCATATAAAATCAGAAAACCTCTGAACAACTGAAATAAGAATGTTAAATTGTGTGAGAAATCCTTAAACACGTAGTGATTATTGTGTGCGCATGTGTTTGCATGTGTGTACAGGCTGTGGTGGTGTATGACTGGAAACAAGGCCGAATGTGTCAGTCCTTCCAGGGTCACAACCGAGAGGTTACCAAGGTAACGTCAATACTGTGTGCGTGCATTGATGAAAGTGTGGCGCTGTTCAGGGCTGTTAAACATTTCACATATCCTCTAGTCTTGTCTCCTCTTAATTCTGCCTCCATCTATCTGCCAGGTGGTTTGTTATCCGGGCAGTACATGGATCTTTAGTGCCTCACGGGACAAGACGGTTCTGATGTGGGACCTAAACCAAGGGGACGAACCTATTCAAGAATTTTGTGGGCACGAGTTGGTGGTCAATGGACTAGCAATCAGCCCTGGTGCGCAAACATAGACACAATGAGACTGCTCACTAATAAGTAAACTGCTGTATGCTAATGTGCAAATAGTTCACAATGCATGATAAAACTCAAGGTTGTCATATTAAATATATTCCCTTATGCATATGGCATCACTTTTAATCCCAAAACACAGTTTACTATCACTTTCTCAATTCCTTGTATTGTTGGTTTGGGAACAGATCATTTTCTGACAGTTAAATATTTCTGCACCTATTGGCCTCCAGACAATGCAGCACTAAATATACAAAAGTGATATAAAAATCAAGCTCTATGTGTAGCTGTCGGATTACAATTCCAAACATACTTAAAACAATGTTGGTAAGAATGTTCACACTGATGCCTCCTGAGTGTAGATCTGATTTGAGGCATGACAGAGACTTCTCAACAAGCTGGAAAGTGATGGCTGGAGGAGATATTTCTGAATTGATCACAGGTGTTGGTCAGGTGAGATGCTACCATGGTGGATTAGTAATATATCAGCCTGCCAACTCTCCTGAATGGAAGTGGTGAAGAATATTATATAATAATATTTTATCAATGATCAACGTTGACTGGACTATATGTTTATTATATTAAAAGTTTTAATTATTAAGAAAACATGTATAGTAGCTTTAGAGGCTTTTGCATTTCAGATTTTTGGATTTCACATTATTGATTGGCACTGAATCTATGGAACTGTTTTTATTGTGGTTTGTAGATGGAAGAAAGCTGTGCACCGGTTCTCGTGACAACTGGATGTGCCTGTGGGATATAGAATCCTCTAAATGTGAACAGAGACACAACATTTCCAGAAACCTGGTAAGAGAGATAGTGTGTTCTTTTGTGGATCGCTTGTGGAGTATGTAAGAAAAAGAATCAAATCAGTAAGCCATTCAGAGTTCACGCCCTGCAGGCTTGTAACTTTTCCGCTTTCCTCTCTTCTCTGTCCAGGTTACTCATGTGTGTTGGGTGCCAGGCAGCTCCTCTGTAGTTCAGACCTCTGAGGATAAGACTATAAGGTACGTAGCAAGAAAACTGAAATTCGGTAGAAATCCACTTTGTTTGCGGTATGAGCAATATGATGTCTTGCTTCTACACCATAGGAAAATGTGTAGCAAAAAAGGTGGTCTGGAGTGTGAAGCAAATGTTACAGTTATAATCAGTCATGCAGTGATCCTCATTTAGTAATAATGCAGGGTCAGAACTACAATGAGTATAACATCAAAGCAACACTAAGACTGATTTTAATGTTTAATGTAAATCCAGAGCTTTTTTTTGCAGATCAGTGAGATACCAGTTTAGAGGAAATTTTATTCCATCTTCCTCATTTCTTGTGTATTTTGGAGAGTGACTGATCTTTTCTTTGTTAATTTTTTCAGTTGGATACTTTCAAAATCTAGCTGTCTTTTGCTAATTTCGCCAACATTGCTCACCCCAGCTATATTCGGTCATGGGTGAGGTCAAGTCCCATTTGGCTGTAAAATTTGGACTGGAAAATTGTGACACCTAGTTTTTGTTCTGTAGCACTGTCCCTGTGGCTGATCTGACCTAATCTGTGTGTCTCCCCCTGGAGGTTAAAACATTACATCAGTGGTTCTCAACCTTTTTTGGGCCAGCACCCCCTTATCCATTATCCAGTCCCTGAACAACCCCCATCAAAAAAGATGTTGGCTATTTGCCCTTAATATTGTTGATTATTATTATTGGGGGTCCTACCCGCGAATGCAAGGCATCGCAGTTCCCAGTACCAGCGGAGCTGGAAACCCTATTGTAATCATTCTTGTTTTTCCTATTTTTTTCTTCTGTACATAAAACTCATACTGCAGCCTAGACAGTAAGTGCTAGGGATGCGAAACTCATAGGGTAGGTCCAACTCTTGTCAATGACCTCAGGCGCAAAAATCAGCACACTTCTACCTCTAGGGGGTGCTATAAGCAAGGTCAACGCGATTGGGCTTGGAACTCCCACCTACAAGGACGCATATCAAAAACCTTACATCCACACGTTCGGGGAATCGAGCTGAACTTTTTTTATGCTAAATCGCAAAAACTGAAAAACCTATTTTAATTAACTCCTCCGAAGCAACAAGTTTGATCAACACCAAACTTGGCACGGATAATCTCTGAATCAAGCTGATGAAAATTTGTAGAGGAAATTTTAATCCAATAAAAAATGTCTCAATTATATGCTAGCAAATGTCTGAGAAAAATGCTAAAAACAGGAAATTATGTCATATCTTCACAAAGGCCGATCCACACCAAATTTGGAGCATTACTGTGGGACGCCCCCCTGAGGGCCTGTGCAAAATTTGGTGCAATTAGCCCCTAGGTGGCCCTATTTAGCCCAAAAAAATTGTTCCTCTATAACCACACCATTCACATGAAACCTGAGCCGAATTGTTCAGCTTGGTCGCCTTACTATAGGCACCAAAGTTCACTCAAATATACCCATAGGTGGTGCTGTTATTACAGATTAAAGACGTCAAAAAAATCCCATTGATTTACATGAATTTTATATCTCCATAACCACCAAGTCCGAATGATACCACATTTGGGGCAATTGTTCCACATGGGGCCCTGATGACACCTGAAAAATTTTGTGCAATTTGGCCAAAAGGTGGCGCAATAATGGAAGCTCAAATACCGTCCGACAATTCCATTTATTTCAATGGGATTTTGAACCAAGGGACATTTTGGCTCATAACTACGGCCCACTACATCGCACATTCGTAAACCTTATGTCTCCATGTTTGCGGGATGTTGCTGATTACTATGGTATAGGACACGATGGTATAGGACGCGCGATGAAGTTTCCATTTCGCTAAATCGAGAAAACTGAAAAACCTTTTTTAATTTTTTAAACCATTTTAATTAACTCCTCCGAAGCCGCAAGTCCAGTCAGCACAGACCATCTCTGGACCGAGCAGATAAATTTTAATCCACAAAAAAACGTCCAAATTCTAAGCTAACAAATGTTTGTGCAAATGCGATCTTACATTTGCAATGGCCGACCTACACCAAACTCGGGGGCCTTATGTGGCACACCCTCCCGACGCCCCCTGAACCTTGGCGGGGTGCCTGGGCCCGTGCCCATACCCTAGTGGTATTAATTCTTGAGATTGAACTATACTATACTATACTCTTTAATTAAAAGGCAAGGCATTCTCTTTCTCTCAGGTGATGGGAGAAGGAGAATGATCAAATTATGTTAAATTGAATCATAAATACTTGTCAGTATATGTAATTTGATGTATGTGATTATAGCTAATAAACCAGCAGTTTGCTATAGCTGTAGTTGATGGCTGCTACCTGTACGTTGACATTTATTAGTCTGGGAGAATGCAGTGATTCCACATTTTTACATTTAATCTAACTGCTCCTTGAACCCTTGGCCTCTGACACATTTACATTACTATACACACCTTTGTAGCAAGGCACAGACTAACGAATATTGTAAAACTTAAGAGGTGTAGAGGGGTTTTCTGTGTCCTTAAATGTGGTGGTCATCATCAGATGACCATATATTAAGCGCTCAATTTATAACTCTGATTTGGAAGCTAGATCCTGCTCTGTATTCAAGCAGAGCATATCAGTATCCTGATATGTAGCCTATTGCATCATGTAGTCAGTGGCATAATCTTTCCAATATCTATAATATCTTCAAATCAAACAGGTTTCTATACTTGTAAGTCATTTTTGGCACTTACTATTAATATTGAGAAGCACTTGACAGCAGCCCTGAGCTTACTCAGTATTAAAGTGAAAATAGATGATCAACTTCAGTATAAGGGTAATATGTCAATATTTGGCTTTTTTGTGGTTTTAGCCGCAGTATTCTTGGTCTTTTTTGTTTAGATGTTTGTTAAAAATGATTTAAAAATTGTCACAAGCAATGTTTTGTTTAGACTTGGACCATGGATACACTGTACAGTGGAGTACATTTCTACAGTGATGTTTTTGCGTATGTGAACAGGGTGTGGGACAGCCGTGCATGGCAGGTGACCAATACTTTTCCAGCCAAGCAATACATCCAGACCCACTGTGACGTTTCTCCAAATGGAAACTACCTGGTGTCCAGCAGCAACGGCTTTGGAGGCCAAGGCTGTGAAGCCACGGTGAGACTGTTGGAGGGGTTTGTGTGGTTGTTCACTGTGCAGATGGTGGATAGGGTGAGGCCGTCAGCAGGTCAACTTATTGTCTGGCTTGTATTAGTCGATACTAGGAAACCACCAGCTGGAATAAACAATGTGTTGTACCATTGCCGCTGTGAAAGAATTAGTTAATACTAGTTCTTTTTCAATTTTTCACATATAAAACACTATTTTGACATTACCCTTGTGCAGTGGTTTTCTGAATATTTCCCTTGTGAGTTTGACTCCTCCAGTTTGCAGCTTGCATTCCCAGATAGACCAATTTCATGTATAATCTGTATCTTCTCAAAGTCACAAGAGATGAGAGTCAAATATGGAGACAGTAATCCTTTCTAGAAACAGCTATTTATCTAAATACCGGTGGTTCTGTAGTACAGTCCAGACTAGTAAAATAAAGAGATTAAAATATATGACATGCATTGGTAGGTTTTATTATACTACTGGAAGTTAATTCAAAATTATGTTTAGCTGCCATTGTTCAGATTTGAATTTAGCTTAAAAATTAACAATCTTGCCACTACAAAGCATTGCTCCTCATGTGGGAACACGTTGTTTCAGTTGTTATGCCAGAACCTCTCATTTGTCCAGTGTCTTATGAAGATAGTTTTGACACCTCTGACATTGTCATCCAAGGTGGGTTAAAATCATGGGAAACCAGACTTGGTTCAAGATGCTCGAAGACATTTCGCCTCTCATCCAAGAGGCTTCTTCAGGTCTGATATTGTCATTTGTTCTCAGTGGAGTTGTGTCTGTGTTATTAGCTCTGGGACCTGCGTCAGCCTGGCTGTAAAGTTGTGGAGTACAGAGGCCATCTCCAGACCACAGCCTGCTGTATGTTTCTGCCTGTTCCTCCTAGTGGTACAGCTTGGGTAGCCACATCCTCCCATGATGGCTCTGTCAAAATCTGGGATCAGAACACAGCAGGTAACACCCACTCAAGGGTGGAAACATTTATATACAGAGAGACAAATACAAACACACACGGGCACATGAACAGACGCTATTTGGGTGTTAAATTTTTTTTTTACATTAACTCACCTCCAACCTTCCCATCGCTATCCTCTGTTCAGTCTGTTTAGGGACGTTGTCTCTGGATGCTGCTGGTCCACTGGTTTCTCTGGCTCCCAGTGACTCCAACAATCTACTGTGTGCCAGCTTCAACTCTGGCCTCCACCATATCCAAGTGGACCAGGGATCAAACCAGGCTCAGGGTTCCGGGGCAGGTTCAGGTGGAGCTGGTGGCCTCGACATAAAAGTTTTGGCACGCTTCTGACAACTCAGAGGAGCCTGGTGTGACTCTTAACCCTGACATGTGAACAGCCAGTGACTCATGTCTTTTTTGCTTTGTTTTTTATAATTTTACACATTTCTAGAGACGTTTTGCTTTACTAGACTGCCATACAGTAAAGAATGACAGAAGAGCTCAGTGAGACAAGGAGGGGTTGATAGTACCGCGTGTGGAGGACGCACCTGTTGTCCAGCCAGAGCCACCTTGATGCCCATCACAACTGCTCTTCTTGGAGACTGGTCTGTAAGTCACATTGTCCATTAATTGATGACACTATAAACACCAAAATGATCCTGCTTGGATTGCTGCCTTCTTGGACCAAGCCAGAATAACTGGGGCTTATTGTCAGTTTTATACACTACTTCAACTCAGCTGGAGTTGATGTGATGCTTCGTGCGCATGTTGTATTGCTTTTATTGGTGATACTACATATCAATGCGGCATGGGTGGTGTTGGAAATTAGGAAGCACACTATCTAGAGCAGGAAAAGCCACTATTTAGTCTGGTGTTTCTTCTCCTGAATCTGACGGAGAACTGGAAGCCAAATAGAATATCATATTACGAGTATGGAATTAGTTGTTTTTTTTGGATAAAATTTGTTGTTTTTGTCACCAAAACCATAATGAGGAACACGCGTATGTTGATTTTGTGTGAATGATGTAACCTTTGAATAGTTTGTACTGTAGCTTTAACCTGTCAAGTGTTAGACCAACCAAATACCTATGACACAACACTGTATAAACATGCTTTGTTTTTAGGTAGAATTATATCGATAAAAGTTTTTAAAGATACAGATTCTGATATTTTTTTAACTGAAGCTGCCTATAGCTGATGCTTGGTGGCAATATCCAATGTATCTGAATTTGAAAATTACTATGCAAAATACAGGAGTTATTCCCTTTTTATTAATAAAATATAATTTGAATTAAGAAATTGGAATAAAATATATTGAAAATGTAAAAGAAAGCTGTTCTGCATCTACAAAAAAACTGCTACAAATTAGTTGATTAAGATATAGTTTGATCAACATTGATTGACTCTTAACAGATATTGACATTTAACATACTGTGCTATTAACAGCAGTTATTGAACTTCTCCGTTTGAAATAGCAATCCAGCCTGCGAATGCTAATGTTAATATTAGCAGCCTTAAGTGGTTGAATTTGGCCGTGCATTACATCCTAACTGAACTGAACTGTCAGGAGGTAAACCACTCATTTCAAGGGTAAGTTAAACGATGATTACTTTGCCAGTTTCAGCAGCTTACAAATGACTTAATTTACACTTTTATTTGTAGATATTCAGGTGACCATCTCTCCCAAAGACAGTGATTGTTATATCATCCAATTTCTTTTTAGAGAATTGTCTGCAACTAGAGGAACAAAATGGACAGGTCAGGAGATGGATCAAAGTAATCAGTTTAACGGTAATGTCCTCTCGGGTGAGTCCAAATGCACTTAAATGGATATTAGTTTGAAGGTTTAACTTCGTTTAGTACCTACTGAACATTGGTTTGTTCCAGGCAGAAGAGACACAGGTTAGACCACTGGTTACAGTGAAAAGAGCTGCAATAAGAAAACTCCACATTCAATAATATATTTTTCTAAACTTTTGGGAACACTACAAGCAGTAGGAAACCAAAGCTGATCAGACATTTCATTTTGTGTGAAGTTACTTTATGGGTATTTGTCTACACATCACTAGTTGGTTTGGTTGTATCGATCTGTTTGATACATTATAATTAGCAATAAATAATTGTTTGAGGAGTAAACATTGGTTGTAGCTCTATGTGTCAGCTGAGATTTTTAACTTGGTCAGACTTAAATTTAATAAGCTACTTAGATACATGTCATTATGTGAATGTTTTCTTTATCTCTGCAGGTAAATAAAATCATTCATGGTATAGCAGCTCACTCTGAGAGCAGTTTCCCAATACAAATCAATTGTATATACATTGTGCCTGTGAGGAAAAAATTAACTATTGCCCTCTTTTCTAGTAAACATAACTGATTGTTTCAACTTTCAACAACTATACACTTGAAAGCTGCTGTGCACAATGTAAACCATTACCAGCCACTTTCCAGTTTTTACTGGAGCTTATTGGGTTTAATTGTTTCGCTCATGGACACCATGGCCATATGTTGAAAGAATGGACTTCCCCTTTCCTGGGTTTAACCAGCTGTTTCTAGTCTGTAGTTCACTGTAACAACAATGTTCTTGCTTGCTGTGTGAGCCATAACTAACACACACACACACACACCTATTGAAGGTATTTTCCACTTATTTTATATGTACTATGCAACACAACTCATGGCAGATACTTTTTTCTTTTTTTTAAAAATTGGATTGTCTGTCTATTCATATTCATTCCAAAACCACCATCAGCTGTGAGGAAACACCAAAGATGTATCAGTGCCACCTAGTGCCAGAAATGTCCAGTTAGAAAATGATCATCAAATACTGTTAGTTCTACAAAATAAAGTAATGTATTTAGAGTGATTTATCCAATAAAAAGATAAATGAAAACCTAATGGACATTTCATCTAAAACCAGACTTTCAGTGGATTTATGACATTTGTATACATGTAGACCAACTGGTGACACATTTGACCCAATTTTTTAAAAAATCCTGAAATTCACATGACATCTCACAAACACACATTCACACTCTGCACACAGCTGCATGAAATTATAAATAAAATCAGAAGGTAGACTTTATCTGACTGTGGTGTTTAATTTAATCAAATCTGGACCTCATTTTCACTTTTGACACAAATAAGAACCATTAAGCCATCAACAGGTTTCATAAAGACACACAAACAGAGTAGGAAACAACAGGCAGAACAGTTTGTAGTTTGCCACACCAGTGATGTACAGAAATAAATGATTTTAAAAAAAAGGTCTAAAAATATTAATTGACAAAATAAAAAAGTCTACATCTATTTCAAAATTCAAGATACAAATAATTGCCTTAAATTAAAGAAAGACATACTTTATTGGCATGGCATGATATAAAAAGCAGGCTACGTGGAATAATAGGAGTAAGTAAAATACAGTACATTAAATGAATGGAATTTGTAGCCACTCAACAGGCAATTTACAGACAGAATACATATAATCTGAATGTAGCATTTAATCCAGAGCTGAGAAATACTGGCAAAGTTGCAGTGGCATCTTTCAACATGGTAATGACAAGTGGTACATGATTAGGCCTACAGCTAGCGGCAACTGAAAATATAATACATTATCTCAGAAACTTTTTGTGGTGCTAGAAATAAATCAATAAAATTTGATTTGAAGAGAAGCAATTTCACTCCTCGTTCTTTTCTCTCCAACAATTTCTAAAACATATCTGACAGCATCTCTTAAAATCCTAAATCTTTTTGAAGTCTAGAAGCAACTGAAGTACAGTATCACTCTTCTGTGACATGCGCTAGACTGTAAAACCTTCCTTAAACAACATGTGATTACTATTCAAATAACACCTTCAACAAAAAAAAAAAAAAAAAAAAAAAAATCACACATGCTATCATAGTCAAACATACACAAGTCATTGGCTACAGACTGTAACCACACACCACAAGACGCCAGGATCAAGTCAGCTTTACCTCTGCGAATTAGTGAAAACAACTTTAAATTTTACACATTTTAAAATTCAACTGACATTTAACATATCAGAGGTCACAAGAGAAACAGAATGGCTGTGGTGATGGAATGAGAGAAAAGATTCAGAGGGGTTGTGTCCACTTGAGTCTTGTAATGTGAAACAGCCCTCGTACGTGATAATTTGATCAATACAGCACAGTCATCAGTACAACTGTTTGCTGTAATAGTACAGAAAAATAAGACTCATAATGTAAATCAAAACCTCTGGCTAATTCATCACATCACATTTTAGAATGGTTCTCTACCTAGGTAATCAACATAACATTACAGACAGTAAAAACATAGCATGCAATAATTTGATTATGGGGGGGGGGTTGAGGGTAACTGCAGGAACAGTCTGGGTGTGTTTGATTTTCAAACCATTCATCCAAGTTAACCTTAATGCAAATGTTGTATTTTGCTGCACCAAGCCTTAATTGCAAGATAAAGATGGTAAGCAAGGCCTAATAAGAACATCTGAAATCCAACCACTGCACCGAATGTAATGGTGATTATCTGTATGTGCTGAGAAATAGCCAGAGTCCATGTGTCTTTACCTGGTATTACAGTGATGTAATGCCTTCCTTCTCCAAGAAGAATATTAACACTGCACCCTTGCTATACTGAGAAACATTAGGAGTGGGGTAAAAATGCATCCAAAACCATCTCACACATACTAATAGCTGCTGAGGAGTTTCTTAATCTGAGTGTCAAGGGTATAAATACTAGTTGGTTCTTTGGCCTCAGTAGTGTAAGAGCTGTAAGATCCTACAGCATTACTCGCTTGTGTCCTTATTTAGTCAATGTTTCTCCTGAGACACTGAAAGCAAAAATTTCCCCCCAAAGTTTGCACAGCATTAGGATCATTTGTATAAAAACATTTGTTTACACAGTCCAGATTTAATAAATTGAAATTACAAAAAGCCGAGCCAAGGGGAATATGAATAGATGGTGTGTGTTAAACATAGAGGAGCATGGCAGGGGAAAGTCCAACTAACAACAGTACATGACGAGAAATATAAAAAAGGCAGAAATAAAATGATAAAATAAAACATAAAAAGGTCTTTCAAACTAACTAGAGTTGGCTCCAGTGGTGCACACTAAGCAAGTGTACAACACAGTTTAAACATGTTACGCTGTATCAATCAGGCTGGCTGTAAATCTCATTAAGTTACTGGTAAGAGCTCTTATCACATACTAATATTAACAATTTAGAATAATGTACAATGGCTTGAAGCCTGGTTTTTCTGATGCAGGCTCAAATGGGGTTGTACAGTACAAGCTTCTTTTTTTGCCACAGAATCAAAGGCACTAGACCTAATTTAATCTGTAATGAAGTTGAGAAACTGATACCATTTGCTATACTTTGCATTAAAAACCCTCATCCCAAAAGACTTATTAGGAAATACTTTAAGCCACAGTGATGTGACTCAAAATGACTGTAGTAACTTTTTCTACACCATATTTGTGGATAATATGCGTGTGCAATCATAAATTTAAAATGTTAAAATGCTATTTCTTAGAGATGCAACGCTTAATCGATTAGTTGTCAACTATATTTATCACCAACAATTTCAATTGTTTCGAGCTTCTTTACTTGTCTAAGACAGTAAAGTGAATATCTTAAAAAAAAGAATATCTTTAGGCTGTGGACAAAACAAGACATTTGAGTACATCATCTTTGCTTTGAGAAACACTGACATTTTTCTAGTTTTTCTGCATTTTACAGACTAAACAACTGATGGATTAATCAAAAATTCTCAGTAGTCCTACTATTGAAGAAAACTACCAAATTTAACTTTAGAACCACTAGCTGCAGTTCAAATCCCTACAATGCCATCCTAGCATCAAAAGAATGATGAATGACTGCAATTTTAACATGATACAAGAAGACAAACTGTGCACCCATTTATCAATATGTAAAGTACTGAGACAGATTTCAAACTATATCTGAAAGACTGTGACTCAAAGAGACCAAGACATGATTTTAATATACTTGATATCTCTTTTCCAATTCTATATGTGTTGGTTGAGTCCCTGAGATATTGCTGCCTTTGCATTTTCTTCTTTTGACACAGTGCTTTTTCATTTCACAAGCGTTAAAACAAACACACACACTTATGCACACCTTCTAGTAAGTCTCTCAGATGCATTTGCTCACGCATCCATACACACAAATGATGAAAAAGAGGTCCGGATGTCAAACTATTGCCACAATGGAATGGTGAAACAAACTGGATCTACGTGATTTCAACATTTTGGATGGAAAAGTGAATAAATAAATCTTACTATGAACAACTATCCAACATCTTGACAATTTTTACATATTAGAAATACAATATTTGTATCGGGCCCCTGCGTCATACACCCAACCCTTTTCCCTACTTCAATAGTTTCAAAAAAGGGGAAAACATTTTTGTGGACAAACCTGTGCAAGAATTGTAATCCCCAGGTTATTCACAAGGATAGAAACAAAGATGCATAAAATATGCTTATTCATTTAGCACAAGCTTTGACAACATTTATCCAAACACCAGAAATTCAAGCCCAAACGTGGGAATTTGTCAAAAGTAGCTGAGGTGTAGAATTAGGCCAGCATTTAGAAAACCATGGACATCTCTCTGATGACTTCCTCACAGATGTAGCAAAAAACTTTCAAAGCCTAAGACAAAAAAATTAAAGAAAAACTGTTGTTTGGTTGATTTGCGTTAACTCCAAGTCAACTGTCCACACCTCTGAGGATTTTTAGGTATCCTGCAACTAAAATCAACTCAAGAAGGTTAAATACTGTTTTCAAACCTAGTTTTGTCCCCAATCTGACAATAGAGTTGTAAATACCCAGTAGTCGTGTTGCTGAAGATTTGTACAGGAAAACAGCATTCTGACATCAGCTGCAGCTGTTTCTACATTATCCCCCTCCCTCCCCCTCATCCTTGCTGCCACCTACTGCTCCCCGGGGCGTTCCAGGCCGTCTATGACACGGCTGAGCCTGATGTTAAGCAACCTGATCTGAGTGTCCAGGTGGTCGATTTTCTCTTCCAGTGAACCTGCCCCACCACCCCGACGCCAGTACGCTCCCACAGGGCCCGTCATGAAGTACACGGCCATGATGAAGCACAGCGGCAGCACAGCTCGCTCAGGGTCACCCTCAAACTTCTGCAGGATGTAGAGGCAAGACAGGGCGAAGAGCGTCATGCGTGCTAGCCAGAAGAAGCGGCCAAACACAGCGTGCAGCAGGTAAAAGAAACCCCCAAGGAACATGGAAAGGAACCAGTAGGCCACGAGTATAGCGGCAACCAGCAGCAGGGCGCGTGCCGGAGAGTTGGTGAGGGATGTGGGGCTGAAGTAGTGGCTGAGGTTTGAGGCTGCAGAAGGAAGAAAGAGAGAGAAGATGAAGTAGATTGTCTAAAATCAAAAGTTTTAATTGTAAAACACACAGTTTGTGCCTGTCTTTCTTTGTTAGCAATGTCATAATAGGTTTAAACTTACAGTCGATGCCCATAACATCAAGCAAATCTGACCATATCTTCCAGATGGTGTCGAGAAAAGAGTCCACTCCGTGGACAAATCTCTCCGTCGTTTTGGAGAAAAACTATAACAAAAAAAAGAGATAGAAAAGGGTAAGACTTTAACCATCACATTAAATCATTAGTTTAGACCTACTGTACATACAGAAGAATCAGTTGAATATTTCTTGTTTTAGAGACAAACATTACATTACATTCATTTAGCTGATGCTTTTATCCAAAGTGTCTTACAATTGCTATGTATGTCAGAGGTCGCACGCCTCAGGAGCAGCTAGAGGTTAAGTGTCTTGCTCAGGGACACATTAGTGGATGTGTCGCAGCGGGACACATCGAACCCCGGTCTCTCCCACCAAAGGCAAGTGTCTTATCCACTGCTCTATCACCCCTGAAGAATTATGTAGTACATTGTAAAAGTAAAGCAAATGTACACAACAGTTTATGCCAGCTAAATTAAAGCCCCATCTACAATAAATATTTACCTTAATATAACATGTTATCATCTAACTGTAAAAACAGAACTGATGGAAAGAAGAGGACAGCAGTGTTGTCGCTTAAGTCGACGCAGTTGTGCAATAATAGTGATTACCAAATAATTATCTAATCAACAAGATAGCCACTCTTTGAGTCACAGTAGCTGCAGAGTAGCCACAGAGTAGCCAAAATGTCTTATTAGCATTGTCCACGTTTACCTTTACGCAAAACAACACTTTGTTAGCTTGTTGCTCTAGGTGTCATCTGTTGTGCCATCTTATGAAGCCTTCAATATGGAATGGATTGCATTAAAACCTGCATCACTACCGATTTTGGGGAAGTGACATAACAGCTACTGAACTTTTTAATAAACAAGAAAACGTTACAGAAATTTGAAAAATGTGCATGCACAACACATCAAGCTATTTTTTAATTCCCTTTCTAAATGGCCCTTGTGGCTATGAATAAAAAAACTGCAACAACTGAACAAACTATTATATACAAAACTATTTTTCTTTATCAAATGAACAGACAATTAAAGGTGGTATACAACAGTAACAGGCTAAAAAGACTGATTAAACACTATGATAGGAATAGGTGCCTTTTTCACTGTGAAAGCAGACTCTTGTTTGGAAGCAAGCAACCCATGATACTGCCTACAAACTTCAATAGCCCATCACAGCTCACTATAGCTGGAAAATCAAGGCATCTGGGACATCTATTGATTACAACTTTTATTAAGGATATTTTTTGTGATGATCATCTCGGCTATGGATAAGGAGTCTGCTGTATTGTGTGCAACTGCTGTTTCCATAACTTTAATCCCTAAGTCTCAATGTGTATGTTGTTATCACCTCAACCCTGTTTTAGCTTTATTACACTGGTTCCAAATATGTTTTAGAATTACTTATTTTAAAAAGCTCTTCATGGCCTCTCCTTGTTATATCTCTGACCTTTTGGTCCCATGCACCAGCACTTACCTTGAGATCCTCGGGCAGAGGCCTTTTATCTGTTCAAGAGTCTCAACTGAAAACTAAAGGGGACAGAGCGTTTGCAGTAAGGGCTCTGAGGCTCAGAGGAATCAGTGGAGTCAGTGAACTTTAAGGCTCTTCTTAAAACATAATTTCATAGGAGAGCCTTTCCTGATTTTATTAGACACTATCCACAAAGGCCTATGTTAATGCCACCTAAAGCTGCTGTGTGCAGTCCATAGTCTGTGTAAAATAGTCAGATAGTGAAGAATCACGTGTGCAGCCTAACACATGTCACTTTGCCTTGCTTTGGCGGGTATGCGCAGGAAATAACTTAGATTTCGAAATGCAGGAAGTGCAGCGGGACCAATGAATGAGAGGATACAAGCTAATGTGTTTCCTTAGCATGAGTAGCTTTATAATCATTTGGACATGAAAGCGACGTAAAGTAACAGCTGTTTTGGCCTGGACCAATGTGGTTACATGCCATTTGTGTGGTGACATTAGATGCACCTGCTGATGGACTCAGTAACGTTACAATGAATGACAGCATGGGTTACACGACAAATTATAGAATTTAAGAGTTACTACATGAAAACATACCCCATTTTAATGTTTGCTGCATCGCTACATGACCTGACATCTTCTCTAGATGGTCTAGATGGAAAAAGGGCTAATTTTTCAAAATGGCATCCATGAAATTGTTGGCCAGGCCTCGGCAGGGTGCGCTTTTTTCCTATTCGCCATTCTGGTAGCTTCTACAAGCCACAGACGAAGCGAGCTGCTATCTGGACAACACATGTCCCACACTCACCTTGTATAACCCTCTAATGTTGTCCTCTCCGAAAACACTGCTCAGAGTCTGGTAGATGCCGTTAGCTGCCCGTCGGAAGCTGTTCTGGTTGCTGGTCCTGCTCCTACCCGCTTCGGTTGTGCACAACAGAGACGCGGAAAGCACCAAGAAAAACACGAAAAACCTGATTCCCTTCATGGCACCAGATGTCCCGAGATGTCAAGCAGAAATGTTTATCAAAATGGCTCAAGAAAATGGACGTTAAAACAGATAGTTAGCTGCCTAAAGTGAGACCTTGCTGAGGGATGACAGACTGACTGTGATGGTGGTGGTGATAGCTTTTGTTGCCTTCACTGCGCCTCGTAAACTTCTTCTTCCGCGCCCTGAAGTGGCTTGTCATGTCGTGCTTTCGGGCGAAATTTAAAAACACGATCGTGTGAGAAAACCAGTAGATGTTGCAGCTTCATCATCTTATCAAACGACAATTAGCGACTCTAATAAGAATAGTGTAGTAGATAGAGTAGTTGTATTAGATTGTTTGTAGCCCGTGTGTCGTCTTGAAACACAAAAATGCAACAAAAAACCCCAAACTTATTACACTATTTGGAGTAAGACATTAATAAATACATGGGCTATTTATTACATGCAGTTCCCATCCTCTTTCCTTTTGAAACACTTGAATTGGTGTCGTGCTTCTGTGATTGCAATTTTTCCCGATTACCTTTCCTTGTCTGTATGTGAATTTGAGGCAGGACAGACTCATCTAAAGCCTCCTGCTGCCCTCCAGTGGTGAAGTAATCTCACTGTCCTCCCTTAATTTTTGTCTCAAGCCATTCTTATTGCTAATGAAAGGATAATGTTCAGCTTTATCATAAAGTAGTCTATGCTCCACGGATCTCTGGTGTGGCTTCCTGCACATCAAGCATCAAGTTGTACCTCATAACAGCTCTGTCATGCGATGACAAAGACATGTCTCTGCATCATTTAGTCTATCCCTATATCTGTGTCTACAACTAGGCTACACAAAAATAGTTAAATAGATTTAGCTGTAGTTTAATAAACCCCAACTCTTAGACAGCAAATTTTTCATAATTCAGTTAGAAAAACAAAATGTGTCTATTCAATTATATCTGATTTTGTCTAATTTTCTTCTCTTATCACTTAGTTGTGTTCACCATAAGAAAAGAGAAGATTGAATATTTTCACACGAAAAGTTGCCAATTGGATGTAGAACATCTTTACATGCCTTGTTTTTCAGAATTGTTTGATGTGCGTCAAGTAACACAAACAACAAAACTGATCAAAAATGTTTTTTTATCTTCACTTGCATCCAGAAAGGAAAACACAACAATTGTGTTTTGTGCTATGATATGATCAAAATCTTAGGGTAATGAAATTTTCAGATGTATGAGTAATACTTTCATTGGTGTTTTCATTCAACACCTTCTGTTCTGGTCTTGCTGAAATGGTATAGAAGTGAAGAAATGTAATGTGAATTCTTGGGGAAAAGGATATCACTTTGAGCAGAGGTGTGTGGCATGCCTTCCCAGGGCGGCTCTGAAATGTTTTGGAGAGGCTCAGTGAATGGAATTGAAAAAATACTACATTACTTATCATTTTATTACGCCTTTGGTGTGAGAGACCCAGGTTCCATCCCCACTGCGACACGTCCACCATAGTAGGTAGGTAGGTTGGTTGATTTATTTTGTCACAATATAGAAGGTTATATAGTAAAATTGAGTTTGCAGCTCCCTTCTGCTACATAGCACACAACATACATTAACATAGAAGCAATTAAAAAATGGTAAACAGAAATAAACTACATTCAATGCTGAGGATGCAATGTGTCCCTGAGCAAGACACTTAACTCCTAGTTGCTCCAGGGACGTGCAACCTCTGATAAAAATAGCAAATATGAGTTGCTTTGGATAAGAGTAAATAAATTCAATGTAATGTAATGTAATATGGTTAAGGGAATAGTTCTGAGATACAGTAGTTTAGGGGAATTTTATTGTTTTCCCCACCTTTCCAGAGTCAGAAACTAATAAATGCCTTTGGGCGGACCTGTTTTATGTATTTGGTGTAGTCTGAAGTTGTGTCAGATAACAATAGAGTTTCTTGACTCCACTGTTGAATGCCTATGGGATCAAATAATCTATAAATATCTATCTATAAATATATATAAATAAATCTGTGTTGGTGAATTATTAAAAAACAAAATACCTCTTAATTTCATGTTAAAATGCGTTGTTTCAAGCGTTACTGAGATTGTAACAGATATGATATTACTGATTTATTTTTAGTAATGCATTACATTACTGCCTTACACCTAAAAGCAATACATTACTGTAATTACTTTACTTTTGTAAGGCGTTACTCCCAACACTGACAACAAAGATGATTGCAATTTAATGCACCAGTGACAAATTGCCCACTGCAGTCACAACAATCATGTCACTAATTAAATGCAATATTTCTCACCAGTTTAAATATGACTTCAATTGTTGTTGCTGTGTTCATTGGGTACCCTGGTGTCTGTGTAAGTTTTCCTTACGGATGATTAATAACATTTGTAAGATCAAATATCAGCCTGCCAAGGAAACCTTCTGCTTATGACACATTACAGTATTGTAATAAAGATGCAGTTCACTGGTATTTCAGAGAGGCTCTTATTACATGGATGGCTTTCCCTGAGGTCTCATTATCCAAACTGCATTGTGGGCCAGGCTAATAGTGCAGGAGGAAGTAGGTCAAGACTACAAATGATGATAACAGGAAAATAGTGGCACAATAAGGCCAAATGCAGGAATAGCTGTTATTAATACAGAAACACGCAAACCCTGTTGCTGAAATATGTTTAATCACACTAACTGGCCCACTTTAGGGACAGATAAATGGATGGTTGGAGTCACCCACTAGATGGTAGGATCGGACTATGGTCTAACCATTAAAACATGCATAGGATGGATGTACAATTTGCCTAATAGGACATTTCCTAGTAGCCTAGGTGCAAAATTAATTCCAGGATGGTTTCACAAATATGCGTGCAAATCCAACAATAGTAATAATAGCAACACAATTCATTAGAGTTGTTACACGAAATGTCCAGTGGTAGAAAATATCGCGGAAGATACTGTTGACTTTGTTTCCTGCAGGTTGATGCCGAATTCTGCATGCCGCCAGAATTGCATCCACTTCGCGGTAAGTAACGCTCACAACCAACGCGCTGAGAAAGCAGGTGGATGCAAATCTTGGCAGGTAGCTTAGAACATCTGTTATGCCGAATTACAGATCCACATGTTATGGTCCTTTTCAGACACTTTTCTGTCTTGATCAAATGCAGTTATCGCAATATATCCTATGTTTGACTGAATCTACTAACTGTTATTAAATATTGACGACTCTAAACGTTCATAAGAGATACTTCGAATCATTTTTAGCCTTTGATGCGCCCCACAATGAATATTATAGACCAGGCCCACTTGGAGGTCCTTGCGATTTTCAGTGGGCATGTAGAATTCGGCGCAACACCTGTTGCTGTAACTACGGTGTGTAACGACAAGCGGTATCCAAGCAACGACGCAAGTAGCCGGACTCACACAGGAGGCGTGTGCGCCCCTAAAACAGCCGTGGAAGGAAGTTTTAATCCCGGGGCTTACCAAATATGATAAAGTGAGAACTATATTTCGATTTGGGGCCGACTCTAGCGTGTGTCTGTACGGTACACGTGAAAGTTCAGTTAAACTACCGGTCTGTTTTAAGCGCATGGTAACGTTAAAATGTATGGACGAGCTCCGAGAGTGACCTCCGTGACAACGAGCGGCACTCCATCTACTGTTGGCCCCGGTTCATACGATGTAACCGGGGACAATACTAAAGTATCAGGTAGGAATAAGGTAGCTACAAATGAAGACTTGTGTGGGGGGAAAAACTGTAGGCTACTGGAGTCTCGTTTTAAATCAAGAAATCCACCTGCTTCTCATTTTTACCCCTCAAGGAAAATGTAGGCCAAAATGTAGGCATTATTTAGGCTACATCAACATAGCCGCACGTTAAAATGCTAACGCTACCTAAAAGACAGTATTAAACTAACGTTAGAGATAAATAGGCTACATCTTGCAGTATAACTCAGTACATTAAGCCATGAAGGCCAAGTTTAAATTTTCCGTGTTCCTGTTATTTTGTACGTAACGTTATATAAGTTATACTACAGGTAAACACAAAGTAAAATGCGTCTATTATATGCCTAATACCATAATCACATATTTGCTGGTTTTGAATCAATCAACAACTTGCATATTCCACTGTTATATGTTTTTCCTTTTTTTGCAGATGGTTATGCTCCATTCCTGTCCTTGACCAACAGACAGTCAATATTCAATGAGTCCAGTGAGATGATACCAGGACCTGGACAGTATGACTCCTCACCTGTCAAGGTACTGTAGGTCAGAGACAATTCTTTACAATTAAATTGAGACCTGTTTGTGCCTGAGAACTATATAATGGATTAGGTGATGCTCAGACTAGGGGGGCAAAGAAGCAACAGATCTGCCTGAAGTCATTGTCAAGTAGGTAGGAAGGTATGGTTAAAGAAGCCTATATAAAACCCAATATCACAACCCTTGATTCGGATGAGGACCCCCCCAAACACTTTTAACAGGGAAAAAATGAAAGAAACTTCAAGAAAAGCAACAGAGGAGCGATCCCTCTCCCACAACAGTCAGACATGAAACAGATGTTGTGTGTACAGAATAGACTGACATAATAAAATTACAATATGGCCAATCATGATGATAAAATTCTGAATATGATCTGAGAAAATGTTGAGCAACTTTAGATAGGACCTGAGCCACACAAACTTCTCTCTACCATGGAGACCTGTAAGAGGACAGACTACACAAACACACTAGAGCAAAGCTTAAGCACACTAGTCACGCAGGCAGGATAAAAAAAACTGACACACACACACACACAGGGAGAGAAAGACAAGGGGAGAGGCTGAATGTTCTGGAGGACGAGGATCCAAATTCAAAACATCTGGATAGGCACTGACAGCCAGGAGAGAGTGAGGTCCCAGGACAGCCGATGGTCCAGCATAGAGGAGCCTGACAGGAAAAGACAGGAAAAGGAGGAGAAACTAGAGAAAGAGAGAATAAAAAATATGGAACTATAGAGTACTTTTATTTATGTAAGAATATTTCAAAAACAATGATGCTGGTGTTATTAATGAATAGTGAATGAGAGCAAGGGGCGGGATTTGTTTAGGAAAATATACTGTTGAGACTTCGATTGTGTGTCTGCTTGTTCCTCTGTTGAACCTATGTGTCTTCAGCTAAACATCCATGGTGGCCGCAGTCTCCAGAACCGCTCCAAGCGGTTTGAGGACGTAGTGTCGGAGGTTCCGGGCCCTGGGGCCTACAATGTGCTGCCTGCCTCAGGAAACATGCTCAGGGCTGTGACCGCTAAAGCAGGACAGGCTCAGCAGCTTGGCAGGAAAATGGTAGGCATATGGGTGAAGTTTTGGGGCAAAGTAAATGAGAAGTCAAGTTACAGAAAATTATTTATTATAGATTTTTCCCTTCCAGCCTATTGTGTGTTGTTCACCCACAGTAGGATGGCTTTTATACATGTTCTCTGTATATATGAGGAATATATGTGGAAAACTGCTCTTACTTTGACCTAGCCAAGATCCACCAACAAGTTATCAAATACCTACAGCATGGAAAATATAGGCATCAAGTTTAGGTGTGCAGGCTTTTGGCTTTTTTACTGTTGGTGTCTGTATATCTCTACACTTAACAATGAAAATATTTTTTTGTCCTGTTCATTATCAACCTCATATTGAACCCAAATATGCCTCTTTGCTGGTAAGAGGTTACTGTTTTCCATCTGGTCCCTATCTAACCAGGGTAGTGTGTCTCATGTTCTGTTACACATGCACAGATTTAACCATTATTTTCACACATACAATAAAAATACAATAACATGTAAAACTCTTCTCTGCACAGTGTACTGTGATGTGCTGCGTTAGTGCCATTTGTCAAACAAACCATATGAATAGCAGTGCATTCTCCAAATGTGTTGACTGCCAAAACTTTCAGACAGTATCTTGCCAATACCTTAGTCCTCATCTTTGGCAGTTCTGCCATCAACAGCCCACCCAACACCGATCTATAGGAAATTAGAGGCTGCTACAGTCCCTTCCAAAAGTATTGGAACTGTAAATTGCAAATTCCTTTGTTTTTGTTGTTCACTGAAGACATTTGGGTTTAAGATCAAAAGATGTGAAGAAAACCCCCAAAACATCAGTAAGTGACATCACCAACAACCTCCACAGTGCAGGGCTGAAAGTATCACAATCCACTGTTCGAGGAAGACTCAGAGAGCAGAAATATAGAGGCCACACCACAAGATGCAAACCACTCATCAGCACTAAGAATTGGAAGGCCTGATTGAAATTTGCAAAGAAGTACAGATGAGCCGCAAAAGTTCTGTAACACAATATTATGGACTGATGAGACCGAGATTAATCTCTACCAAAGTGATGGAAAGTGTGGAGAAAGAAAAGAATTGCTTATGATTGGAAGCATATAGGCTCATCTGTGAAGCATGGTGGAGGTAATGTCATGGCTTGGGTGGGCATGGTTACTTCTGGAACAGGCTCATTAATATTTATTGACAATGTAACTGATGATGGTAGCAGCAGAATTCAGAAGTGTACAGAAACATTTTGTCCGCCAGTCTACGGAGAAATGCATTGAAACTAATCAGGAGGAAGTTTATCATGCAGCAGGATCATGACCCAAAGCACACTACCAACAAAACAAAGGACTTCATCAGGGGGAAAAAGTAGAAGGTTTTAAACTGGCCAAGTCAATCACCTGACCTTAACCCAATAGAGCTGCATTCCACCTCCTTAGGAGGAGACTGAAGGGAGAAACACCCCGAAACAACAAGAACTGAAAGAAGCTGCGATAAAAGCCTGGAATAGCATCACAAATGAAGAATGCAACAGTTTGGTGATGTAGATGTGTCACAGGCTTGAGGCAGTTATTGCAAGCAAGGGTTATGCCATTCACTTGGCCCAAAACCTGGCCCAAAATCACCTTGGTACTGTATTCCCTGTCATCTAAGTGGCCATGATCGCTCTGGAGGTTGTGCTCAGTCCTGGTTTAGCCGTGTTCACTGGGAGGCTGCTGTGCCTGGTTCTGTTGCCCACTCTCCTGACTCCAGTTCTGATGCCCATTTTGGAATCAGTTAGCCAATAGCAGAATACAGTTGGACTAAAGCCTGAAGACTGTGTGCCCATATTACCTGTTCTTTGTAATCCACTGAAACTTTGCACAGCCTTTTGTGTTTGGTGTCGAGGAACGAGGTTTTGGCAGGCACCCCTGACAGGTTTATCATTGCTATTCATCAAATTCAACAAATGGAAGAGCCTTGTAGCTTTGTAAACCCACATTTGTCACAATGAACCCTCCCTCCTGTTTGCTTTGAAAGATAATGTCTCAGGTGGTTTGAGAATTTAAGACATAGCACTTACAAAGCAAGCAAACTATTTTATCACATAGCTGTCTTAGTAGCTTGCGTGATATATGAACTTTGGAGAAAAGGTGTTCAATAATGGATAGTGTGGCCTGTCCAGTAGCACACCGTATCATCAGCAGTGATACTGTAGTAGTGAAACATATTACGTGTAGCCTTGCAGTGAAGTGAGATGATATTGAGTTGCCCTTTCTATTCACTTGCAATGTTAAATTTATGTCCAGAGTATTCACACATAAATAAACTTTGAGTTAACACTGAACTCAGGACTTCTGTCTGATCTAGACTGAGACCAGTGATTAGCTCACTTCGTACAGCTGACCAGTCATGAAAGAGTCCCAGTAGAGATGCTCACACTCTCCACCTGAATGACCTGAATAGCACGCACACACGCACACACACACACACACACACACACACACACACACACACACACACACACACACACACATGCTATAAGAATAGCTTTTATGCATTTTGACTGAAATTGCCTTTATTGGCTGTTCAGACAGTACATCTAGTTCCTATTTCTACACTTCTCCCTCTGTCTTTCCTCCTTTCATCTTCCTTTCCCATATCCTCCTTTGTTTCTTATCTTCTGCCCCCTCTCGCTCCTTCTCTCTGTCTCCCTCAGTCTCACTCTATATTAGCCCTAGGCAGTGCTCAGCTAGTTTGTAAGCTAGGGCATCCTTTTCATTGCAAACCCTGACTTCTCTTCCCACTCGCCCTGTCTTTCTCCTGCTTATTGTCTCTGTGCAGTGGCTGCAGGCTAAAAGTCTCCGACTGGTGCGTCAGTCAGATATCCCATCCATTCCTTCCCCGGGCCAAGCCCATGGCTACGAGGAGGATGCCCTGGGTGTGCTCAGTAAGCAGCAGCCCCCTCCCAGGGACATAACCCTGGGGCCAGCCTACTACAATCCACTGCTGGTAAGGACAGGCACACACACACAAACACACACACACACACACACACACACATACACACATGTTGAAGTTTGAATGTACATCCATCACAGAATGTGAAGTGTTCATTTGTGCACGCATGTGTGCTTTCATTAGTCTGTACGAGTGTGTGTCTGAGTGTACTTACTCTGCCCGGGAGGCGAGGTCCATTAGTGTTAGGCAGATCTAATGCACCACTAAACCCCCACCCCACCCCATTCACTTGGCCCAAAACCCATTTCCATAGCTAATGAATGCAGCTCCACTTTAAAAAAGCCACAGCGCACCAATGCTCATCCATTTCACATGCCAACAAAGAGAGCCATTACTAATTATTCTTCAAGCTATATTACAATATTCACTTAAAATAATGCACACGCCTGCCGGTCTGGCTCTCAATTAAGTCGTTTTTCATCGGTAATGACCAGAAGAAGTCAACAGCGTCCTTGAGTGTTGGCCGAGGTTGTGTCAACACACCGGCGCAGGCACAGAGGCGTGCTGTGATTTAGGGCTATCAGCAGTGCATCCATCCACGGCTCTTTTTTCCCCCGTCTCAACTTCTGTTGCTCTCCCTTTGAAAGTTCAGCCTCCATCTCTGACTGTCTTCTCCTCTGTCTCTCCGTCTGACACACTCATTTCTTTACACTCAAACGCTTTGCCCGCCCCGCGACTGAGTTCAAAAGTGCGGGGAGACAGAATTAAGTGGGTGTCTGACGTAACTTCAGAGTGGCCGGGGCAACCTTTGAATGATAAGACGTTAGACGGAAATCAAAAGCATAGCTTTGTTTTCTGTCTGAATGTTACTGAGAAAAGGAAAAACATCTTAATCGGTTTTATCCACTGACCCTAAACCTATGCTTCACGTCTTTGTGGACAGAATAGTTACTTTACTGCATCCACTAATAATTTAATACACAGAATAATGACTAATATGCTGGAATAGTGAGTAGTTATTGGATGATACGGGCTTATCACTGATACATTGGTACAGGCACATATGATGGCTGACATGTAATGACTGTAGATAATGCAGTAAAAAGCACTTGGGCTAATTTAGAAACAGTTATCACCATGAGATATGCCGTTAGTTCAGATTGTGTGGTATTAGATTTGGCATATTATCATAACACAGCTGGCCAGATGTTGATATGGAGGCTAGACTGTGCTAAGAGACGGGTGGGTGTCAAATTAAAGGATGTTTGGCCCACAATAGGCCACCAGAACAGCTTTCTGAATTCCGCTGGAGGGATCAGCACAATCTTTCTAAAGTATATTCTCTCTTTTAATGTTTCGATGATGGAAGCGGAGAGAGCGCTGTCTAGGATGTTGGATACTTTAAATGATACTTTGATTTTTTTATCTGTAAATACCCTAACCCAGAAATCATTTTTTGGTCAGATTCTACATAGAATCGGTATTTGGTGTGAACATGTGAAATGGGAATGGAGACATGGGCAAGATCATCCTCTCAGTAGAATCTGAATCAGATTCAAACCCATCATGCTGTGTTGTATATTATGTTTGTAGAAAGCACACCAACAATTTCAGCCTGCGGGATCCTGCCCACACACACACGACCCTGCTGACTTTTATATGAAACTTTTATTTCTGGTCGACTTTTTTATTCTCATTTAAATAATAAATAGCCTGCCATTCCATTTTATCAAAGCTGAATGAATATGTTTATACCCAGTAGCTGTGTTTTTGTTTTCCTTTTAAAAGCTCTCCTTGACATAAATAGGCAATTTGTGCCTCTGAACTCAATGCCAGCTGTGATACCATCACGGTGCTTGTATGTGTCTGTGTGTGATGCAGAACAGTTGTGTTTTTCTTTCTTTCTTTAACTTTAAGCATCTGAACATCCTTGTTTCCTATCTCCCCTTTCTCAAAACTGGATTGGTAGATCACAGGGGACAGATCCTCAGATCTCATCCTCCAGTCACTGTTGAAGTTGAGATAAGGAGACAGGCACCGCATGGAGTGAGACACTTTTTGTGACTCCCCGCCACTCCTCCCATAACCTGCCTCAGAGAATAGACACAGACAGTTGGGTCAGGGAAAAGTTAGAAAAGAAAGGGAAGAATTTTAGATGCTTTGATTTTTTTATTCAGTGAGGAAAGTTTTGTCTTCTCTTTTTGTTTTAGTACATTTTTTGGGACAAGCAACAGGCCTTTTCAGTGTGAGGAATGTGAATTCAAGGTAATTGGCAATCAAAGTGTTTAGTAACAAAGTGGAAGCTCCCTAGAAAAAAAAATTACATATCCTACTTGTTTTTTAATTAATTAAAATAGGGTATTTGATCGTCTCATTGCTCATAAACTGACAGCAAATAGTTAGGCCTGGTCTCTCACAGTTAAAAACTCCAGGCTGTTTTATGTATTACAATTACATTAAGAATATTTCATTTTAACCTCTCCATGCTGTTTTTACCACACTAGTGGCATAGCTTCGTAAAGGGCATTGTCAGTCGGCCCACTCATAATCCCCACAATTAAAGCCTAAATAATTTTGTGATCCCCTGACCTTTTCTTTAGCACCACCTTTGAGGTTGTCTGTTTTTTTAACAGCTGTTGCTATGAAATTTGGTATGGAGATTCATAACCCTCAGAGGATGAATCCTAGTGACTTTGGTGATCCATTGACTTTTCCTTTAGCACCACTAGCAGGTGTCACTATCTTAAATAGCATGACTTCTAGCATGCTAGCACACTAGACTAAGATGATAAATATAGTAAACATTATATCTGCAAAATATCAACTTGTTAGCATTGTGTCATGACCTGCTCAAAGTACCATGGCAAATAAGGGAGAGTCACCAAAAATGCACTTAAAGTAACTGACTTATATACAAAACATAAATTAAATAGCAAAGTACATGAGAAGTGGAAGGCAGTAAAGTCAGTGTTGAGTGAGTAGGTGTTGGTAGATGAAATGATGAAGGAACCAAGCAAAACTCATGAAGAGAGTCTCCCTGAAGACAAAACTTTTAGTGACTGTGCGTATTTGGTCCATCTGCTCCCAGTCAGTCCAAGTGCATGTTAGCATGCTAACTTAAGCATTTAGCTCAAACCACCACTGTATCAAAACCTCACACAGTCATTAACATAGCTGTAGAGTCTTTGTCTTCTTTATGAATAATTACCATTTTCCAAGAAAGATTAGTGCATGGATTCAAAACCCAGCAGCTGTGTTTATTTTGTTTTAATTTTTTAAAACTTTTTTTGCAGCACCATTGCAATATATTTTTGAGAAAATCTTACACATAGTATTTCTAAAACGTGTTTGGCGATAGGTGGCCAGCTCATTTCCAGATGTAGTCTCTCTCAGTTAAGCTGCAGAGTGAACTGGTTCTATCTGAATGGCCAGAGGCAGAGCAAGCAGGCTGTAAAACTCAGAGAGATAAGAAAGACGAAGGGTTTCCTCTAGATCTCTGACATACTCTGCCATTTGAATGAATTTCACATTTCATTCAGCCCCAACTTCATGAGTCCTGGCTGGAAGAGAAACCAGATAAGTGTGAATGAGTAAATTCAGTTTTTTCCTTCTTTGTTCATCCATTTATTCGGGCAAATCCTTTCTTCCATCCACTCTTTACCTCTTCTCTTTTTGTGTCTGTCTGTTCTCCCTGTTCCTCTTCCTCTATTCTTCTTTCTGTAGTCAGAGATGAGCTCTGCACAGAAGTATAAAGGAGTCCACTTTGGCAACATGACAGGGAGGAGAGATGAGGTGAAAGTGGAGGAGGGACCGGGTCCAGGACAATATGACCCTGATACGTGAGTATCTCATGATGTCACGGTGCAGTATAAAATAAGTATTTGGTACCAGTGACAAATGTACAACAATGTTGATTGTCATGTCATAACAGTGATAGTTTGACATTTTGTGAAACACACCTTTTGCAGAGAGTTAGATGAGAAGACTGATATCACTCTCTTATTTGTATGGTAAAGCTACAGCCAGCACCTGGTTAGCTTAGCTTAGCTTAGCTTGAAAGACTGGAAATGGCTAATGGCTGTAGCCTTATATTAACCCACACACATAAGAGTAGGATCAATATTCTCATCTAACTGTCTGCAAGAAAGTGAATAAGCACGTTGCCCAACGTGTCAAACTATTGCTATGAAATGTCACTTTCAGTTTTAAGTCTGATTTTATTTAAACCATCTGGGGACAACACCTTTAAATACTGATGTAGTACAGTATTATTTTATTATCAAACAAAATAATGGTTGGCATTTAATACTGATATTGAATTACATTTGTTGAATAACCATCAGTGCATGTGTTTGGAACAAAAACCTTAATAAATTCACATTTTACAACAGTTGGTTAGATTAGATACTCCAGGGGCATCTAATCTCAGAAGTTCGCTGTTCTTGAGATGTGTGTTGAACAGAGAAGCTCTTCCTCCAAAGTGAAATATTGCTTTGATCCCACAGCCATGGCATTATGTTTGACATTTCTCACATAGCATTTCTATTGATGGCTGCGGAGGATGGGCCTTACTAAGCACTTCTATAATGGTGGAGCATAGCTGGCAGCTCAGCTGTCCATAAAGGAATCTGCTGGTTAATCTGGGCTGGATAATAAACGGAAAAGTGTACATGTGAGCAATCATACTGTGTACACATGGGTATAGACAAACATTTACACAACTGCAAAAACATGTCTGCGATATACAGTACATGTGATTGTTATAATGATTTAAAAATTATTTACATGTGACCATCGCTACAAAGCTTTTATTTTTGTATTTTTTTGTTTTCTGCCCTTCACTCCCCCTTCTGTAGATCCCTTCTTCTCTCTCTTGTTCTCTACTCCCATCTGTCTTTGCTTTGTTTATCTCTTCCTCTTTACATATCCATTATACATCTCTCTTCCCCTCTCCTTCAATATATTGTATCTCCCCATTCCACCTACCCCCCACCCATTTTGTATTTTTATTTATGCATTTCTCTCTCCCTCCCTCTCTCTCTTTGTTTTTTATCTCCTCTATGGGTTTGTCTGTGTTTTCTATTCGCAAAGACATTGTCATTGTCTCTGTCTGTCTTAGGAACATAGAAACGCGCTATGAGAATGTGAACCTTCAAAAGGAGCAGAAAGGCAGAGCTGAGCTTATCATCCCTCGCTACCACGAACTGGTGCCCATGCAAGAGGAAAAAAAGGCGAGTATTTCTGTGTGTTGGTAGGTGTATTATGTCCATGTGGTGCTATAAGAATGATAAGTGTAAGGGATAAAATGTTTAGAAGACTGGGATCAATCTCAACCTCTGCCCCTGCAGAGTCCTTTAAAGTGAGTCTATGTAAATTGTCTATGCAGAACAGTGGTCACTGTGACCACAAGTGGCAATTAAACCTGCATTACTGGATTTTTGGGCACTTGGGGGCAGTGCAACAAGCTATAAACACAGCATTGACATATTATATATCATCCTATTAAAGTCGAAATGGCAAACATGTTAGCAAACAGTTGCTTTTTTAAACAACAGCAATTGTATCTCTTCCTAGCTCTGTTTAGTTCTCCATCAGCCTCTGAGGTAAATATCTGGCGTTTTAGTGGATAGATGCTCCAGCATGTCCACAAGCTAGTTGCTAACTCTGTCTGATGTTTGGTTCTGGGAACTTAGTGTACAGTGTGTTTATCTGAGCTGCCTGATGCTGCTGGAAATGAAGCTCATGGGAATGGTGAGTATATCTAAAACATGCACAATGCAGAGGTGTTAAGTTAAGTATGGTCATTACAAGTATAGGCTTTAGCAGCAAAGCCAATTATAAATTCAACTTTTTTGAAAGGAAGAATGCACATTCTTTCAAATCTTGCTTTAATACATATCAATAAACATGGCAGCCATCATTGCAATTTCATGTTCACGGAATTTATTCAGACAGCCCCACCTGAAAATATTTTTTTTGTCTGATTTTAATGTCTCCTTTCAGAAGTCTGAGGGACAGGCAGCCAGAACAAGTGGACTTACCTACTATTTTACACATAAACCAGCCTTAGAACTAAAAAAGAACTGAGGAAATAGAAGTAGCAGGGAACTTTGAGAACCAGTTTGTAGGTGTATACACAAATATTCATACATTTTATTTTATAAATCTTGGTGTCTTAAAGAGCACAAGATGTAATTCAGTTACAGTACAATCGCTTTTCCCTGACTATTACAGTGGACAGCAGTATAGTAAAGCTATGCTGACTGTTTTGTTCAGACCACTTCAGTGTTTTTTGATCTTTTATTTTTCAATAAAACTTTATTTTTCAATATTTTAACTTGATTTTTATGCTTTGATGTGTTTCAGGAGTATTTTAATGCTTAAGCAGATATTATTTTTCTTTGGCAGTTTGTCCGCTTTATTCACTGCACTTTGACTCTTTGATAAACTCTTAACACAATAGAATTTGAAAACTGCATATTGACAGTGAGTCATAATAGGGCACTGCGATTTACAGTGACAACAGCGTAAGGGTAAGTACTTTGGATTTAATCTGGATTTATTCAAGTACTGTAGATTAAAGATGAAATGATTCAACCCCTCTCCTCCCTCTATTATTACAATTCATCTTTTCACCGATAGAGGGCAGTAGAACATAAGTTTTAGTCACAAAGCGGCAACCACACACACACACACACACACACACACACACGCACACACACACACACATTACAAACACACATTGATACATTGGAGCCGATTGAGTGGAAGGGAGTTACTCACCTGCATATGAACTTGAGTGTGCTGGCAGAGTAATGCTTTGTGATGCCTTACTTCTCTGGCCGGTGGGGTAGAGTGGATGAGGCAGAGTCTGAAAAATGTGGGGCAGGATTTGTGGAGGGAGAGGTGAATGTATTCTTTCTGTCAAGGACTCCTACGCCTTCCTCTCTTCTCAGCCTCTCTTTCCTTGAACATTTCGCACTATTGCCTCTGCTCGATTTTAGGTTTTAGTTTGTGCATAGTTGATTTTACACGTCATTTTAGTGTGTTTGTTGTAGCTCTATTTATATAATATATGGCTACTAAAATGACTGAAAATATTTTCTAACACAAAATTTATGCTGTGACTTTGAATCAACAACTTTGCCTTCTGTCTATGCTTATATGTGTGCACCATGCCATATTTGGACCCCCTACCAAGATCACTGCTCCTCCATCCATCATCATTAGTACCTGACAACACCTCAACTCACTTGTATTCCCACACACACATACACTGACCAGATGGGTCATTACCCACAGTGGGGACACTCAGGACAAACACCTTTACTTCCTAGAGATCAGCAGACAGTCTGCCGCTAATGGCTTGGGGCTGCTCGTGTCCCATAGAGTTTTAGAGCCTGTGTGTAGGATTTTCCCATTAAATAGGCGTTCTGACATGACTGACCAGACTACTTTAACAAACCATTATCGTGTGTATCTCTGCAATCAAAAACATAACAAATGGAGTTGTACCAATGCAATGCCTGATGTTACTCTGTAAGTATGAAGTTCACTGTCAGTTTATCTTTAAAATGATGTTGTCATGGTCACAGCAGTTGTTATTTTTAGAAGTGGGGAAGCAGTACCAGTCCCACAGGGGAAAATAAACAAAAATTGCCTCAGCTGTCTGACAGTAGATCTAGGATTATCTACCTTAAATATTAAGAAATCAAGTGAGATATTTTGGTCGTACATTATGTTCAATTATTTTAATTATACTGTATTGACATATGCAGTTGTATTTTGTATTGTGTATTACATTTTTTCAGAGCTTGTAAAAAAGGTGTTAAGAAATATTTTCAATGCCTGTGGTTGTATATCAACATCAGTAAACGTGTAAAAAAAATAACATTTATAGTTGTAGAAAAAATGGATCTTAATATTTTTACAGACAAAAGCATGTGTAACTTCAGTGTCTCACATAGTGTGGGAACTTTGAGAGCAAAATTTCTCTAAATAATTTCTACAATCACATTTTTTTCCTACCCCGTCTATAGCCCAATGTCATCTGGGATTGCCCCCGGCCCGCTTGTTTCTGGAAAGGAAACATTGTAGTCAGTGTTCATGAATAAAGATTGAGCTGTCCTAAGGCATGGGGAAAAAATATCGTGCTGAAATTCACCACTGAGATTCGGTTGTAACTGCTAACTATCTCCACGGAAATACATGCTCTTTTACTGCAGACCCAGTTAAACCACCTCTGGCCCAGCAACCTTGTGGGTTTACCACAAATACAAAAATGTCCTGGCTCTGTATTAGGGAATGTGTGAATGTTTCTGTGTTTCCTTACCTCTCATTGTGAGCATCTCTGTGTGTGTTGTTAGCTTGTGTGCTAGTTACAGTAATTACAGTGCTGAAATGGTGCAGTGGACATGATTGTTTCCTATGACTATGTTTCTCTCCCCAGTCTGATTTTTAAACATAAATGACTTAACTGCTGAGCAGAGAAAGAAAGGGGCCTTTTCTTGTATTTTCTGTGTTTTACAACTGTGTTAATTGACACAACTACATGAAAAGAGATATCACCAAAGTAAATCCAAATATTACCTTGTATTCACTGTACATTTCTTGCTTTCTGCTTCCCATCAGGGAGTTCCTGGTCCGGGCCAGTACCATATCAGAAGTCAGTTTGAGAAGCCTGCGAAGTCCAGTGGAAGCCTTTCAAAGTTCACTTGCCCATTCCTCTCTCAGACTGAGGTACAATGCAAACAGAACTAGACATAATTCACAGAAAAGCCATTCAGTGCTTTGTGTGCAGGCTTGTGGGTACATTTTCAGGTGAATCAGGTTGTACTATGTAGAGCAGGTTATTTCTCTAGCAAATTTAGCACTGCTCTTGTCCACCAGGGTTTATTTAAGTTTTTGTGTTTTTGCTTCCACCCTCCTATTGGATTGATGTTAATATTGGCATGCATTCAACAGTATCTGACTCCAGAACTACAGCGATGTCTTTCTCAGAAGTGTGAGACCCATTACCTTTGTCTGTAATCATTTTGCTCATTCTGTCTCAAGGTACCACTAGATTGTGTGACGATATCCAGAGTTCATTAATCCAAAAAAAAGATGTTTTCCAAACATGACAATAAAGCAGTTAAGCACAGCCAGAACCTGCAACTCACTGTACAGATCAGTTGACCGGCCACAACGTGTGTGCTCACACTGAATGTAACCACTGACAATTAAAGCAAAGTTTATTCAGACAAGAAGACTGCATCCTCAACAATGTTGACAAAAAGAGAGAAAGGCAGCTTTGTGGAAAGTAAATAGGCAAAATTATGGCGCCACAAATGGCTGGCAGACTATTTAATATCATCCGTGCTGAGTCAACACACATGTAGGCATGATTTAGTTTTCCGTCCTTTATGTGTCTTTATTTGGGGAAGTAACCTTTTAAATGTGCATGTGGCACCTTTTCACATCAATAATTTTAATTCAGTCTCACTGCTCAGTCTTGCTGGCTCACCTCTAGTGCAAATCGCCAACATTTTTGGGTATAACACTGACAACTGTACCTGCTCTGCTGAAGTGTCTTACGTTTGGGTCCTAAGCCCTTTATTCCTGTGTCTGCGCTGGCAAACTGTAACAATACGATTCAACCACATTATGTTTCAGCGGACATTAAGTTGTTGTTGAAGGATCTAAGAGACTAGTCCTCCGCTCTCGAGGGTTTACATGCAGCCATGAAGAACTTCGAAGACTTAAAGCGCAGGTTGCAGCAGTCAATCCTGGCTCCACCAGACCTGCAGCAGCTATCGCTGGCCTCCAGCCCAGCTACCCTGTTGCTGACCTCTGGTCGTCCACTCTGCCCATCAGAATCCTGTTCTCTAGCCCTGTTGTTGGTCTCCTGCCCAAACTCCAGAGGAATACTGCGTACGCTTCCGCCCTCCTGAGGGGTTTTGCACTCGTACTGGTCTCCAGATGGATTGTGCTTTCGCCTCTAGAGTGGTTTCGCCTTCTTTGCTGGACTGCAGAGGGGTTCTGCTTTTACCGCCGGCCTCCAAAGGGATTTCATCTTAGCCGCCAGCCTCCAGGTTTTGCCTTCGGGACTGCCTCCTGGTCAGCCTCCGGATCTATTCCACACTTTGGTCCTGTCTCTTGGCACAATTCCTTTCTCCTTTCTGCTGCCTCAAGATAGCAATAAGTCTGACCACACCTAATTTTTTTTTCATTTTAACAACATCAATTTCATGGGTGGACAGACGGGCACAGGTACATTTGCTACTTACATAGCATGGACGCTGGGCGTGAAAATGACTACCTCGTTAGTCTGAAACTAGCAATGACACTTGCGCTGAACTGTGCCCAGCTTTGTGCTGCGGTGATGACAACACCTGTAATCTACTTATAAAGTTAATATGGCAAACTTTTTAGCAAAACAGTTGCCTATTTACATCACATAAGGATCCATTTGGAGTCATGTTTCTGGCTACCTGTCAAATGTAAATATTCAATCTCCTTTTAATTCTGTTTTGGTTTCCACTATCTCCTGAAATATCTTTTTAGTAGCTAAAAGCTTTACTGTGTTCCCCTAGCTACTCCCTGACTTTGTCTGTCTACTTTTTAGTGCTGAGCGGGACGTGTACAGTAGACTTTTTGCTTATAATGGCTGGCTGCTGTGGCTGAAAATGAGTTTGATGAGAGCGCTGACAGTGAACCAAACAGTAAAGTTGTGGGCCATAAAACCAAAACAGTGAGCTGTAAAATGCACTATATGGGCTGAGGATAACTGAGAGTTGGGTAATAAATTCTCTGTAGGTTTGTGACCTGTCACATTGCATGTAGTGATTTGATTCACTGTTAATATAACCTCAGGAAGCAACATGTATCAATGCATAACACTATTTCAACATTAATGGCTTGATTCTGGGATGGAGATAATTATGCACAAATATGGATTTAACCGGCTAAGCTCCATAAATTTAGTGGTATTACACTATATAATGCGCCATACACAGAGAAAACAATCGCATCATATTGAAAAGATGTCTTAGATGTAATCTATGGGAGGCAAATATATTCAATTTACAATTTCTCAAAGGAGACTGGATTTAAATATGGAATATTTAAGATTAAGTTACAGATCCAAGACACTGAGCCGGGCTTTGCTTGTTTAATTGATGTGCTGGGAGTGGAGGGTTTTTTCAGATGGGGGTGAAGATGAGTTTATTAAGAGACTCAGAGGAGTGGAGATGAAGGATGTGAAAATGTGTAGTTTTACGTCTCAGGAATAGTTGAACTCCTCCGTGGCTCTGCCCCACAGATCCACTCCTGTGAAACTTTCTGACTGATGTTTTAATTATCACTCCGACACACAGGCACAATGTGACAGTGTATGCTCAAACACACACATCGAAAATTCAGACATACACGTGTGCGAATTTCATCTGCAGACAGATATAGACACAAGACATACAGGTTCGCAAGTGTTGCTGACATGCATGCAAATGAACACACCCACATTTTCACATTTTCACATTTACACTTACACAGACACACACATACTGGTTCTCGGAAATTACCTTAATACTGTCTGAAACATAAAACATTTTCCTAGTTTTGTCGTGAGAACAACTGATGCAAGATTCTGGGGTTCATTTGATCTGTGTGTGTCATAGTTGGCTCTGACCTAATTTCCTTGGCCACATGCTGTGTTAGTGCGTCGACCCTGTGATGTCGTCACTGACACCCACCGAGGAACGTCTGTGACCGCGTGTGTGTGTGTGTTTTGCACGTGTCACAAGTCATCTCCAATGCAGAACTAAGAGCGACAGTTTTCTTAGATCTTCGTCTCCCTGTGAGTCCGTTTCCATCTGACACTGTTACCCTGCAGAGGGATGGAGAGGAAATGAGGGAAGGAGGGAGTGAAAGAAGGGGGCAGGGAGGGGAAGATAAGAGGAACTGCTGGAATCTTCCAGTTCTTGCCTCTCCTCCTCCCTTTGACTTCCCAATTTCCCAATATCAAAGCATCAATCCGCCAAACATGCCTTTTCCTCGATTTCTCCTTTCCCTTGCTCATCCTCCATTTCCCTTTTTTGTTCCCTCCTTTCCATTCCTCCGTTAGCTCTCTTTCTTTAACTTGTTTTATTCCTGATATTTAATTAGGTTAAAATAATCTTCTGTTGTTGTTGCTCTTTTATCATTCGATTTCTCTTTACTCTACATCTGCATTTCCTTCTTCCTTCTCCTCATTCAATTGTTCTTTGTCTATATATATATGCATCATATTTCAATATCAGACTTTTATCTGTTATCAAAATACATACAGAAACATAGCAGTATGAATGTACTGTGTGATGATGTTGTCTATGACAGTATTTATCAAATTAGTTTTTTGTGACTGGAGTTGCAATATTACTTTTTTTATTCTTTTATCTCTCAAAAGCTGTCAAGCATCAGGCAACCTTGTTACAGCTAATTCCAGCAATGGTGACCCTCAACTCTAAAACATATAGCAAGGATGGCACTGAAGACTTGAGTACAATGTAGGGCAATTGATTATTACAGTATATACTATACATGAGATGAGATTTTCACAAACTGGTAGACCGAAAGGTGTGTTCAGACTGAATATTAAGGGAAGTTTTGTCTGGCTTTTTTCACACTAGTTTGAGTGGTGTATGTTCAAACACACACACACACACACACACACACACACACACACACACACACACACACACACACACACACACACACACACACACACACATTCAGATGCTCCTCAGTGGGTGTCAGTGATGAAATCACAGGGGCGACGCACTGCAACACAGCACAAGGCCAGAAAAAGAAATTGGAGTAATAAAACCTGAGCTGAAGTTCAAAATGAAACTTTTTGAACCCACAGGATGCATCTTTGCCTTTTTTTTGGAAGCCCAGGGTGGATTTGTGTCTTTACATTGACTTTATATGCAGTTTTAGTGCCTGTAAAATTCTCTTCACACTCAGTGTACACTCATCTCAACAATGGAATTGGGGTTTTCTTTTGTGCCAGAGGGCATGAGGGCACTTAACACTACTTCTACTGTTCTATCACTCTGTGGCCTCATTAATCCACATTGACAGACGTTAAGACGTTCTGTCACTGAGGTGCCCACAGAGGCACCTTACATGGAGAACATTTTGGCTCTGGGCATGAATTTCAAAAGCATTTCTTTGGCATTTGCCATCATATGTGTTTAGAAACAGGAACAACAGGAAGCATAGCAAAAAAATCCACCTTTAAAATAGATCAACGTGAAGTGCCAACAAAGCTCAGTCGGTCAGTTCGCGAGAGAAAAAATGTGCCCATGAAGGAGGCTTTATCAAAGCCAGTACAACAGCGATGGATTGACAGATGGCCACAACCCCCCCCCCCCACCCCACGCCTGACTTTGAATAAACACAGTTTGTTTTGGCCTTGGAAACAGCATGTCTTGTAACTCCTGTCGCTCTTTTTTTCTCGTTTCACAAATTCCTTCCTCTTCAGCTGCACCACTTTACTTCGTATCCTCTCATTTGTCCTGTTTGACTAAAAGCTCAATAATTCAACTGTGCATTACTAACACAATTTTCATTACCCCCACAACAAATTTTCCATTGGCTGGATCTTGTTTTAATGAAAAGTGCAAATCGATGATTGGCACGTTTAAATGGATTATATTTAAGATCATTCTTATAAATTAAAACATCATCTGTGGAACTGATTCAGGGTGTATGTACAGTATGTGTGCGTGTATGTGTGTGCGTGTGTGAGCATAGCATTATTAATGTGGACATGCTGGTATTGCTGGTAATCAAGTTCTTTTCATTCCTCTGTTGTGTTTGATAACAACCAACTGAATGGTTCAGCTGAGAAAGGCTGAGGAGAAATTTGGAGTTACATGGAAACACTGTTCACCTTCAGTCATTTTGACTGAAAAGGCAAGTTATCTGCTTTGGTCCCTTGATTGCCTGTGTTGTTGTAATAGGCTATCAGATAAACACATTTATACCCTGGAAGTGAGGCTGCCAAGCAGTCGCAGTGCTGTATCAGCAAAACAGTCAGAGAACATTACATACCTGATTGTGTGCATCATTATTTTTCTGAGTTGCAGATGCAGTTTATTCCATCTCATTTTCTCTCTCCTCATCTCACCACTTTGTTCTATCTGTATGCATTTTACTCTCTTTCACTCTTTATCTCTTGCATTTCTTAGTTTTACTTTTTTCTTGCTCATTCATTTCATTTTTCAGTTGAGTGTGTTTTTATTTTGTGAAACACCTTTTCAAGTTTCTGCATGCAATTGCCATCTGTGGTAATTGCAAGTGGTCTGCCAGTCCAACACTTTGGTCCAGACTGATAACTAAAAGAATTTTGAAAGGGTTTGCACTTTTTATTTCCAGGCTTTTAAAACATGGTGTGCATAAAGTTACAATGAACAGTGTTTGTCCAAGTCACATTTTGCACATGGAAGAAATTGATTCTTTGATTCTTTTTAGAGAGAGCCTGCTCTACTTTTATGGCAGACTGACACATCTCAACTTCAACTCAACAACTATTGGATGGATTGACGTTGAAATTTGTGCAGATATTCCTATTGCCATCTTAACTATGGTGATGGCCAGACTTTTCCTCTACTGACGTTCACATTTGAGGGTGCATGTTTCAATGCATTGTAACTTTGTAATACTTTGGTTTGTGACCAAGTACCTGAAAAATGAATGTCACTCCTATAACCATTGATAAATGCAAACATGCTAAACTAACATGTTCAACATTACACCATATAATAATGCAAGATATGATGTGCATTATTATTAATGCATGTTGCTATACTATCATTACCATTTACCTGAAAGCACCTCTGTGTTAAAGTGCAACCACATAACATAATTGTACTCTTAGTTCTGGTAATCCATAAATGAAAGTACTATATATATCCTAATTCAATTCTAACACGTGTGCTCACACAATATTACCATGAGAATCTTTTTCATCGCTGTGGTTCATCGTGCTTAACAAGTAAAGCTTAGACTGATCAAATGTGAGCCAAGTCCGACGGTGTCAAGCTGTACCTGAGATGTCCTAAAATGGCCACTAAGGATATACACTTTTGTTTCGGGTAAAAACATGGCCTTTCCTCAAATCAAATACACCAGGTTTGCTTTCTGGTGTGTAATGAGCAGTAAAACCCCACAAGGTTGATAGTGTGGTCACAGACTGTTAGTCCTGTGGGCAGTTAATCTGTATTTGGTCAGGTTCAGTCTCCCAGCTCTGCAATTTTTTCCTGTGGATGTTGCAAAAATTCATAGCTGGATTTGTTGTTGTCTTCTGGATGGGCACTGGTTAGAGAAAATGAATGGATTCTCATTTCAAAACTGTGTGGATCTCAGTTTCATTAAATTGTACAGCTCCAATTCTCTTTCCTGCATTGATGTTCTCTTTCTTCTTTATCTGTCTCATATCTTTTCATCTCCCACTATTAGAGGTTTGGCCCTGTGAAGGAAATGTCGCCCCCTGTTGGTGTGTATAATGATCCCCGCTGTGCCATGGAGCTGTTGAAGAAGACCACAGGAGTGAGGAAAAGTGCATTTGGCATCAGTGCAGTGCGCTTTGCTCGTCACCACAAAAAATGCTCCACACCAGGTCAGTGTGTTGTGTGTGCCAATCTACTTTTTTAGGGATATCTCACATTGCTCTGTTTGTGCAAAAGACAGAAGGTTGTTGCTTTGCACAGATTGCTTATACATAAATAGACTTCTTAACATCTAGCTCTTACAGTCAATAACTGAGGCTTGTCTCTTAATAGCCATACCCTGTCTTACCTCATTGGCACTTGAGTGTCACCTTATAAGTTCTGAGGAAAGTATTTTTTTTGGTTTCTTTTGTTTTTTTACATTAGAATCCCCCTCTCTTTCATTTCAAACCCATGTACAGATTTTATATCTCGGCCTGACCATTGTATTCAATTTAACAAGTTATAATTAAGAATAAGTACTATTTTGCAACTTGCTTGTATTGTCCCAAGAGTGCTGAACCATTATGTTGTAGAGGTATGAGCCATTTCCAAAGTCTGCGTTTGCATTTCATAAGTTTAAAAGGGTAACTCAGAATTCTAATTAATAATATGAAATCAAAAATGTACATGTATTTTATTTTTTTAACACTGAGGTTTCATATACTGAACAGCGATTTATGTCAAAAAACCTTTCAGACTTTACCACCGAATAGTAGTGTTTTTGTGGTTGTCTTCTCAAAACATCTCATCTCCAGGTAATTTCAGGACAATCCACGATTTGTCTGGAAAGAAGAAATGTTAGTGTGGTGTTTTCATGTATATGCTGTGTTTTCATGTATAGGGTGTGGAGCAGAATTTACAGGTCAGGCTGTAAAAATATCATAGTAGTATCACATGGTTGCTTTTAAGGGCCTTCTTTTTTAACTGTCATCTCATTAAACATTGTACAGAAGGTGTACTTGTATGAGGCATACTTATTTTTGTTGTTTAATATGTTCCCAATCAGTTTTGGACTCTTGTATTAATTTATTCTGATAAGTGCAATGTTAAATTCCAAACCAGACTTCTTGTTTTAAGTGTTTCTCAAATGTGTTACCTCTTATAGTGTTGAATTTCTGTGTCTGTCTAACCCTTTTTTTGTTTTTGTATCACAGATTCTGAATGAGTCCTCAAATTTGTGAAAATGTTTCTTTATTGGCGTGGGACTCTAAATTGCTATTTTCTAAACGTGTAGTACCCGGGGCTTTGTCAGGCTCAGTATTATTAGAAATGAATTGTTCTGCTTTGTTTTTGAGCATTTTCTTCTCAAGGTGTTACCAAAGCAGGCTTTCACACATGCAAACAATGAGACATAGTGCTGTACTGTTGTGTGACCAGCAGTACTACACACGAGCGTCTCCATATGAAATTTAGTCCAACACAGGTGTGGTGCATGTGTCATTTTCAGTGTAAGCCAACACTACATGAATGCTACACAAGCTGCCAAAACTAAAAACATTAAGCCAAAGTTACACCTACGCTACATGTGTCTAATGTGTCTTCACTGTAAGTCTATATAAATTGCTTTGCATCATTGTACAGGTTTGGACAGAATTAACAGGTTTGAGTGAAAGTAAGCACTCCTGGATGTTGTCCACGACCATTTTATCTTGGGATGGTGAAAAGAAAGTATAAAAACATACTCTTCATAAATACACACAATAATCCCATCTTTCTGTACTTTGTGCAGGTCCAGGGTCCTATAATGTATTTGAGCACGGTTTAGCCCGGGAGAGTTTTAAAAAGGCATTTTTAGAGAGAACTAGGAAGGGAGGTTTTGGCTCCACTGCTCAACGCAACTTCATCTTCCACAACAAGGAATCGATTGAGGCCCCAAGTCCAGGACAGTATGAGGTAAGAAGAGCCATCCATCATTCATCAGTTTTTTCTCTGACACATATGTCCTGAAATTGATTAGGCTGAAATATACAGCTCTGTTATTACTTGACAGAAAACCTTCAAATCCTCATTGCAATGTGTGTGTGAATGATGTGTGTTTGCTTTCAGACAGAAAAGAAGACAGAGGAAGACTACAAAAAGCAGCAGTCAGCGGTTTTCAAATCAGCCACAGAACGTCTGGCATTGTCACTACTGGCTAAAGTAAGTCTCTTTCCCAGTTTCCATCACACCATGTTTTAATTATAAAGCCGCTGAAACCTATTTAATAGAAGAGTCTAAGATGGAGTAAAACAGCATTACATGTCTTATACATACTTACATAAATGGGCCATCACAGCGGTAGCATTTGACCCACTATGCCAAGGGTCCTGTTTTCCAGCAGTTAATTTTCTTTGTGTCTTTTCTTCTTTTACTCCTCCTCCTAATGCTCATTTATGCTGAAGAAAACAGGTCACAATTCATGATAATTAGTTTCTTGTTCCTTTCCCTTTTGCTTTGATCTTCTTTGTTCCTCTTTCCCGCCTGCTTTCCTGGCGGTTTTTCTCAAACCGATGATAATTTAAACCTAATGTGATATATTTACATACCTGACTCTTTCCACATTTAGGTATAATTTAATTGAATTGCATTTTAAAACAATTACAATACATATGAGTATTATTATTGTTATTGTAGTAAATTAGCCATATTTTATAGAGAGATATTCTATTAAAGTAATCTTAAGTAAGAAATCTGAGTATTTCTGTAAACACTCAATCTTAAGGCAAAGATACACAAGAGTCCCTCACAGAGACTCATTTATCTAAACCTCAGATCTAAACAGGTTTGCCATTTAGAAGTCTACTGCCTCCTTCAGGGTAACTTTCCATCACTGAAGTGAATATCAACAACATTTGCAAAAGTAATGAAAATGTCATATTTCTATGGAATTAGAATTGTTTTAGTTTTATTGAATTAAATTTCTAGTATCAAATTAAGTACATCTAATCAAGCGACAATAAATATTTATGATTTCAATTAAAAAATTACCTCAACGAACAATTCTACAGTTTTAGCACAAAAAAGTGCCTCTTTTGATTATAACTATCCACTGTAAGTTTTTTTGCTTACGCTGCTTTTCATGTATGCTGCTGAAATCTTCTTTTCTGATAAAGTTAGTCCCTCTAATACTCACCTACTGTCCCAACTGAAACTGAAAATTTCAGCAATGTGATTGCAGAAAAACTGGCAGCTTAAACATAACAAGTAACCAAAGCCAAACGTTAGTGATTAAAATGAAAGTGGAGGGTGTTGGAATCAAAAGTGCCCCCTGTTGTATGATTTAAGTGTGAACTTTGCTGTTGAGGTAATGATTTTGGTTTCAAATTATTTCTAATTAGGTCAATAATATTGAGACAATTCTAAATCCACATTCCAAAGACAGTTGGGTGCCCAGTAGGGATGTCCAGATCCGATCACGAGATCGGAAATTGGGCCCGATCACGTTATTTCAGACTCGATCGTTAATCGGACGTTACCTTCCGATCAGGACTCGGATATAAATGTATATATATTCTCATATTTTTATTTACTGTTGCACTAAAGTCCAAAATGAAGAATTTATGTTATTTATTACTTGATGGTTCAAGCTACCTCACAGAAGTGCGCTGTTTCTTAACAGAATTGTTGAATGTTAAAATAAGGTGAATTAAATAAAAAAGGAACATCCTGGATCTGTTTTTTAAGTATTATAGAAATATTGGATTGGGACTTGGTATCGGTAGATACTCAAAATCAAATGACTCGGACTCAGACTCGAGGGCAAAAAAACCTGATCGGGACATCCCTAGTGCCCAGTGTAGAATTAGAGGGTGGTTTTTAAAAGATATTTTTTTCGGGCTTTTGCCTTTAATGATAGTATAGCTGGAGAGGGACAGGAAATGTGGGAGAGAGAGAGGGTGGCAACATGCAGCAAAGGGCTGCAGGTTGGATTTGAACCCCGGCCGCTGCAACAAGGACAAAGCCTTAGTACATGTGGCAAGTGCTCTACCAACTGAGCTAAATGGCGCCCCAAATCATGGAAATTTAACCCACTTCTTCATCTGTTCGTTCACCTTCAGTGACATTGAAAGTCAAATGATGCTGCTTGAGTGAATCCGTTTCAAACTGCTTACTGTGAGATGGTAACAGCGCAGCCAAAGCGACCACTGAAAACACTGTAAATTCAGGCTTTTTTGTATGATTGCATCTATTTTGATGAATTTATGGGAAATATTGCTAAAACCCTTTTCTTTATACTTTTACATTATTTAACACTAACATTATGTATACAGTACCTGAAGGCAATGTCAGCAAATAAATAACGGCAACAATGGTGCTGCACTTGAAAATGTGACAATGTTTGGATTGTGAAAGCTGGCTTTCTTTGCCCTGTATGACACAGGATGGTGTTTACTTGCATATAAATAATGTGCTAATGAAGAAACACAGAGCAGCAGCTGGATGTGAGGCGTAGCGATTGAATCTCACTGACTCTAGTGTTGAAAAAATGTCTGAGGAGAAAATTATGTAAATGTCCGGTGAAAGTGTATGCTACAGCATTTTAATATTCAAGATACACAATTTGTATGTTCAAGTACCCTTCTGGGTACCAGCTGGTGTTTACTCTTATTAACTCCAAAGGTTAGAAGTGTTATCTAAATCTTGAGGCAAAGGTCTCCAGTGCTGATCTTAACACTGCTCTCTAGAAAGGCTGAGTTTAAAGGGTAATTCGGCACTCATGACAGAGGGCAGGAAATTGTAGGTATACTGCTCCACATCACTGCATTTAGTTTGTTGCCTTGTAGCTTTCATAGATATCTCTCACTCTCAGTTATACATCCTATTTTGGAAACGTGGCTTGCCTTTTTTAATGATTATTTTTTGGGCGACTTTTGCCTTCATTGAGGACAGTACAGCTGAAGATAGAAAGGAAATGTGGGAGAGGAAGAGGGGGAGACATGACCCTGACTTTTCCTTGGGCAGTGTGTGTGTGTGTGTGTGTGTGTGTGTGTCTGAGCAGATTGACAGCACAGTGAGGGGACTGACAGACAGACTGGCAGAGAGCACAGCTTTTCCTCACGGCGGGATTGTGTCTGATTTTTTCAAATATTCAAGGTGGAAACAAATGTATTTATTGCTCTAGAAGCTCCTTTGTGTGAGCTTCAGTTTAAGTTGGACTGATTTCTAATGTGAGGATGCGTCTTTATTATATCTCCTTTCATTCTTTTGCTATGCTGTCACATTTTCCCCATGTCTGACGTCATTGTCCTTCACATGCATGCATGTAAATAGCTTTTTAGAAACCCCGTTAAATGTATACACACAGATATGAAAGTGGCTTTCTCCAGGAGAAATCTAGCTGGAGAAATTTCTCATCTCCCCTACTGCAATAATGTAAAACAGGTTTCTCGTTTACATGATGTTTGAGCACAAAAGAGAGAAATGCAGTAAGAGATTTCTACTCTTGAATGACCTTTAAACTGTTACAGCTATGACAAATGCTGTAGAAATAGAAATCCTACATTATTTAAAATGATGTTTCACAAGTTAAAAAACAGCCGTGCTTAGGTCTCACCTAGGCCCAGTATTTCTGAGTCCTCACCATCAGGACACAGAGCCATGCTGGTTTTCATTCCTTCCGTCTAATCAGGGAGTGATTTACACCTCGGACACCAAGTGAATGCAATTAACTACCTGGTAGGACATAAAACCAGCAGGACTCTGGGTACAGAGCAGCAGGATTGAGAACTACTGCCCCGGCGAAGGAGGAGTGGAGCCTGAGGAATATGCAGGTGTGTCTAGGTGGACTTCTTCCTGGTTTTCTACTTCTTTTGTCATCTATTTGGAGGCTTGTGACTCCATACTAAAGGAAAAAGCACTTGTGGAGATCTTTCAGTTAGGGCTGGGCCAAAAACATTTTCACAATATATGATATTCATTCATTAATTGTTATTGATAATTGACAAGATAAATGTCAAATAATTATTTATATTATGAGTTTAAAGGCTGATTTTTGCTCCTGGGTGAAAGTTGAATAAACCTAGATGGTTAATTGTGGTTTTAAACTATTCTTTATGGTCAGAACATTACAAACACTCACCAAACACTGGATCACTTTAACAAGTTTTTTAAAATTATGATTTTTAAAAATTCACCAAATATGCATTAGTAAAATTTTCAGTCCCCTTTCCTCAACAAAATAAACATCTTTATAGAAAATGTAAGTGCTAATTTGTTCATTATTCAGATGAATTAAATCTAATTAAATCTATTAAATCATTTATTGACATTTATTGAACATTTGTTATATTGTTATTGAGGAAAATTATATAGTGATATTTAACTTTTTTTTTTTATCTCTACTTTCAGTTCAGTTTATTCAAGATTTATTGATCCAAAGTTAACAACTAGTGAGGTCAGCTTCATCTGGTGGAAGGATGGTCACCTTATTCTCTGTGCCTCCCGACATCTGTTAGAGTTTTGTCTTTTACACTCAATAGTTTTTTGTACACCAGTTTGGACAAACTTAGTCACCAACATTTACATTATTGTTAGTGTTACAATGTTTATGCATTCAGATAATGTGGATCACTCACATTTTGTGCATGTCACAAATGAACTTAAGCGAGTGCGATGAGACTCATTAGAAAACTGAATGATCCATTAAGAATTCTGGTGCTGATCGCCTCTGTAATAGTCTCTACCTCATATATCTGTCTGCACTGTTTGCCATTTTTCATGACAATGGCTCCGTGTAGTTTTCTGTCAGGCTGCAGTATATTGTGCTGATGGATGATCTGGCTCACTCTGAATCTTTGGTGTGCTAGATCCTAATGTAGACAGTAGAAAGCTTGACAGCCATGTTAGACTTTCTCGTTGTCCGTCTTTTTGACACACAGAGTTGTAGAAATTGTGTCATAATCTATTCTTACCTGTCATTTTAATTTAAATGTTTTATGATAATGAGACATATAGCATATTTAAAAGCATTTCATTTTCAAAAACAACTTAATCACAATAACATTTAATATACAGAATTTCTAGATTCTAGAATTTCTATACATTTATAAGGGCATGGAGAGGAAAGATGAACAGAGACACTTTTCATATCACCACGTGAAGCAAATGATTTTTACCTCCTTGCTGCCACTTGCTTTACCCCTAACATTAGCTGCTGGTGGCTGATAAACAGTATTGCTTGCTTGTTGTTCATCCTCTACTACAGCAGTCCCTATTTTTTCACCTTGTTAATGAAGCACAATACAATTATTGGACTTTCCAAAGAAACTTTGGACACTCAGCTGCCTTGACTTTTGACAATAGCTAGCCTATGTAGCAATATTGTTAAGATTAGTGCTCCTAAGTACCCAATAGCAGGACATGAAAACATTTGTATAGGAAAATTAAACAGTTTTATTGACAGCAATTTCTTGCTGGCATTCTTGTGAGCAGGCAGGCGGTGGAGAAACGGATGAAAAACTGAAGGAGGCAAAAAGACTGAGATCTCTGACGGGAACCAAAAACCTGAGGCACAAGCAAAAAACAAAATCAGGCAAAAGATCAGGTAACAAGAGCAAGAATGCTGGACTACATTCTGAAGTTGGCCATAGAGCGAGTACCACATAAGTGAACAGAAAATCTGGCGAAGAATAAATTGAAGAGCAGGGGTTAATATACTGCAGGTCTTTGATTGCTGGATGATTCTCAGGTGAGCTGTTGGCCCAAAGTAGGTGATTGGCCAGCTAGGAGGAGAGAACGACAACACACACACACACACACATACACAAAAGACAGACAGATGACGGACAAGAAGCACAAGTAGAAAACAGCAGAAACACTAGGAGAAGAGAGTCCAACCATGACAAAAAAGCCCACAAATTCAATGCCTGAAGCCAGCTAGACGATGAGGTCATACACGTGAGATCAAAAACAAGACTACTAGAATGAATGAATATGTACACTCACCACCCACTTGCCACTTGACAGGACTGCACTTAACGTTATGGTGGATCGTCATTGTTAAAAAAAAATCAGTACATATAATTACGGAGAGTGTTCGGTTATCAGGTCCCCTTGTACAACACACAGTCCACATAATGTCAGTTTCAGTGCATGACAATGTCTTTCACGTTGTCATGCACTGATACAGTGTAGCTACAGGATAGATCTCCATGTTGGAGGTCTTGCAAGTTCAAATGATCAGCGGTAGACTTTCATTATATGCCAGACGCATAGGGTGTTTAAATATTTAACAATGGCTTTAACTTGGTTCAATTCCCAGTAGCACTACATCCAGCTTGGTTTTGTGTTCCCACAAACATAATTGGCTGCAATCACAGGTGGGGAGTTGGCAAAGTCGAGGTGAAAAGAAGCAGCAGGTGGGCACCATGTGTCACGGAGGAAGCACATGTCCGTCTGCAGCCCTCTGCAGGCAAACAGCAGGGTTAGCAGTGAGTGACAGGTAAAGTCTAGAGGGTTTGGACTTGCTAAATTGGGAGAAAACGGATTAGGGTTAGGGGGAAAAAAATGCATAAAATGAAGACAATAGCTTGTTTTACTGTTCTTTAGAGAAGCAGTATTACCTCCATATTTCCCTTCCTGTCTCTCTCTTTTTTTCTTTTTGTGTAGTGCCTCTAAGAGCACTGTGGAGAAGATCTGAGGCCACTTGTAATGGCTCCACACAGAGCCTCCTTTATGACCAGTTAATGAAAAATAACTCAGGGATGTCTTAGCTGTAACAGTTAGCCACATGCCGAGCTGCAGCCTAGGCTGTATCCCTGGCAACGCCCCCCCCCCACTGGGACGGATATTAAAAGTGTCTAATCAGGAAGCAATCACGATTATGAGAAGGGCTTAAGACAAGAAAGAAAAGAAAAAAGAATAAAGGCGGAAAGTTCGTCTTCATTGTCTATTTCATGTTTGGAAGTCTTCTGTACTTTGACTTAAAACAACTTCATCTAACAGTAGTGGTCGACATTGTGTTGGAGAAATTATTCACACTGCATGGCTTTTGAAATCAGAAATATGAACGATGTACCACGTCAGTTAAAATGATAGAAGCTGTCTTGTGGGGTCCATTAAACACAACAGGGAGACCTGTTATCTCACTACAAGGAGATTTATTACATTATTATTTATCTGTCTTCACTATTAGCTGCTCTGTCTGATCTTTTGCTTCTTATTGTGATTTGTTTATTTTGAAAGTCGAATTTATTTGACACTGAATTTCAAATCCCCTCTATAAGGATTTCATTGCCAAGCAGTGGTGAAATACATATTAAATAACAGGCATGGCACAATTTATTAAGGTTGTTTTTTCATTATCTTGTGACGTGCCCTCATTCAAAAGATGCTTAAATTTCTGACAGTCTGAAATCAAACACACCTCAGCTAGTTCAAATATTTGAAGCATTGTCAGATCTGTACTTTAGCTCCAGGTCTGGATCTGATAGGAGTTGATTACCTGTCTGTGGAGAAGAAAGAATCAGACATGTTGTTGAGAGATGACAGATTTGAAAAAAGAGATGATTATGAGTAGAGCATATCTGAAATGAGAGTTTGCTTTACTGTCACATCTAATCCAATCCTCTTTTCCAGTATTGTTTCTCCTGATCTCTATCTTTCTATCTCTTGTTCTGTTTTCTCCTCCCTCTTCTCTTTCTCTTCTTTTCTTTTAATCCCTCTTCCCTTCCTCCTCTCACACCACATTCAGCATTCTCTTCTCTCCATCTCCAGCCTTGTCCTCCTTCCTCCTGGCCAACCCTTTCTGATAATGACCTTTTGAATTGCAGAGGTCGTGGGATACCCTAAGGCAGCACTGGGAGTGAATAAGTGTGGAATTTAATTTGGACCTATGTTTTACCCCGAGGCAGTGGAATTCCTCTCTGTTCTATAGATCAGTGAAATATTGTCTCTTGAAGTGACATGAGAGAAGTTGTCTGTCTCTCAGTTTTTATTAATACGTTTGTGCCTTTCTTTATCTCTGTCGATTTTGTTCTATTGCCAGTGATGTCGAGATTAATAGAGGTCCTGATGGATGGTTATTGTTATACTCAGTGAGATTGAGGGATTATCAATGGCAAGGGTACTGGTTCAGTAATGAGTTGTTAGCAATAGCATTAATAAGAAGTGCACTTTCACATATTAGTGCACTATCAGTGAATTGTGGGCTGTGGGTTGAATTTGCAACATAATACATTAAGATCCAGCAGTGAAATTATTTGACTGGCAATTAATCTTAGATCATCTGGTACTCATAAATATCCATAAGTTAAACATATATAGAAATAAAAGTTCAGAGTACAGAATGTTGCTAAATTCAGCTGATGCCTCAGACTCACCTTGTTGCACCTGTAATATTTTAAAGGAATCCAAATGGTTTTCCCACCAGCAACGTCAATACGTCAATAATAATAACTTCAATAACCATGCTTAAGTGGGCAACGGCGGCAAGGAGTGTGAGTGCGGCTGCAGCTCTCTTCGTCTGAGTTCTTGATGGTTAGACTTATTTTTGAACTTGCCACTGCGGCTGTGACCATGGCAACCACAAAAAACACAAAATGAAGGAGCAAATTTTACTGGTATCAGAGTTTTCTCAATTAAAATTGAACAAGTATGGCAATCCACAAAAACTGTTAAAGAGCAACCTCTGCTTTGAAGTTTAATTATGCAAGCTGTGCAATTAACAATATTTATAATATTAGTTTGAAAATTTGTAATTGTTCCCTATTTCCTCTGTTTTTTACAGTAAGATACTGTATATTTAGCTATTGTGAGCTATGGGATAAGATTAGAGTAGGCTGACAGCAGCAACCTGTACCACATGGTATAAGGCAGCAGAGGCAGTGGTAATAACTTAGTGTCTGACAACACATTAGTGCATTGCAAACACAAAATGTGTGAAACGTTGAGTGAAGGGTCTGGCCACAATGTTCATAAACTGGTTTTGCTATTTATTATATATTTATAGTATGCAGGGAATCAGGGAATCAACAAGTGTGAAAGTGCAAAGAAGGGTTGAGGTGCACTAAAACACATATGATAGTGTTTGAGTATCCCTAAGTGATCCACTTATACAGGATTGCCTTCATAATTTCTTACTGTGCATTGCGCAACTAAAATTACCTACTGAACTAAAATTAATGTTCAAACCTTCTCATTACATTTTTGAAAACAAACTCAGAATATACAGGTTTTCATGTAAGTTTGATAAGTAATTCTCAATAAAATATCTCATATAACACTCAATAACAACAGTACATAAAAATCCATTTTCAGTTGTATTCTGACAGAAAAGCCAAATATTTGACAATATAAACCTCTTGTTTAATAAGCAGGTCTGTTGGCTCCATGCAAGTCATTTTAAACTGATGTAGCCAAGTAATAATGTCTCTGCCAGTCAAAGAAATTTCAGTTTATCTGCACTAATATCTGTTACGCTGACAATGAACAACACTTCATAATTCTCCTTCCTCAGTGTGTAACTGGTTTGATGGAATCAGACAGACAATATTAAAATGTGGCTTTTATTACATTTACCACTGGCTGTGATTGGAAGCAGGATTCATAATACACCAGTGGTGTGAAAATAATAATGAAAACAAATAGAAAAGAAGGCCCCCTGACAACTGGAGACATTTTCAACCTTCGCTTGCCAACTCTGTTATGCTAACTTCCAGTATCATGGCAACAAATACATATAGGTACTCGTTGTACAATTAACCTATACAGTGTCATTTTGCACATATGTTACTGGGATTGGCAGGTAATAAGGTACGTGTGCCGGAATAGTTTACTAGTTTACTGTGAAGGCTGAATTATCTGTCAGGTGTTTCTGTGTGTATGGTACATAGACGGTTGAGCTATTGCTAATATGCACCTACTCAAATATATAACTGTGGGACCTATGTGGAGACTGGACTGCTCTGTTTTCCCTCCTACCTGTTTTTGATGCCAATTGTCTTTATAAATGTCATACACAACATAGAAATCTTATTCAGTAGCTGCTGTATTGTATTACTGTTCCAGTGTCACAGACAGACATCTTTCACAAGGCCTGACACAGTCAAGGAAAACCTCACAAATGTCATTTTCAAGTGGAAAAACACCACATTGCTCTGAGAAAAAAAAATACCACACACAAAGGGGCTTGAAGAGGACAGGGAAAGAGAGGAGAGACGAAACTGGATGGAAGAAGCAGTGGGAGAGAATGGAGGAAAGACCAAGAGAATGAGAGAAAGAGAGAGAGAGAGAGCATAATGTGTATAATGTGTAATTATCCATCATATTAGCTCTGGTCAAGATAATTACAGTGTTTGCTAAACATACATTTATCAAGCTGAAAAGCAGCATCACCCTCCTGCTCTGCAGATTAAACCAAACGGAAAAAATCCAGGAGGTGAATGTATATTGTGTGTGTTGAGGTGAGACAGACAGAGGGATGAAGGAATGAGACAGAGAGAGAAAAACATAATAAAGATGGAGGCAGAAGTGATGAGAAGAAGTGGGAGTTGTCTATGGCTCTAGAGAGATAAAGATGATAAATAAATATAAGCCATTTGCATCAGAGAAAGAGTGTGACAGCTCCAAAGAAGTTAAGGCTATGGGCAAGATGTTCTTGAAGGATCTGGAATAGGAAAATATGCAGCGGCCCAGGGTTTGTCACTTATTGACTTTTTGTCTCTCTGTTTCATTGCATTTTTATGATATATCCATGGACAGCTAATGACATGTCATGGTACAGCTTCTATTTATGGGAGGCAGGGGAGTCGGGTGATGAAAGAAAGGAACAAAAACAGGAAAATGGAGTTATAGATTTGATATAGATTTTACTGTCAGCTGTCAGGGTAATGATGAGGATGTGAATCCCTGTGACAATTTGAGCTCGGCCACATACATACACAAGTGCACATGCAGAGAAAGTGACTCGCTCAAATTGTGCCCACATGTGCCTATATATTTATGCAACAACATTCAGAATGTACACACAGTATACATGCATTCATACAATTGCATGAGCTTGTAAATACATACACATATACTATATTACCACATGCACAGGAAATACACACACACACGCACACACACGCACAGTTAAGTGACTGAATGAGAAGGGCTTAATGACACTTCCACCCCGAGGCTTCAGACAGTAACACTCCCATCATGTTCTGCTCAATATTCTCCTGAACAATACATAAACGTGATGGATAGAAAGATTTGAAAAAGGGAGGGAGGGAGGGAAAGAAAGTAGTGGGGTTCTGACAAGAGCTTTTTACTCCCTTTTTCTTTCTTTTTCGTTTTCTTTCACCTTGCCCACTCTCTTTTATTTCTTCTCAGCTATAAACAAAATAAAAAAGGGAAATGACAAGCAATGATATTGATTTTGTGCACACAAGTCAGCTCATCATGCTGTGCTCAATATTCTACTGAGCAATTCATAAATATGACGGATAGAAAGATTTGAAGGGGGGGGGGCTAAGTAGTGGGGTCTGACAAGAGCTTTTTACTCCCTTTTACTTTCTTTTTATTTCTCATTCACCCTGCCCACTCTCTTTCGTTTATTCTCAGCTATAAACAAAATAAAAAAGGAAATGACAAGCAATGATATTGATTTTGTGCACACAAGTCAGCTCATCATGCTGTGCTCAATATTCTTCTGAAGAGAAAGATTTGAAGAAGGGGGGGGGGAGTAGTGGGGTTCTGACAAGAGGTTTTTACTCCCTTTGTGCACACGGGTCAGTCAGTTTGCCCATGTGTAAATGTGCCTCCCTGTCTGCTGATTTACCCACCTACCTGTCCTAGTTAGCTATCTGCTTCCGCTTTGCGACTTTGCTCTAAACATAAAGTAACAGTGTAACTGTATTTTAATTAGTTTAACTCAGTTTAAGTATTAGGATAGCATTTAAATGAAGAAACAACACTGCTCCTTATCCACTAACTGGGCATTTAGACTAAAAGCAGCACTGTGTTAAAAAACAACAAGAGGATGCATTAGTGTGGGGGGTTGTTTTAGGAAGTGGTGAGACAATGAAACATGAATTAGGAAGGCTGATGTGAGTAAAGCCACACTACTATGCAGCTGTTAATAATACAGTGAGAAAGGTTTTTACAACTCGAGAGAGTTATCATGGCAACAATTGTTTTATCCTCCATCAGAACGATTGTGAGGTAAACTGTAGTAATCTTAACAGGAATGTGCTCTGTGCATGTTTGATTAGCCAAAACAGTGCTTTCATGGATAACTTGGCACTGACTTGAGCCAGGTTCAACTTAATTGCTGGGCGAGCCTGCATTTTTTTTGACAGAGCAGCAGCCTCATTAAAATGAATAAGGGGGCTACATTACAGCCAATGTTCCCACTGTACGTTAGCAGTACGCAAACTAGCAACAGATACGCTGACTGTATCTGTGGGAGTGTACCTGTGTGTTTTTGTTTAGCTCATTCTCTGACTGATCTCTACAGTAACACCATTTTTTTCTGCTATTTCCCTCCAGTCTCTCTGTTTCTGCATCAGCTGTCTCCACCTCTTCCGCTCCCTCAAAAATGTGCTCCTCACGCATTGCTATGCCTCTTTCCTGACTGACAGGTCACCATGGTAGTGACTCGTCAATCACAAGGTAGCCACGCCCTAAATGGGACCATAATTTACAAAAAAAGCTATAAGTTTATTGAGATTGTAAACTTATTATTATTGTGTTTACTGAGGAAATAAATCAAGAGAGAAGCAGGGTCATTTTCATGTAGGTCTATGTCCACTTCTTTTATACATTGTATGGACAAACCCAATACATCCATTCCCTCATGTGACGCTGACACCATCAACATAGTCATCATAAGCCTGCAAGCAAAAACTACTTGCTGAGTCGTAGCAGGTCTCAGTAGTTCTCCTGCATGTCAATGCTCTCTCAAAGGGTTTGAACCCCACTGCGACCCATCCACCATGATGATAGACATAGGTAAAAGGACAAAACTAAAAGTTTGTTGTTCTGCCAATAGGTTCTAGAGGCTGTAATGTCCATGACCCCTCACAATATATTGTTCTAAACCTAGTCTAAAGTTTTCGTGCTTAAATTAAACCAACCCTTAATCATAGTGTTAAGGTTTGTAACATAAGTACTGGTGGCACTGGTAACATAAGTGTTTACATGTTTCAATGGGCAATGTCAATATTTTTGCCAAAGAAACAGATGTTTGGCAGGTTTCATCATTTGTAGGTAAACCAAAAAATATAGATTTTGGGAGCTTTGAGAGAATGATAGATGCTGATATTAAGACATTTTAAATGAGATAATCAGAAAAAACAAAGTCAACACATAGTCAACAACAATATTACAATGAAGTGCTGCTTAGCAGCTGACTGATAGCCCAACAGCTTCCCTACAATATATTATTGTGGTAAAAAGTGAACAAATAGTCAGCTAATATGTGGCTTGAATTTTAATCTTTTAATTTTAAGATTTTTAATTTCCCACTTGCTAAATGGAATGATGGACTTCACCTGTCCTCTAATTAAGTTGTGGTGAGCTTAATTTCCTGCCTTGAGTGGGATAGATACATATTAAGTGATTCATATCTAATGAAAATATAATGTTGACATGTTTTTAATAGCACTAGTACATTGTTTCAAGCCCATCTTGATTTACAAAGACACCATTGGGAGGGGGAAGTGTGGTAAAATAAGACATAAGTGAAAGTAGAGACCACGTAGAGTCAGACATTGAGAAGAGAGCTTCAGCCACTAGAATAAATGGGGAAAATGAGAATGCATGCATGAACAACAGAGGAAAGGACAGAGAAAAGAAAGAGCAGAACAAGTGAGTCTTAAAATGTGTGATCGAGCACAGATGGAGAACTTGTCTGTGTAGCACTTTCAGATTTTATGATGTGTGGATGCTCTCTAAGTTATTGCTTGGAGGAAAAGATCACATACGCTTGGTAAAATTCTTTTTTTTTTCTCTTTCCCTTTCTTCCTCTCTTGCTGTGAAGTCCTGGTTATTGTTACCTCCCTGCTGTCTTACTGTTATAAAACAAGTCAACTGAAAAACAGCCCATCCTCAAAAACAGCCTGTGACTCAATATAAAAGACATTTTACAAGGGAAGGTGGATAAACACTATTTGATTTCACACATTCACACACCTCCAGAGCATACTACTCCATAATGTATGCTTAATTAGTTTGCCACATACCACCCGTCACACGTCTATCCTGCATACACACAAAGGTCGTATTGAAAGTAAAATGCAAGGAGGGAAAGAGATGATGAGATACATTACTGTATAAACTGCAAAGCCAACAAGCCCTCATACCTGCATGTAAACTGCATGCAAGCTGCTATTTTGTTTCCAAGCTAGTCTACTGATCGAAAGTTGGTGCCACTAACAAGGCAAGAAACATAGCATTGCCTCAACAGAGAAAGGGAAAAGACAACTAGAAACTATCAAACATGGATGTAAACAATGCAGGATTTAGAAATATTTCTTAAAGCCGGATAATGAGGAAGAAAATGCACACAACTCATTTGTTAGAAAAGGACACACACAATGTGTTTTGGTCAGAAACACTGAAGTAAATATAACCTTTTCTTTGTTTACAAGAAAAACTCAACAGGTCACCTCTTATTTTAGGTAATAAAAACACTTTGATAATGTAAGAAAACACTTGTCTTTTGCATCTGTTGATGTAGATTAATGATAATTGGATGGGGTTCAAAGCTCAGGAAAAAGCTTGCTGGCTTGACTCAAGTTTTGTTTTGTGTCAGACTACTGTTTCTGAAGTCAAGAAGAAACTTAAGCATCAAACATGCGTTGTTTTATTTGAACAAACAACTGCAACTCTGTTTCTAGTGAGGAAAGTCTTAAAAAAGCAGCACATAGAAAATAAATCCACATGAGAGAAAGCTAAACTGATTTGTTAGTCCTTTTCTCTCTCTGTCTTGGAAAAAAGCTGACACATACACACAGAAGAGAACGTCTTCTTTCATGTGTTGCCTGTCCTTCTGTCTGTCTTAAATCCTCTGTCATGTTCAAGAAAGCAGAGTCACACAAACAGACTCAAAAAATTAAGAAATACAGTCAGGTAGCAGCTTTTATACAGTACGTGATGTAAAATAATACCATTTCGATAAATGAAGCCTTTCAGATGCACCTGTTCTGTCTAGTGTCAGAATCAACCACGTGCTGCGCCTGTCAAATTTCATTTGTATCGACCTGCTTTTCAAAATCTTCAGTGCCGTGTGAGAGATTGGATCCAATTTGTATTTATTTATCTGAGAATAATGGAATTGTCAGCAGATATCTGTGGACCTGTGGCACTGTCCAGAATAGATTTAAACAAATGAAAAACTCTTTTCCAGTTTTAGATTGGATTAGAGGAAGTGAAATGTGACCAGGTCTGGTCCTTTAATTTGATACTGTCTGTGTTTATTATCAGGCTTAAGTTTAACTTTTTCTGCCAGTTGTCTCAACTTCATTAAATATATTACCAAAGCATTTTTTTCTTTTGTACTTCTGATTGTCTGTTTTTATATTGTCTGCATCTTGCTCCATATCTGTATTTTTCCTCTCCCTCTAAGTTAATAAGTCTCTCTTTCTCTTTCTCTGTCTTTCTCTTTGCCCCACTCATGTGGATAACATGGGCACATGTGGTAAGCAGCTGTGTGTCCCATGTGTGCATGTGCATGCCTACATGGACATTTCTCTGTCCAAAGTATGGGCACCAGCTGTGTCCAGCAGCTGTGTGTATTGTGTGTGTGTGTGTGTGTGTGTGTTTGTGCGCGTTGCCATATGCAGGTGTGGGCACGTACCCATTTTATGCAGCAGCTGTGTGTTTTGAGTGTGTTTGGTTATGGACAGCTGTTTAGTAGCAGGTGATGATTTTAGTAGCCAAGTAGACAGCCAGGCAGGTGGCCAGGGGGACAACGAGGAGAGCTAAGCCCAATAAGATGTGAGGAGGGCTGGGCTGAGCTGAGCGTTTACTCAACCAGGCCTTCTGGACCTCAGCTCGATGGCCCGTGGTTCAGGAGGGACCCATCTGTGGGTGTCAGTGCTTATACAGGACTTTAAACCTGCCAGACTTCACAGACAGCTTACTGAATACTACTGTGAATAAATCACTCACAGGGAGACAGTTACAATGAGTCAAGGCTTAAAAGGTTCTGGGTTTAAACTCACTGTGGTTTACATCTAAACTGGAATCTAATTCTTCTACACTGATGTTGCTCAAAATCAGATTATCTGCTCAGGTGCGCATGTAAATGTAATATGTGATGTAGTGAAATGAGAGAACTGCAGCTATTAAAACAGAGAGGAAAAAAGAGAGGTTAAGCAAAACAAAAAAGCAAGACTGCCGAGAGACAGTTGATATGGAGGACATTTTTTGTTGTAAGAGTAGTGGGTGAAAACAGAGAGAAAACAATAGGGATGACGGACAGAGAAAGAAGATAGGGAGCAAGAAAGACAAAAAGAGGAGACAAGGATAAAATGAAATGAAGGAGAAAACAAGATATACAAGACTACAAAACATAGCAGAAAACTGTAGCTGTCAGCAAATTGTTAGACTAACTACTGTCTATAAAGTGCAAATAGGAAGCAAATGGGACCCATATGCTTTCCTTCTGTCATTCTGTCTATATTGAAGACCTGTCTAAACCCTCATTAAGGCCTTATGACACCAGCCATACCTCCACTACTAAAATCAGGCAGATGGTTATCAACCTCTCTATGATGAGACACCAGCTGTGTTTATGACACAGAATGTCATAGATGGTCTATTCTGGGAGGAAAACAAGCAAACGAATGCTGTGTTCTCTTTTCTTCTGAACACTAGCAATCTATTTTGTTACCCAAGATAAAGCAACACACATAGCCATAATCAAATACAAAAAATGCTTAATTAAAAAAAATGGTGCCACTAAGCAGACTTGCATGTCAGGCTCGTTTGTGCTTGTGATATTAGTATTGATAGAGCACTTCTTTTTGATCATTATTTGTCTCGCACCAGGTAGTATATTTTGGCATGTGATTAGTGACTTTGATTTGAATTTAGGGCAAGTAATTTTAAAGAGGGAACAACATTTACAGGAACCCTTCTAAAAAGCTGACATTATAAATTGATATAAACTGGTTTAGTTGCATCTTACACCAAGCTGTAACCAGTCTGTTCATTGTGCAGTATGTGGGTACACTTTTTAATAGGCCGCATCCCTTGCCTGCCAGTAAGTTTCACTGTTAAGAGGAACAGATAAACCTCATGTGACACCGTGGATGTAAGAGGCAGAGCCTAAGTAACCATTATTATTTATTAGACTTTAAATGGGGAAATCCAGCCTGTTCATTATCTGCATTATATGCCAGCAAGAGGACATAGTGCAGAGTCGGTGTAATAGCCAGTTTAAGGATGTGGAGCATATAAAAAAGAACCTGCCTGTACATTTTTGTCTCAACTTTTGAAAGTAGAAATACAACAAAGTTAGACATTAATTTAATCTTTCTTAAAGCAGTGGAGCATCAAGTACAAATTAGTTCCCAAACTAGATTCGTAATTGAGCCCTGGTCTACTTTCAAAGTTTCAAAACGTAGCTTCAGTGGTTAAGATTGTGTCAGTTTATTTCTCAACACAACACCAAATTATTTTTTAACCTGAGAAGATAAAATGAATGATAAACACGGGATAAAAGATTTTAAAAAATGAAGCAGAGCTATCAATGACGGAACACAATAGTAAGTCCTTTTATGGATATGTGAATATGTCATGGGCACTGGTACAAAGTGTAGTGTAGTGTGTAACGTACATACGTACACACAGATAAGCGCATGCATTAGCTCACATACACACTGAGAATGTATCTTCTCTCTTGTCCAGTCTTTTGAAATATGGAAATACAGTCTGAAAATAGCATTCTGCTCTGCGAGGAAGAATAAAAGGTGTTAAGAGTAATGAGAGGATGAAGAATGGGATGTGGTGGTGGTGGTAGCAGCACACACACACACACACACACACACATGCATCTTATGTGTTAGGCCTGGCCATTAGTTAAAGCTGTCAGTGTATACACTGAGCTACATCGTTAGTATGGCAGTTGTCAGGTATACTTGAGTGGCCATTAGTGTGAGAGAACATGGTGCGGAAGAAAGGCTATTAGAAGATAACAAGTAACATCTGACTTTGTGTTTGCATTTTGTTTAAACTATTATGAGGCTGTCCATGTAAGTCAGAATATGTTTTGCATTTTGTATTGGATGTCAAGGATGCCATGGTATAATATGTTGCTGATCCCTGTAGAAATGTTCTTTTTATTTGATCGTACAGGAAGAGAGGACAGTGGCTTATGCAGTCTGTTAAAAATGGGGCTCATTATTTTGTATTAAAAATAATCAGTACATTTCTTGAAGTTTATTTTGAATATTAGAAATGGCTAAAATATTGGATAAAATCTAGATAATACAAATATCATGCAGAAATTCTGACTTTAAAAACATTTCAGTAGTTACTTTGAAGGTCACCAGTGTTTTCTGTCCCTACAACATAGTTTAATAACTTATCTCAAATAATTCATTAGTAATGGAGAGTATGCTTTTCAGCAGCCAAGAAATACTTAGTAAATCATTTCCAACAGTTCAGCAATTGGCAAAATCCGACCTCATCCGGTGAAAATTCATTGTGCTTATTCAAGGTAGGGGACTCTGAGTCGTGTCTGACTTGCTGTCTCCTGCCGTTGTGTACAGCTCAGGAACACCCAGCTATAATGACAGTGGGGTTTGTGCAGCTGTTTTGTAACTACCCAGCAGTGATCTGATACAAAACCAGACCGACAAAATCAGTTTCTGAACAGGTTTTAGAGAAGTCCTTAAACAATGTCATATCCAGTCTACAAAGTCTGAATGAAAAGCACATCTATTCATCCAGCTTATGCTTTTGCAAACCTTCAAGGAGAAGGTCATTGCCACTGCCATTTTGTCTGCGAGCCAGGGGAATCTTATTCTTCTAATGTATCATTTGATTTGATTTTATGGCCAGTTTTGTAGTTTGTTTTGTTTGGATAGATGGGCATTTACTGGAAAGCATATTATTTGACTAACTGCTTCGACAGGTGATTTGGATGAACTCAACACATATTGACAGTAACTTATGTAAGGCAGAACTGCACATTGCAGCATAAAATTCAGGACATACAGTACTGTATGCTGTTCATGGAAATACTTCTGCTGCATTGGCTCTCATTGTACACTTTTACTTAATTCAGTATTTGCCTGTTAGTTTATTTAGTATTTACCATGACTTCATGATTTAATGAATTCCTCCCACAGTATGCTCTATTGGTAGTTCTAGCTGTCTTAATTAACTAGAACTATGACTTCACATTTATATTTAACATTGCATGAATCAAAAAAGAAACTTTTTTTTGCTTCACTTTCATTAAAAATACTGTCAGGTATGACAGTCTGTCTTGGAGCTAGCGTCACATCAATATTCAGTTTCAGTTATTCTTGTGTCACTGCCTGCCTGGCATCTACATTATACTGTATGCAGTCTGAGATATTTTTCAGACAGTCAAGGGCATTGTGACGGAATCGTTAGGAAAAGTTGTGTTTGTGTGTGTCTCTGTGTGTATGCAAGTATTGAGCTGTCTAAATGTCGAGGGTGTGTAATTAAAGACAACCTGAGTGCTGTCAATAGGTGATGACTGCTACTGGGAACAGTGGTTTGCTTCATATTCAGGTATAATTACGGACCATGGGGCCCCTCGACAGGTGTATGTGTGCACATTGCGTTGCAGAGGTTGGAGGATGATTGCTCTGCACTGTTAGATTGATCTGTGACAGATGTGTGCCTACAGGTGTGTGCGTGTTTTTGTGTGTGTGTGTGTGTGTCAAATCCAACATCAGACATACTCCAAAGCTAACCGTACAGTAACAGGTGACACAACTTTTCCTCATCATCATTCAATTCATCTTATTTTTCTGCAATGCCACAGTTGCTTTCAACATCACACAGAATCTTGTGTGAGTGTGTGTGCGCGTCTGTAAATTGACTGTCTGTGTGTGCGAGGTTGTATTGTGGTGCACACGTGCTTGCCTCCTTTTACTCCCACTGTGTCTATAATGAAAAGCTAAATAGCCTGGGTTAGCAATGATTAAAGATGGACAGCTACCTAGGAGCAGAAGGAGAAAACAGCAGTCGGGAAATGACAGTTGGAGGTAAATGACAGCTCTGCTAAGTTTAGGATAAATGGATCGTGCAGCTATATTCAGCCTTTGCCATCAATTATTCAAAGACCCACCGACAAGACAAATCCTCCTCTGCAGCGCTGGTAGTACAAGATTCTTACCAGGTGACATTATTCACCCATTTCCCTTTGAGGATCCCAGTTTCTACAACTGGGATCCATTTTACGTTCACATCAGCAAGGGTGCCTCTGTGAATTAGCTAATTATTAGCAATTCATTAATGACTAAGAACGTAATGGCCTTGTTATGGAGGCAATTTATCTGAAATTACCTGTGATGTGTTGCAAATGTTGTCTCATGTTCCTGTTATTGTTTCCTGTGTGCAGAAGCTTCAGTGATAATGTAAAACCAGATGTGAGCCAAACACTCATTTGCACCATGGAGGAGATATCAGTGTGTGTGTTTGTCTGCATTTGCTTGTAAATTATGTGACTGCACTGTATGTCCTTGTGATATTCATGCATGAATATGTGTTCATGGGTGATATTGTAACAAGTCTGACTGTGCTCTGATAACAGATAGGTGAGTGGGTCATTTGTTGTTTTATAATGAGCGTGTGTCTGTTACACTGTGGACCTGTCAGTTGAGTAATCTAATAAGGAGACACAAGAAATGTGTGTTACATTGTCCGGCATATCCCAGAGTGTTAGAAAACAGTGGCTAGTGACACTGTGACTCCACCTTTCCACGACACTTTGTACACCATCATTCAGTTCTTTCCAGTATATAGAAATGGTGTGGAAAGTGTGTTTGTTTTTAGCCTATGGACCTTGGTGTACCCCTGACTTTTCTTCCAGTGCTAGTATCAGGTAAACATTTTCAGTTTTTTACTGAAATGTCTTTACAGCTGTTGAATGGATTTTGAAGAAATTTGGTACAGGGTCCAGAAGATGAATCCTATTGATCTCCTGACTTTTTATCTGGCACCACCAGCAGGTCAAAGTTTGCATTTATCCGGTGAAATATGTCAACATCGACTGAAAGAACTGGCACAACATTTTTGTGCAGATGTTCATTGTATCTAGACAACTGTGAGTGTGGTCATCCTCAGTCAGCCACACTGGTCAAAATTATACCAAAATTGTCAAAATGTTAATTTCCCAATACCTATTATTCCATTAGTTAGTAAGGTAGGTAGTTCCAGCTGTACTTTGTGTGTTTAGTGCTAATTAGAAAATGTTAGCATGCTAACCCACAATATTAAGATGGCCAATATGGTAAACATTGGTCTGCTAAACTGCAGCATGTTAGCATGCTATATTAGCATTTAGCTAACCTCAGAGCTTCTAGCATGGCTGTAGACTCTTAGTCTTGTTATGTACATAAAGCCATGTCAAATAAAACATTCTCCTCTCCTCTCACTGTAGGATTCCCCTCCACCCAACAGTTACAACGTGAATCAGACATTTGAGAAGGCTAATGGCAACTCTTATTTAAAACCTCGAACTGAAGGAGCAAAGAGACGTCAGAGTTGCTTCCTCTCTGCTGCACCGCGGGACGATTTCTTCCGGCCTTGTGATCCAAGTGTACCAGGTATCACATCTGTCTATCTTTCTATCTCAGTGCTGAACATTCGGGAGCTGTACGGCTCCACCCTTTCACCATCATGCAGTCCAATTAGCTCCATCTCTGTGGGCATCTAACCCAATATTTACCTCAATTACACTCCCATTGAAAAATGTTGTTTCAGAATTGATAGATTCATGACTTACTTGGATAATTTATGACTAGCCCCATTTCACCAGGGGACTCAACCCATGAGGCATCCCAAACCGTTTAACCGAAATCCAATTTGCATATAAATAGATTTGGACTGTTTGCAATAGTGTTTCTTCTTTGTACGCACAGTCACACACGCACTGAAACACCCACACACACTGAGGAAGATATGCGGACACAAGCACGTGGACACTCGTGCACACATGCAGACTCCCATGGAGACACACACCCATTATTGAATTTGCATTTGTGAATTGGCCTACAATATATGGAATATTAGAGAACGTTATATTCCCCACCATGCTGGTCCCCCTGCGATCACATTTCTGATAATGTTAAGATCATTTAACTATTTAACATTTTTTGACACACACACACACACACACACACACACACACACACACACACACACACACACACACACACACACACACACAATACACTATACACACAGCTGCTGGACACAGCTGGTGCCCATACTTTGTCCCTGCAGAGTGACTGTGTTTCATGTAATGGTCTCTGACATTAGCAATGGCTCAAGGTCTTTATTATACACACATGTTGTTTTTTTGGTACGTTTTTGTGTGTAACTTTAGAAGTGAAAGTGATTGCAGTTAGCTGTTGGGTCAGACAAACACTTCCTGCTTTTATACTCTAAAATTGTGTTGAACCAATGATGGATTCTTTTTCTTATTTTCCTTATCATAATTCTTAATGCACTGAATGTGATCCGCAGCCCTGGGGTAAATTAAACCATTTCAAAATCGATTGTAAAAGTTGTTTCTATAATTTCTGAAAAGTTGGCAGTTGGGGTTTTAAATAAAAAGTGTTTTTGGAAACAATGTTGTGGAATGGATAAACTCCTGAGGCTTCATTTTGAGAGTTTTTTCTTTTTCATAATTCAGGGTGACTGTGTCTTCCTATGAAAATGGTTTTGAGTATGTGTGTAAAATCATCAGTGCCTCCTTGCTTGTGTGTTCACACATCAGCACAATGTTTGTTAGTCTAATAGTATATTCACAACATGGACAGTTTTTCCAAAAGAACCTCAGAGTAAAACTCAGAGTAAAAGAGAATTTCTAATTCTGCAGAGATTTTGGTTGACATACCGTCTATATACCACGTTTATAATTATAATATAATTTTCTAGGGGAACATAGTTGCACAGAACCACACTGGTCACCAGGGGCAATACAACACAGCTCAAATATTATTGGTACAGCGATGCGTTTTGTGTTAAGGGGTACTTTCCATTGGTCCCATAGCAACAGGAAAATAGCGAGACATCAGGTCAGGATCAACTCCAGTCCATATCAGTCGTGATCCATCTAGTCCTCAAAGGGAATTCACATGATTGTTTTTTATAACATCCATTTAGCAAATACACATAGAAACTCATTGTGAGTGTGTTGCACAAATAAATCACAAAAAAGCGGGGTGTAAAGAAATTTTAAATATAATATTATTAGCAACTAACTTGGTCTCAATGCAAGGTTTTTCCATAACTTTTATATAATATCTACATTCATGTGTACCCTCCATTTGGATACTTATGGAATTTATTGATACAAAGTCTTAAAGAAAAGGTCAGTTTCTCCATTTCATACATTTCCTTTATTATCATTATCCAGTCTCGCTTTGTTGGTTTCCATTTCTTAGTTATTGCTTTCTTGCTTGCTACAAGTAATGCTTTAAGAAGATACTTGAGGGTTAAATTCAACTGGAGTATTACCCAAATATTTGATGCCCGACTTCAGTTCAGATTTAAACTGCACAATGCAGTGTGAATTTTGTTGTTTAATATGCACGAAAAGGAGCAACACATGAGTTAGCCAGGGTAGCTTTTTTACATAAGAGAGAAAAACATGATTAAAACCTTGTATTTACCTTGAGGTAAATAATTTATCCTAACCTTAATGCCATGGTTGATTCAGAAAAACATCACCTCTACATTATCTGCCACAGCAACGTTGCGGTAAACCTCAAGGGCAGAATGGGAAGAAAGATACAGGTTTCAGCTTTCACCAGAATTATAGCTATAATAAATAACTCTTCACACTCACATTCACACTTACAAGCAATTTTAGAGCCACCAGTTAACCTAACCTGCATTGTTTTGTTTCTTTGGACTGTGGGAGGATTTGGATTATAACTAGTAATATCTTGAAAAATATACTTGTAGGATGTGTTGATTAAACCTTGGATTTTCTTTGCACACACTAAAGGTCACAGTCTGATAAAGTTCACTGGTGTCTGGAGTTGCTTCTCTGCATCGTTGTGTATGTTTGTGAGGATACACCCATCTTTCCTGACTCTTTTAAAGCAGGTAAATATGAAATGATGTATTTAGGCGTGGATTATGTGTGTTCACCAGGCCCTGGACAGTACAACCTCAGTGTGAAATCCACCCCTCAAATGGCTCTGATCTCCTCCAGAGAAGATCGATTCAGAGTCTCCATGAATACCAACCCTGGACCTGGCACATATCAGGTAAACATGCTGTTAAAGTTACATTTAACTCCCCAACAAAGTCCCAGTCTTCTAAATGACTCTTTGTGCAGGTAACACTCAGTAATAGTGCACTGACATCAGTGTACATACGGATCTACGTATCCTTCATTTTAATGAGTGAGAGAATCACGAGATGTGAAACCCTGTCTGTGTGTTTGTGTGTCTGATTTGTGCGTGAGAAGCTACAAATATATGTCTGATGTTAGCTCATGTTGCCCTCCTCAGAGAATCTATCAGATGTCTCCCTGTGACCTTGAGCTGTGTGAAGGAAATTGATTGCTTTGTAAAAAATTCTAACTTCAGTATGTTTATGTGGTTTCAAACAATCTCCACTGATGCAACACAAGGCTGCAGGATGCAGTTTCCTGCTCGAGGCAGCTTTTCGCTTTGTGGGAGAGTTGTTCTTAATTGACCAGCCTGGTTAAATCAAACTGGGAAAGTAAGTGCATTTTTATCAAATGTAATGCCGTTTAATGCAGCCACATTTGATTACTGACAGAGACAAATGCACTTTATGGTTGAAGCCTATTACAGTTGTTATGAAACCTTACCAGAACCATATCTCTCTTTGCTCTGTTTCAGTGTGTTTTAAAAGGAATTACAGCTTTGGGTTACAGCTGCTGGCGAATATGTGTGTGTGTGTGTGTGTGTGAGAGATGACTGAAAGAGCTAATGTTGCTTCCAGTCCCCGCTGACTTTGAGTGGTGAACATCAAAGACAAAACCACTGAGTTTGAATTAAACCTCGCTACACAGTTCATCATCATGTTCATGTCCATGGGTGTAATGTTATCACAGGGCTCTTTCTTCCCTTTTTCTCTGTCTGCCTGTCTCCCACTCTGTCTGCCTGTCTCTGTGTGGATTTATCTCCTTCTCTCTTCTGCAGTTCACGCTCTCTGTCTCACTTCTCGCTGCTCTGCCTGTTTCCGCCTCTTTGTCCCTCTCATGCTGTTCTCCCCCGCTCCTTTTGGTTATTTTGCAAAAAAATCTGCAGCTGTTTGGATTGCAAATGGTTTGTGCGTCACAACCGTACTTTGTTAGTCGGTGTTGACAGAAGCATAAATTGTGTGGTGCTGAAGGGTTGTCTTCTGGTCCATTTCCTGCCCATTATTCTCATTCATACTACTTTCAACATTTTTACTTTTATGAGGGGATGTGAGATTGCTAAAATATTGTAGTGGGAGAAATAATAATCAAAGCATATAGCAAAAGACAATCACGTTGTAAAGGCCAATTTATACTTCTGCATAGAGTCTATGGCGGAGCTTTACAAGCCTCTACACACGTAGTCATGCCATTGTCAGCATTTATACTTGTGTTGCTCTGCATCACTGTGCAAATACACCGCCAAAAGCTAGTTGCAGTGGCCTTTCTGTGTTCCACTGTGTTGATTTCTGCTTGCTGAGCTGTCTAGTTTCCGGTTTAGCCTCCCGCTAACTTGGATGGGGGTAAAAGCTTATAGACTTCCCAATGTTATCAGACCGAATGACTGAAATTTAGTAAAACGAGTCATATCGCTGGGGTTGTGACGCTCCAAAAAATGTATCTCCCTTTTTTCTGCTGCTTAAGTCTATGGGAAAATGTTGTGGCCACTAGTAAAATTGGCTTCAAAGCACGGCACTTCCTTGGAATTGGACAAAATTGAATGATACCAAGCCAGCCAATCACAGTTTTTGCTGTCTGTGTCGCCTCAACATGTAGATAAATTTCTGATGATGAGATGCGTGTCAGGCTATGGCATACCTACAGTGTACCTATGGTATAGATTTGACACAGAAGTATAAATTGGCCTTTAGAGACACTTCAAGGAATTGAGTGTATCAGCACAGTAATCGTGAGTCCAGTTATAATGGCCACACTGTGCACCTGCTTGAGTATGATTGGACATTACAATAACATTACATTACAGTCACTTGGTGTCACCAATGGGAATTACCCAGAAACTCTGTCCTCAAATTCCAGTTCATCAGGATTCAGTAAAGCTTACCTGAAATTCACCTCAGTCTTACAAAGTTCATTCTTCTCCAGCTCTCTCTTCTACAGAGCTTTCAGTCAGCTTCCAGCTGAAAAATTTATACAATCTATCATCCTCACATTGGTATGATTCAGGACCCAGACCTTTAGGTGTGAACCTGCCCTAAAACCTCTGTGTATGAGTAAATAGTTGTTATGTGCGGAGTACATAACCCAGTGTGTGAATATGGCAGTGTATCACTTTGTAAGTACTAAACCTCAGGAACGTAGGCAGAAAGCCGTGCATAATTTTTCCACATACATTTTTATCACTTCTATCTTCCAGCAAGAAGTATGCTTTTGGATGTTCTTTTATCACCATAGTCTGTGTTTTTCCTCTCTTTATCTGCTCTCCCCGTCTCTCTGCCTCTCACCCTGTCTCTCTACTCCATTTCTCCCTGTTATAAGGGGAAACCGTAGCTGCTGGGAATTTTTCCACTGACAGTAGCTAGTGAAACTGTTGAAGTGTCTAATATGATCCTCCTCTCCTCTCCCAGGGTATCTGAAGGTCTGAAAAAAATCAACTAGGGCATTTAATTAAAAGTAAAACCAAAATCCTCCATTTTGTCTGCAGCCATTTTAGTCAAACCATTGAGTTGACTTAATGTTGGGAGATAATTGCCTCAAAGTAAAAATGTGCTAGCTTTGGTAAAGTTTGTACCTGTAGTTATATGTCATATGTCGTAGTTATATATCTTTAACACTGACCTGTTTAAGGAATTAAGCTGTTGGTTTTTCACATTACCATACCACTATCTTTGTATAATTTTTGTATATAAGTAACTGTATATATTGTTTTTATGTGTTAATTTTTTATTCTAGTGTAATGTTAAATATTTGTATTAAGGCTGGGCAAGTTAACACGTTATTATTGCATTAATTAATTAACGCAGACAATTATTTTATTGCATGTTAACGCAGTTTTTATCATTATTTTGAAAGTTTGTTGCTCACTGGCTCTATATAGGCTACACATACAGTCATGGAGTGGTGGGATGTTGATTAGCCTGATGTCTGATGATGAGCCTGGTGTCTAGTGTGAACAGGGCTACAACTGTCGGTTCATTGTACAACCCTGTGTTGTAGAATGACAAATAATTGTACCTTGAGCCTTGTACTGTAGAAGTAAATAATGCCCTTGGTTTGACTCCACTGGCTGCCTGGGGCCTCTCTGTGTTGAGTTTGTATGCTCCTCCCATGGGCTTCATCTGGGTGCTCAAGTTTCCCCCCTTCTCGTAGTCCATAGTTGTGTGAAGTGGAAATTACTTGTAGGTGTGAATGGTTTGTCTGTTTCAATGTGTCAGTACTGATAGACTGGCTAACTCCCCGTCAACAGGATACGCGTGTATTCTGTCGACAACAGTTAGATGGAGAAACAAATCCTGCAAACCCACCAGACTTCTGAGCAGAGTTAATAGAAGTTCTTAAACTACAAATGGCAGTCTTTGCCAATTTGCTATTAAAGGGATACACCAGCAATTAAGTATTGCACTTCTAGAAAGTTGGGGGGCTTGTGAGAAACAGATTTTTAAAAGGATGTGGTCAAAATTGAAGCAGCAGAGGCAGAGATATCATGACTTTTAGCCAATCATATGAGACTCAATGAGCTTTAAAATCTGTACAGAATACGACACCCTCTGTCCTTAGACCCTCGGAGCAACAGAGGAGAGATCCCTCTCCCAGGACAGACAGACGTGCAACAGATTTGTGAGTACAGAATATACCAACTTTGTAAAATTACAACATGGATAATTCCGATGACAAAATTACAAACAGATTGTAACATGTAGGTAGAATATGGATCTGGGGGGACTTTCAGCAACAGACAGAACCTGAGCCACGTGACCTTCTCTCCACTATAACCATCAGCTTAATGTTCTCAAACTTTGAAACGTTCCCTACAGAGACACTTAAGACATCTTTCAACTGTTTTACAGGCTAAGTAGCACTTATATGTCCACCTAGTAATATATTTTAATTAGTGTGCACTAGTGTGTATTGCTCACTAACAAAACAAAAAGGGACATCTGTCAATAGAAGCACTACAAAAGATTTAGTTTTTAATATCTAGATGAAAGACTAGATGTTCATGTTGACTTCATAAATATGTATAAAGACCCTATATACTCACAAAGAAACGTATCGTGATCATGCCTCACAGTGACTGTTGCTATGCGTTTGTGAGTGAGACATCTCATGGCTCAATTTAGCTCCCCCCCCTTTTAGTGGAATGCATGTTTAAGCTCTTGTCTCAGTAATTAGCTGTGCGACTGTGAATCCATACGACACCACAGGCCCAACAGAGTTAAAGATGGTGTGAAGTGGTGCAGAGAGAGAGAGAGAGTGAAGAAAAGCAATTGATAGGGGGAGAGAAAGAGAGAGCGAGAGAGAGGGAGAGAGGTTAGACAGCGATGAAAAGGTGGCAGAAAAGCGTAGAGGAAGAGAAGCAGAGAGACAGACAGCGGAAAACGAGCAGCTGAAGAGGGTAGTTAAATTCAACAGCTGAAAATGTGTTCTGAGGGCCAGTAATCTGAAGCAGACGGCTGCTATTTCAGCATCAGTGTGTGCGTATGTGCGCCCATCCATACATGTGCATGTAATGTCACAAAGCTATCTACTTGAGCTGCATTAGGTCACAGTGAGGGCTCATTTAGTGTTCCCATTATATCCACCATATGAGGCACCTACTTCTGGGAAGTAGGCTCGATTACCTTTCTCACGCACGACGCAGTTCTTATTGGTTGAGCTTAATTTAACAGAGAGAGGAGTGTGGATGGAACACAGGAATATAAAAAGACATGGGGAGCAGATGTCAAGCAGAAACAAATATTAATTAAATGCTGTAATCTTTGCTGATATATAAACCAGCCGAGTGCAAAGCACATACAGGGGAAAAAAGAAGAAGCTGAAGTTCATTATGAAGGAGGAAACAGAAGGTGTCCTTAACATGGCTGACATTTCATCAAATCCTCCTCAGGGTGTGCTGTTGTCTCTACACGTGCTTCCTCCACGTGAGAATTTTTATACTACTTTAAATGCTTTGAAGTGGGAAGACTAGCACCTCATACCATTTCTTCATGTTCTCATCATTTTTTCTTTTACTGCATCCCATCTCACACCAACAATCAACATTGGTTTCTTGTAACCATGACCACAATCTTTTCCCAACCAAGCAGTAGTTGTTTCTATTAAACCAGAAATTAGTCATAGAAGTGGCAGATCAGACAGCACTCTTACAAAACCTTATGAAAACGGCACCAACAAACATCCTATTTTGTTCTTGAGGCATGTGGACACTGTATCTGTGTACTTGTATTTGTGTATGTGTGGGTGTAAAGGCATATCTTTTTGCGTGATGAATGTGCATATTTCTGCATGCTCCTACAGAGAATTAGCAACATTTGTTTTGCTGGCATGTGTATATATGTTTATGACAGAGCTCAACAATAAGGATTGCCCGATTGCCCGGGGCAAGTAAAATGCCATGTCGGGCAAGTCAATCTAGCCACTAAAAAATAATTAAAGACATTGTTAAGGTGTAATTCATTTTCACACTGCAGCCTCTCCTTTCTTTTCTGTTTTGGGGCTGTACTCTGCTCGAGTTGACAATCACTTTTGTTACTATATGTAAGAGCAATAAAAGCTTTGTGAGTAAAAAGTTTTTCAGCACACCTGTTTAACAAGCATAAACATGTAAAAATGGTGAAAGAGATATTTTAATCTACTCTGTCCTCAGTCTCTTATTCACCGACGCATGCTTGTTGGCTAACAGTGAATTGTTACAAACAAGCTATGAAATAATAAAAATTGTCTGTATGTTGTCGAGCTGTTAAGTTTAGTTTGCCACGTCTTGTAAACTTAGCTGCAGGCTGAGACAAACCAGCCCCTCCTCTCTTTACCTGCAGGCAGTGAGCTGCAGCAGAGGGAGGAGGACAGGAGGACAGGAGGACAGGAGGAAGGACTGATAATGACAGAGTTTTTCCCCATGCTTTCTAGACTTCACTCTGTATTTTGATCTCAGGAATATGGTTTATTATTCTGACATTTTAGATTTGTTTCCAGTGAGATATCATTAAGTTTATATAGTGCCTTTGTTTGTCTAGAAACAACATTTGGTTATATATAAAATATTAAATTCTAATCCTGTTCTAAATGAATTTTTTTTTAAAATAATGTACTTTTAATGAAAAATAACCGAAAACACTATCGATAAAGAACTGAACTGATAAGAGTATCTATAAGCGTAGGGTTATCAATAAAATCCGAACAATATCCAAGTTCATGATAATTCATTTATCACTCACTGTTAATGAGTCCATCTCTGAGGAGAAGGAGGGGGGATTGTCATACCATTTTTGATATGCAAGAATGTTTATTGCTTTGCATCTATAACACACTGTGTTCTGATTAATTTACTTTATTTTTTATATGAAAATGAAACATGATAATTAACTTTAGTCTTGTTATTTGATAACTGCTAATAAATAAAACAGTGTGTATAGGGGCAAGTAAAAATTTGACTTTGTGCAAATAGATTTCTGACCCATTTGCCCGTCCAGGCAAGTGAAAACAAACATTAAGGTTGAACCCTGTATGGGATAAAGCTTGTGTTGCTTTCCTGTATGTGTCATACATACTGTATGTGTGTTGTGGGAAAGACTTTGCATCCAGCATCTGCATACATACAGAGTAACAGCATCGGCAACTCCCTGCATAGATCCCCTTTTCCTTCTCCCCTCTTTGACCTAGTGAAACATCCCATAATCTCCCCCATCATTGCCATGCCAGTGGTGTCGTCACTTCCAAGGGCTCTTCCTCCATCTCCCCGACCTCCTGGGCAACCCTGAGGGTGACCTGGAGTTGAACCCACAACCCTTTCCCCATTAGGATCAATACTGAGATCTGAGCGGCCCCGCCAAAGTGCCTAAATCCTACTGTGTCATCTCTGGCATATTGATGTGTGTATGTGCTCTAGGAGGTTATAGGAGGAGGTGGGGGGAGAAGGAAATGAAGAGAGAGAGCGAGAGAAAGAGAGCGAGAGAGAGCTTTGACATAAGAGGTGGGCTCCTCAGGCAGCACCTGGGTGTGCAGGGTGGTAGATTAAGTGGATGTGCGTACAAATTGCATATGCATATATGTTTACAGCTTTTGCTTGTGTGTGAGAGAAAGAATTTCTCTCAATTTTTGACATTTTTTGGTGAGGTGATTTTAAGAGCAGATTTTGAAATGCATGTAGGATTATTATATTTTTAGGTACTGTTTTTTCTCATGTTCTTCTTGATAAGACCTGGGAGAGACAGGCTAATCATTTGTGTGTGTTGCTGTGTAGACACATGCTACAGTCAGTTTGTGAATTCAACCTTTATCACCTCTTTTACACATCTGGACCCAGTGTGCCCCATGCATATAAGCCAGAGTGGCAGTCAATCTTGGTTGGACCTCCTCATCTCACGGCTTGCTTTGTTGTGTTTGGTTTCTTGTATTTGTTTTTACAGCACGACATCCATGCAGCACATTTTCACCCATCCACTCCCTACACTACTGACTTTACAGATTCTTCCCACCCATTGGTTTAGCTTATTTTCATGTTATTAAATCACTTTTTTATTTAGTTTACCCGTGTCTCCCGTTTTTTTAACAGTTCAAGAGCCTGGCTGTGTCACATATTCAAGAACCCTTCAATTCACACACTAATACATGAAGAGACTGTTGAGGTGGAGAGTGTTACATTTTTGAAAGAAGGCTGCAGCGTATCAGCGGAGATTCACAGCTTAGTGTTGTATGCAAACTGAAAGAGCACCAGATGCTGATATGGACCACCTATTGTGGGAGGTAACTGTGAACATATATGATTGTATGGAACACGTGACTAAAAAATTAACTCTACGCCTGCCTGAACTACTGCAAGGCTCCATTCTTTAAAAAGTTCTGTGTTTTTTTGGCTTGTCCATTTCTTGGAACACACTGTAAAGCTGTTTCACGTGAGGCTTTTCAGGTTTATACGCTGCCAAGGGATACAGTTTATGTGACGTTTTATTAGACTGTTAAATGCAGTAAAAACCAGAGTGATTGGTAAAAAACTGTTGATTACTCCTGTTTTAAAGTCAAAAGGACAACCACCTTCCACTCCTCACTTCATCATACTGGCCTCCTTCAATGCATTTTTGTTTTCATATGTGTGAGTAGGTCCTGTTCAACAACAAAGCCTGTGTTGTTCACTTTTTTGTAAATGAATTTTTCTCTTTTCATACCTGTTTTCATCGGCCTTCATAGTGTAACATTAATCTGAGGCCTGTACTATGAAGGGAGTTCCTGCGTGTTTGCATAAAATGGGCATTTAGGCAATGTAGGCAGAGTTTTATAAAATCGTTAATGGCCAGTTCTAATATTGTCATGCCCACCAAAGCCAGGGAGGCATGTTGGTATTGCTTGATTGATTGATTACATTTGTAATATGATTTATAGTGTCCTTGTTGTAATTATGGACTCTTATTTGTAGTGTGATTGAGATGTAAAGGTACAACTGCGGATTAGGACCATTGTAGGTTTAAAAAAATATGGAGCTGGGGAAGAGGGGCAATATTTCAAGGGGAAAAATTGGTACATTTATGGGAAGAAAATCACAAATCTACAAGTAAAGAACCTGAATATTCTCTGACATAGTCAAAAATTTATGATAGAAACTCTCTGAATAGTGTTTTTTTGTCAAGTAACTCCATCGCTTCACTTTGCAAGGCTGTAACATCACACCACAGACGCCCTGCTTGCCGTGTAATATACCCACAGTTGAATATTAAATTAGACTTCACACTCAGATTTAGCAATTCTTGTAAATTTACCATTTTCATCTCAGATTATTACCCCCGTGTTCTGGCTCCACATTTTTGGTCACGTAAAATAGTTTAGGATAATGCAATTATACACATGGGCTACATCTCTGAAATTGACCCTTTAATGAATTTAGATCTACTCCCTAAAATCACAGAGGCTGCTGAGCTTCAAATGTGAATGTAATGCTATTGTATTAAGAATAACTTTATTTTAGCTGCAACCCCAGTGGAAAACACACATGCCAGGGTGAAATCTAAAAATATTCTATCAAGAATTAATAGCCTATTGATGTACACAGGGTAACACTGAGATAACCACGAAGATAGCCTGCTTGGAGCAGTTTAGAGATGCAGCGTAAATTGCCACGACAGCTTACGTCGGGTAAAACCTATCCACCTTTGGTAGTACGGGTTAATCGGGAAGTTATCTGGATAAGTCAGTTCCCTCGCTTCATAGTAGGTTAACAGGCCTCTGTTCTGGATCTTTTTCACCTCTAGCTGTTTACATGTTGTTTAATACCACATATGTATCAAAACACAACATTTTTTGTACATTTTGATGACTGCATTTTCAGCAATTAAGACATTTTAAATTTCTCTTTATATGTAAATTTGTACCTGTACCTTGTTCTTCTTTTGTGTGTGTGTGTGTGCGCGCGTGTGTGTACATACTGTATTGCTCTTATTTTACCTCCCTCATCATCATGCCTAATCTTTGCTCTGCTTGTGTCTCTGTAGCTGAGTCCAGGTATCATGAACACAGTAATGAAGGGCACCTTCAATGTGACACTCAACAACCCTCTGGGTCCCTGCTTGTCCACCCGTGTGGCCCCTGGCCCTTTAACGGCACACAAGACCATTAACACTGTCGCACCCAACACCTTCATCGCCACCAGCACTTCTTAGAGCTCTTTGTGGGTTAAAGTTTAGAGGTGAAAGGTGAGTGGTGTAAGAGGTCAATCTTAAGGTTGTCCCGTTTCAATTCATATTCTGGCGAAAGCTTATTTTGCATGAATATTTATGGTTATATCCATTTCTGTTGAATGTATAATATATAATGAGTGAGCTTATTGAATTGTAACTTTACTAAGCTTATTAATGAAATGAACTGGAATGTGGTTCTAAATGTTTTGCTATTCAAAATAAAGCTTAAGGGTTGTTTTCTAAATAAGCTGATTTTGATTAATTGTGATAGTAACAATCATCACTGAAGCACTTTATAGCTTCTCTTTCTACTCCCTGCCATTTCTTGAAAGCTTACTTAAGCAGTTTGTCCAGTCTCTGTTTGTTTTGCTGTGTGTGTGTGTGTGTGTGTGTATGTATGTGTGTGTGTGTGTCTAAGCCCAAAATTTGCTATCAAATAACACAGTAGATCCCTAGAGCTGTTGTTTTGGTAATAGTCTTTAGTTTTTCAAGTGTTGCAAATTGCCCTCACAGTTCATTTCACAGTTAATTTACAAATTAGAGCAGCTAATAACTTAACAGATTTTTTTAAACCTAAAATTTGTTGGAGCAGAATGCTGACTGATTAACTTATGTTCCTTTTTTATTGTTTCAGGCAGCAGTTTGGACGAAGATGGCTGCTCTTTATTGTCGCAAAGTGAAATACCTACACTGAACCGTGCTTCTACAGCTGATCGTTTCCTCATTTATTCTCAGTAATGACAAGCTTGACAGACTGATTCAGCTGTTTTTGTGCACGAGGTCCTTCTGTATAAACCACTTTGTTAATCAATAACAATTAAAAAGCTATTAGTATGAATATTGCCTAAGGTCTTGTATATTGCCTGAAAGCATGTTACTGTTTAAAAGGACACCTTACTGACTTCTTTGCACTTGAAAAGCGTGCAGCAAATACAGCTGGGCAACAGTGGTGCATGATTTAATGCAATGAATATGAGCTTAAACATCAACATAAGTGTTGTTTTTTCCAATAAAGTATTTGGGAAACACAAAAACAAGGCCTTATATGCAGCACTCTGTAACTCACTGTATGCGTGAACTGGGACAGGAATGGGAACGCTTCAGAACGTGCATGAGATTCCTCCAGTTTTAAAGATATTATCTGAGATTATCTGTTCACACCTCCATGGTTCTCATTTGGACCTATTGTTGACGGAAATCACGTCAAGCTGCACAGAAAGATCGAACCGGGCAGGAAGTCAGACACAGCACAGCACAGAGAATCTGGTCTGTTTTCAAAATAAAACAGTCTGTGCAGACTCCCAATCATTAATCAACAACATAACAGACAAAACGAAACCACTTAACTATGTAGCCAACTTAATCATAGTAGAAGCATAAAAGGCAAGCACTGATTAGCAAATCAACAAAATCTAAACATGTCAGCAAAGTCAGGCAAAATGCTCTGATTCTGAAATGCTCCCTGTGGGATATGCAGCCGAGTAGACGATGGAACAAAACCAGGTTGCAGAGAGCTGCAGCTAGTAGCACAAAAAGGACAAGTAAACAACAAGCCAACAACACGCTCTGCTCCTGAAACGCATCTGAGACGCTTCCAGTGGAAGTTGACACTGGGCAGAGGACTGAACAAAACCCTGGCGCAGCAGTAACACAACACAGCCGGACTCCATGGACTTTCCAGGTGAGAGCTGGATCTGTGTGCAGCCTGTGATTTTGGTTCCCTGGACCTCTCTGGAGAGTTTGGCTCAGATACAGGTGACCAAGCCAGGACCAGTGTTGGGCAGTTACTAGTTTAACTACATTTCTCAGTAGCTTGGTGATAGCCTCGCTAAATTCTGAATCAAATAGCTTTTCAGTAGCAAAGCTCTTTCATTGACCGAGTAGCACGGTAGCTTCCACACAGGCTACATTTTCCCAAGCCTTTCGGAAGGACCAGTAAGTGACGCCACTGCTACACACGGACCTGTAACTGTAGCCGACAGAAGCGCTTCTGTGTGATGGTGACATCACATACCGATCCTTGAGCGGATGTCTGCAACTTTGCTGCAGGGGAATAAAGTCGCGCGTGATTGAGTTTACTTTTTACTGTGATAGTTATTGTAACACCTTGTGAGAAGGATCAGGGTCCAGCCTGGACACCTCTTCCTCTAGTGAGGAGGAAACTTTGATATAGATGAGAGCTCTCTCTCTCTTTCTTGCCCATTTTTATGCCATGAATGTTTAGGTTGTTTAGATTGCAATGTTGCCAGAGCACAAATTCACATATAAACAATAAAAATATATAATTAATTAATAATGTTATAATTAATTTACTTTATACAAACAAAAATGGTTTAAATAAATAAATAAATTTAGCTGCAATGATATGGCAGTAAGTAGGAGAGTTTCTGTGTGTTTGATTTAGCTCTCTCTTGCACACACACACAGTTTGTGTGTGTGTGTGTATATATATATATATCCCCCTCTCACCCCTTGTGGGGTGGTATGTGTCATCCTCAAGCTCGGGTACTCTACCAGAGGCCTGGGAGTTTGAGGGTTCTGTGCAGTATCTTAGCTGTTCCTAGGACTGCACTCTTCTGGACAGAGACCTCTGATGTTTACCTGGAATCTGCTGTAGCCACTCTCCCAGTTTGGGGGTCACAGCCCCCAGTGCTCCGATTACCACTGGCACCACTGTTGCTCTTACTTTCCACATCTTTTCTAGCTCCTCTTTCAGCCCTTGGTATTTCTCAAGCTTCTCTCGTGTTCCTTCTTCCTGATGTTGCTGTCCCTTGGTATTGCCACATCTATCACTACTGCCTTCTTCTGTTGTTTGTCGATCAACACGATGTCTGGTTGGTTAGCCATCACCAGTTTGTCAGTCTGGATCTTGAAGTCCCACAGAATCTTAGCTCGGTCATTCTCAACTACCTTAGGAGGTGTCTTCCATTTTGACCTTGGGACTTCCAGCCCGTACTCGTGGCAGATGTTCCTGTACACTATGACAGCTACCTGGTTATGGCGTTCCATGTACGCACTTCCTGCCTGCATCTTACACCCTGCTGTTATGTGCTGTACTGTCTCAGGGGCATCCTTGCACAGTCTGCACCTGGGGTCCTGCCTGGTGTGGTAGACCCCAGCCTCTATTGATCTTGTACTGAGTGCCTGTTCTTGTGCCGCCATGATTAGTGCTTCTGTGCTGTCCTTCAGTCCAGCCTTTTCCAGCCACTGGTAGGATTTCTTGATATCAGCCACTTCTTCTATTTGTCTGTGGTACATGCCGTGCAGCGGCTTGTCCCTCCATGACAGTTCTTCATCTTCCTTGTCCTCACCTTCAGGTTTCTGCTGCCTGAGGTATTCACTAAGCCCTTCATCTTTGGGGGCCATCTTCCTGATGTACTCCTGGATCTTCGTTGTTTCATCCTGGACAGTGGTCTTGACACTCACTAGCCCTCGGCCTCCCTCGCTACGCTTGGTGTACAGTCTCAGGGTGCTGGATTTGGGGTGAAACCCTCCATGCATTGTGAGGAGCTTTCTTGTCTTGATGTCAGTAGCCTCTATCTCCTCCTTTGGCCAGTTTATTATACCAGCGGGGTATCTGATGACTGGCAGGGCGTATGTGTTGATGGCTCGGATCTTGTTTTTCCCATTCAGCTGGCTTTTCAGGACCTGCCTCACTCTTTGTAGGTATTTGGCTGTGGCGGTCTTCCTTGCTGCCTCCTCATGGTTTCCATTAGCCTGTGGCACCCCAAGGTATTTGTAGCTGTCCTGAACATCTGCGATGTGGCCTTCTGGTATTTCAACCCCCTCGGTTCTGATCATCTTCCCTCTTTTCGATAGCATGCGACCACACTTGTCCAGTCCGAACGACTTTCCAATGTCGTTGCTGTAGATCCTGGTAGTGTGGATCAGTGAGTCGATGTCTCGCTCATTTCTGGCATACAGCTTGATGTCATCCATGTAGAGGAGGTGACTGATGATTGTTCCGCTTCGGAATCGGTATCCGTAGCCAGTCTTTGTGATGATCTGGCTGAGGGGGTTCAGGCCTATGCAGAACAGCAGCGGGGATAGTGCATCGCCTTGGTATATGCTGCACTTGATGTTGACTTGTGCAATTGGCTTTGAGTTGGCTTCCAGACTTGTTCTCCACAGCTTCATTGAGTTCTTGATGAAGGCTGTTAGTGTCCTGTTGATCTTGTACATCTCCAAGCATTCCAGTATCCATGTATGTGGCATTGAGTCGTAGGCTTTCTTGTAGTCAATCCAGGCAGTGCACAGATTGGTTGTCTGGTCTTGCAGTCTCGAGTGACTGCTCTATCCACCAGTAGCTGGTGCTTGGCTCCTCTGGTGTTACTGCCTATTCCCTTCTGGGCCCTGTGCATGTATTGAGCCATGTGCCTACTCATCTTAGCCGCTATGATGCCTGACAGGAGCTTCCATGTTGTGCAGAGGCAGGTTATTGGCCGGTAGTTGGATGGGGTTGTTCCCTTCTGGGGATCCTTCATGATCAGGATTGTCCGTCCTTGGGTTAACCATTCTGGGTGGGTCCCATCCATCAGCAGTTGGTTCATTTGTACTGCCAGGCGTTCATGGAGTGAAGTTAGTTTCTTCAGCCAGTAGGTGTGGATCATGTCAGGGCCTGGTGCTGTCCAGCTCTTCATACCTGCCACTCTTTCTTGGATGTCTGCCGTTGTAATGGTTACTGGTTCTTGTTCTGGGAGATTGCTGTGATCTGTTCTTAGATCCACTAGCCACTTGCCTCTTTCTCCCATATGTTCTTCCAGTACTGTTCAGTCTCAGCCCTGGGTGGATCTGATCTTGTGTTATTACCCTGCACTTTGGATGGTTCGGTGGAGAACATCCGGTTTATTCTCCTGGCTTCTGCTTCTCCCTTGTATCTCTTTAGGCGGGTGGCCAGGGCGGTGAGTCTTTGTTTGGCAGTCTCTAGAGCCTCAGGTATCGACAGCTTGTTGTTGTATTACTTAGGTAACCTCTTCCTTACACCTTTCTGTAGGTCTGAGAGCTGACTAACCTCTCTTTGTGTTGCCTTGATCTTGGCCTCTAACCTTCTCCTCCATGGGGGGTAATGCTCTTTGTGGCTTGTGGTGTTCATCTTATAGCCAAGCATCTCTAGGATCACTGTTGCTGTGGCGTACATCAGCTCATTGGTCTCGGTTATGGCTTTAGTAGGGATAGTATGTAGTGCTGCATTCACATCTTCTAGCAGACTTTCAGAGGGTACTTTGTCACTTAGCCTTGGCAGTCTTGGTCGTTGTACTAGGGGGTCCAGCTTGGCTATGATCTTCAATCGTAGGTCAGCCGCCCTTATGTTGAGTGGTTCTGTGCCGTAAGGGCTTGTTGTTATTGGGGCTTGGTACCCAATCTCTGAGTGTGGGGATGATGATGAAATCTCCCCGATGACCTGTCGTCCTGGCTCCCCCTTGCCGTAGCATATTTGTTTTACCTCATCAATCTCTAGTTGTGATAGGAGCTGCCGTTTGCGGATGTTAGAACACTGAGCTAGATGTTGTTTCTTTGTCGGTGTTGATGATGGGTTTCGAAGCATCCATATGTCCCATAGTCTCTGCATATAACCCCTCTGCATATAACCCATATGTGTATATATATATATATATATATATATATATATATATATATATATATATATATATATATATACACACACACACACACACACACACACACACAATGCTGCTGGGCCTTCTTATAAACAGCCTCCCCATGTCCTGCAAAAGAGTGGTTCTGGCCTATTTCATTGAAACTGGGTGCTTGGTCATTAATCCGCAGTGGTTTTAACAGGGGTGGGGCTAGATGGTCTTGTTGCCTCCCAGGCACATCTCCTTGGTCTAATTAATGTTGTTTGTGTTTAGGATTGCTCTTATCAAGCCACTTAGTCAGTTCTGCAACATAGTCCACATACATGCTGAGAGACCAGAGCCATATCATCTGCGAGATCTCGTTGGTTTAAATAGAGAGCAGTTGATAGGGCACATCCACCGGGGAATTCCTGTATTTAAAATCAGCTCATCAGAGAAACATCTGTTCAAATTGACACATTAGGGTCAATTGCATATAAAAATTCTCATCCACAATATCAGGGTGGGTGAGCTTGCAGACTACACATACTTAATAAGTGTATCTGGGCGCACAGTATTAAAAGCTGATGAAAAGCCCATGTTTAAAACTGGGTCACATGCCCTTGCCTTATCTAGGCTTGCATCCTCTACTCCCCAATTAGAAAACATGCTATTAGAAAGATTTGTAGCCATCCATTATTGCTTAGCATGCTTAAATCATGAAGCCATTCATTATGTTTATTTGTGCTGACTAACAGAGAAACAGGTGTGAAAGACATATAGAAGACGTTTTCGTTTTGTTGTACACTGATGAATCAAATTAGCCTCACCTTTAGTTTCATACACAAACACACACTCACTCACATGCTGCTATGGTTTTCGGTTAACCATTCCTCTTCGTCACTTCACTTGCTGTCTGGTTTTCTCACAGGTTGTTTGATTTTTTGCTCCACCCTAATTAGTCCCACCCGTGCCTTGTTCATTTACTTTCTTTTGTGCATTTATTTTGTCAGTGTGTTCCATGTCATTTTGTCGGATCGGCTTTGTCTTCTGTCGAGCGGCCTTGCCCGACTCCCATGCTTGTGTTTTGGTCTGTTTTGATTTATTTGCCTTGTTTTGGCCTGTCCTCCTGTGTTTTACCTCTTGCCTGCCTCTACACCACGTAAGCCTGTTCACCTGTTACTTTATTATTAAATAACCCCAAGCACTGAATCTCCTCTGCCTGGGTCTGAATTCCTGGTTTTCCTGTGTCTGCGCTTGGCTGTAACATGACACATGTCGCACAACATACACACATCCTAACCAAAGCAAGCACCTGCATATGACAGTACATTCTGCTTATAAATACAAGCAGATTTTTAGGGACAATAGCCTATAGTGGCATTATTTGGTGCTTTAGACTTTTTAAACTCAGCATGCAGAGGATGAATCTGATGTGTTACTGGTGCATTAAATATTGAGTGTACAATGTTCTGAAGCTTTGAAACATCTGTAAGAGAAGAGAGGCTGGAGAGTCAAGAGGGGTGAGAGAAAAGTTGTGTGTATCAGTGAGGGAGGAAACTATGCCATAAAGGAATAGTTTGACATTTTTTGAAATATTTTCTTGCTATGAGAAGATCGATACAACTCTTACCTCAAATGCCTCTTAAATATGAAGCTTAAGCCTGAACTAGCCAGCATTAGCTTAGCATAGTGAATCCCTGCTGATTTCCTGGCAACCTTACTGTGCCAAAAAATAGTCACATAACGCCACGTGAAGCCACACTCTTGTTGTTTTAACACATGTAAACAAACAAGCTGTAATGTGTTAATTAATGAACTTTAGAGGTACTGGTAGGGTAGGTGGCTTTTGTCACCTTCAGACACAGCCAGGCTAAGCTAAGCTGGCTGTAGCCTCATATTTACAATTACCACCAGCTTTGAAAGAAAAAAAAATTGCCTTATTTTAACAAAGGATATTTATTTTTGATTATACGTTTATTTATCTTGCTAAACTCAAGTGGGGGTGGGGGCTCACTAGCTTCAACAGCTAGAGTAAAACACAAGGCCACACCTGGTTTTCCAGGTGATTCATAGACCGAAATCTGAATCTTGAGGTCTGCCACTGACCGGTACTGATACAATTTCCTTTTTAGAAGTCAAGGACATGAACAAACTGAAAAAGGAAGGAGGACAAATTGCTACAAGTGTGTTTGTGTGTATCTATTGTAAATGTGGAAACAGCTGAACGGTGAAGAAAGTTCCTGACCTTGTACATCTGGTATCAGAGAGGCATAGATGGCTGGCTGTGACGAGGTGATGAAGGCGGTTCAGAGTGTCAGATAAACCACTTTTACTGGCCGTTACCACTGGAGAGTGTAGATTTATGCTCCTCTTCTCTGCTGATCACTCACTATAAATCAGCTATTTGTGGCTGTGTGTGAATGTGTGTGTCTTCTCAGTCCTCAAAGACAAAGAAAGGTAGAAAGAAAGTGTGAAAGCATCAACCGAAGATGCACAGATGAAACCATGCAGGGAGATCTTGTAAGGATGCAGTTTGGTCATATCTGATTTGATATAACCTTTCCATTGACTCACCTGACTCCGTATAGGATTCCTCCTAGTTCTGCTGTGTTCAAAATGTCTCTGTGAGCATTCAGAGTAACATGTTCAGAGTACCATGTCTCTGATGGTTCCTGCGGGCCTTTTAACCTAATGAGGTGTTTACCCCCTATCATTATTCAGCTGGGAGCAGAGGGAGATGGAGAGGGAGAAAGGGAAGGGGATGGGGATGGGCAGGAGGGGGGAGTGAGAGAGGAAGGCAAGATATTAAGCAAAATGGAGACAGAAGAAAGCTAAGAAAAAAGGGCTGAAGAAAAAAAGAGGCTAGTGGAAGAAAAACATTGAGATTGTATATGGGCAGAGGAAAGATCAGAGAGTTGAAAAGAAAACGAGAGGCAGAGGAGGACAGAAAGGCACAGAGGAAGCGGGTAAGAGCCTGCTGTTATTTATGCCTCCCTCGGCACTCGTCTTTACCTTTTTCCCCCCCGCGAGCTGTTTTACATCGGCGATCTAATTAAATCAAATAAATCACAGTGCGCACACACAGCCACAACAGCCCCTCCTGATTCTGCGATTGTGAACACCTCCTCCCCCTTACCCCCACCACCCAAGATGGAATAAATCTCGATTATGGTGCATTACGCGGCACATCATTCATGTTGTTTATAGGTCTAAAATATGCAAACAGACCAGAGGCATAAAAGTGATCGATGCTCAAATGGGCCCTTTTTTCTGTTCTGTTCTCATCTCTCAAACGGCACCAAGCACGGTCACTTACAGATGTCTCGTGTGGGATGAAGACATATTGTATTTTGTCCTTACACTGTCCCCTCATGATGGCTATTTTCATTGTCTTCGTGGCCAGGCATCAGGAAGGCATTTTTATTACCTCATTCACTAAAGCGCTGTGTCTCTGCTGTTGAGCCATTATTAAATCTAATTAGCTTTGCCAAACCTTGAAGCCGTCCCTGAGTGATCTCTTGATAATTGTAAAATAGAGGTTAGTTGATCAGTGTTTTTATTGGTTTACAGCAGGACTAATACATAAAACACATACAAACAACTAGCAGCTGCTAAAGCTGCTGTTTGTTTCTAGGAAATAACTGCTTCTGGAAGATAATTGTTTGGGCATATGTTGTCCAAATATGTTGTTAACAAATGTATAATTTTTTGGCCAAACCAAGAATGAAATTAATATTCATATTCCATGATAAATATAGTTTTGTAAAGGCATTTCAACTGTTTAAAGAGACAGAACTACACAGCTTACTGTGTAAATCCGTGATTGTGATGGGTTCCAATGCAATTTACTGGTGTCACTGACAACACCTCAGTGCTACGGCAAAGACAGTTGGTGAGTTTGAAATTTGGGAGTTTTGAGTGTAAGCCACAAAGGTCTTGTTTACCTTTTACAATTTAGTGGAGTTCATTAAAATGGTCATTATATAATGTTAAAACACTAAAATCTGGTTGGGGTTGCGTTTCATTTCAGTAACTTGCCAACCTTTAAAATCAAAAATATTATGATGTATAGCAGAATATTTAAGTATTTCTAAGTATGTAAATATGATATGAAGTTTTGTCCATATCATTCCACAACTCCACACACATGGCTCAAATGGAGAATTTGGGAGCAGGGGATGATTGCTCTGATGTGCACAAACCATGTCAGTGATTGGGATGGAAGCAGTTTGGACCATAAAAACGCAGATTATGGTGCAGGAGTGGTTTGACACATTTCCATGGATGTTTTGGTACTTTTGTTCCACTGTGATTGAGCCCAAGTTATTGTACATTACAATATTTCTGGTACATGGATGTGAAAGTCATTGGTGGAACTCACCAGAGGTCAAACTAGTTTTTATCAATCCTCTGCTGACCTTCTAATTCTTTTTATCAATACATGTAAATGTACAGTGCTATATTTAGCCACAATCATCCTGAGATGACAGCTTCTCGCTTGCAAATACAGCCCAGTGAAAGCCAGATTAGACGGTGTCTTTAATTAAAGGAGATGCATGTGGTGCAGAAGAATCAATTCAGAGGTTAACAAGAGCTGACAGGTGCAGAAGAGACAGCAAGGCTTCATTTAGATACAGTGCAAAGAACAAGACAGGGTTACGATCAGTGGCAGTCACTGCTGAACTCCTCCCTGCATCTATCCACCTTTTAAGCCTGGAGCTGCTGTTGGTAATTCTTTCCTTAATGTGGTGCACAAGGGCATTATGGGAATCGTATTTTGGAACTTGTCAGACATCTGTTGCAGCTTCTTGAGAGAAAATGTTTCAAAATCCATGCAGGTGTGTTATATTGTATGGAAAATCAATTATTTTTATATGAGCATCCTGGTGGACTAGCAGTCTAAGGTGAAGATAATGTAACTGTAATGTCCTGGTGTTGCTTCTTGTTTTTCTGTCATTCTTTACCATCATCTAATGTGGTGTTGTTATGTTTTCTCAAAGTGTTGTTGCAGCTGCATGCAGCAATCTTTTGATTAATTAAAAAGTAAAAAATGCAGACACGTTTCACACACTGGCAAACACAAGCTGGGCAAAAATAAGAAATATGTATTTTATACACTTGGCTGCACTATTTCAACTTTCTTCTCCTTCCCTTTCACAAATACTCACACACACACACACACACACACACACACACACACAACACACACACACACACACACACACACACACACACACACACACACACACAGACATTATCTCTGAATCATTTGATCAACATATTTTTCTCTTTTTCTTTCACACATACTCTTCCCCCCACCTCTTTCTCTTCACTTTCCACCATAGCTGCAAGTTACTGATAAATTATTAAACGCTTGTCTGAGACAAACTGTCTCCCTCATTATGAAGTTCTTAACTCTTTTTTTGTCAAAATGTGTCTGCTGACCCCAGCATTACAGGGTAATAATTTCAAAAGACTCCCCATAGTATACTATAACTACAGTAGACACATTCATCATTGACACTCATAAGCTAAGCAATAATAGCGGTAATATAGATTCAGTTCCTATTATCAATATCTTTTGTGTGTATCTGTGTGTGTGTGTGTGTGTGTGTGTTTTAACTTAATTTTGTCCAGAAAGTCCAGAAAGAGTATGGCTACTCCCTCATAGGTTCAACACATTTCACTGGAGCTGCTCTTTTAGAACAACTAACATCTTCTGACTCCAGATGGCCACTGTGCAGCTTCACTGGCCTGCTTGGAGACTGTACTAGACTCCACAATTTTTCAGGTAGGGGAGATTCATTCATTTTACCTGCTCACACTTTTACAACTGGTCCTGGAAATCACACCAATGAATATAAAACAGATTTAAAAAATGAAGCCTGTAATAAAAGCCATTGCAGTTGATGTGCCCTTTCAAGTTCTGTGATCGTCAGTTTGAGACAATTCAGGTGGATTTTCTATTGTACAGCTTTTATTTTTTTCTTTTCTTTTCTTCAAGGTGTGAACAATTCTTATTTGCAGTATGTCAACAGATGTGTCAAGATATCTTACATTGACGTGACACCACAAGAATAAGCCATGTCTCCACTGGGGTAATTATCTTAGTCATTATCAAAACAGTATTGCAATGCATTGTAACTCTAGATGCATTCATTCGTTGTGGCACAGCATTTATGCATCCAATCCACAGCCGCTATGTGTATGGAGCATCAGTAAACATTTGAGAGAGAGAGTAAGTGATAGATTGTAATGCTCCCAGACATTTACCATGTGACACATTCAACTTTATATATAAAGATTAACATACAAATGGTCAGGAAGTCTGACATTTGATGCTTAGTAAAAGAAAGCAAATCACCCCTAGTTTTCATCGTTTCCTCAAATGAGGGAAACAGCGCCTCTCTGGGTTGTAACGGCTGGTCAATGTTATCCAGCGTATGTGGTCAACCACGGTATTACAACCTTACGTCTATCCAAGACACAACAGGTGAATTTTGCATCCTTTGATTTGAAAGTACTTGGCAAAGTATTACACTTAGCGGTTTCGAAATTGTCAGTGGACTGTGGCAATATGTAACGTTGTTCTTTTCTGTTTATTTTGAAGCCAGTAATGCTGTGGTCTTGCAGCAGACAAGGTAAAGTTAATATTTTAATGAAACAGCAGCGAGTTAGCTTGTTTCACAGGTAATAATAGGCTAGCTAACGTTACCATGTTTTTTAAGAGTAACTTAGCTAGCTAGTTAGCCAGCGACGAGAGGAAATAAAAGACTTTTGTCAGCAACCATTCAACAAGAACAGCTCAAAAGCAAGTGCAATGGGACATTATGGATTTGGACAATTCATTTTCAAACGACCACTTGATCACCCTCAAGGCATGGAGAATGGACTTCGACGTGAAATAACGTGAGTCACATAACGTTACATCCTGTCTATCTGTAAGTCTGTTAACTTTATCTGTTGGTCTCGTCTTTGCTGGTTTCTTTGTTTATGCTCTGTCAGTAACTTTATGTAAGTCGTCGTTGCATTTGTGTTGAACTCTATGCTGCTGAGCTGTTATGACTGAGACTTAGAGCTGCAGCCTACATAGACAATCGGGAGTTTCTCCAAGTTTGCATAATTTGGTTGTGCAGTCACCTGTTACTGCTTGTGAGCATTTTTTCATTCTTTAAAAAATCAAAACGGTGGTCTTTAATTAGCTTTAATAGAACCTAGAAAACAGGCGTTTTAGGCTTCTTGGATGAGACTGTAATTAGATATTGCATGGAGGGTGGGTAATATACATTACAGTATAATCCAGTCCAGTTCAACTCTGCTGCAAACTACAACAAAATAGTAAATATAGTTAAATTGCTACCACTGTCAGCATTTATCAAATCTGAACATTATCTTTGTAAAGTTAGAATTTATGGCTGAACTCTAGTCTTGGATTTGTTACGCCTGGCTAGTTCAGGCCTTAGTAAAGATCAGACAATAATAATTTAATTTAACCCAGTCATTTAGTAAGGATAGCTCAAAATAAGTAAAACATGATGTGTGCAGTCAGTGGTGAAGTGTGGGTGTTGTTGGAGACTATGACGTCTACATGTGGCATAAAGAAAGGATACGCTAAACACAATGAAACCAACCAAAACCAAGCTGGGTACCTAAAATGCACCAGCCTTCCAGGAGGGGGAAGGGGCCGGGGCATCTTGGAAGCAATCTGACTTGTACAGACTCCCAAGCAAGTGAGGCCAATACCTCAATGCCAATCAGTCAGGAAGTACCTGCCAGGGAAACAGAGGCAGTCAAAAACAACCAGTACTGTCATACAACCCCGGGCTGTCACAGATTGCACTTGGTTTTGCACGTGTACCTACGGAAGTGGCTGCTGAGTGTCTCCAGTTATTTTACCTAGCCCCTCTTAAAGAACAGCTGCCCCCCTAGACACTGTACGCATTTTATTTAAAATCTCTTGTGTGTTTCTGCAACTTTTTGTGACTTTTCATTTTCATGAATGCCTGTGAGAAGAATGGCAGCCTGCTTTTGCAGAGTGTCCACAGACACTGCGAGAATGTGTTGTTGTGTTTGCAACCACACACACCACACGTGCGTGCGTCTGTGTGGGGGAGTGTCGGCGCATGTGTATGTTATTGTGACATATTGAATCTATCCCTAAGCTCGCTTCGCACCAGTGCAGCATGGGCCTCGGGCCCACTCATCTATCTTCCTGGTCTTCGCTTTTGGGCACAGCCACGGTGATCCTGATTGGCAGTCATTACTGAACCCCGGTGGGAGGACATGCCTCATTGGTTCAGAGCAGATTTGAGGGTGGGTTGGAATGAAGGATAAATAAGTGTGTGTGCGTGTGTGGATTTTATTGATGAAACTAAGGTGTGCTCTGGGAACTGTGTCACTTTTGTATGATTCATAGACATTCACAGAGGGGTGTTTAAATAAATGACACATGCACACACGGTCAGCGTCTGCATCCCGGTATTTAGTCGACTATGCATGTAATTTAGTGTGGTTTGCCTTCGTGTGTGTGCCGCTGCATCTGTGGACTGTCTAACTATATGTATCAGCCCATATGTGTGTGTGGTCTGGGTGTGCCTCTCTGCATGCCTTTTTAAGCAGCAAGGCACTTTAAATGGAAATGTACTTGACATTTAGGAGGAGATGTAATCAGCGCCCATTAGAAAGCAGCTGATTTCCTCTTCAGAGCTCCCTCACTGCCCTCTCTCTCCCTCTGCCTCCCCCTGCTACTCTCTCTTTTTTCCATCTTACCCCAGTATATCATTTCTTTTTCACACTTTTGATTTATTTCTATTTCTTCCACATACTGCTGCCTGGCCTTCTCTCTCCCTTTCAATCTAATTTACCTTTGCTCTCTCTTCCTCCCTCCCTTCCCCCTCTTCATCTTCCCCTGTCTTTCCCCATCAGGGCATTGTAGTTCAAGAATAGATGTCTGATTTCATTTCCACATTTTGCTGCGTTCATCTCTGTGTCATTAACAGGGCTCATTCTCAAACAGATAACGGGAGCATTGTATCATGGCAAATCGCAAATCATGCAAAGTAGTGAATCACTGGAGAGACATTCTGTTTGTAGGTCTAAGCGTGAGATATAAGCATAACAACATAGAAACAAATCCACGATTATGAAAACTGCTGCTGCTCTCTCTCATCATGAGTCAGGGCTCAGGACTATAAAATGTAAGGTATTAAAAGTTGCTGATGTCTCATGACTGGGGCTGCACGATTAAACTAATCGCTATTGCGATGTCAGCTTGTGAGATTACATAATTGCAAAAAGGGTGCGATTTAATTAGACAAAAAAGTGTTCTGTGTGTGTGATACTCTCCTCTCTGTGTGCGCTGCAGTTTGCTCATTATCCACGGCCACACCGGGCTCTCGCATATGAACCTAAAACAGATACGTACAAACCAGAAAAATGATTTATGAGCAGTGTGCCATTAACGTTGACGACATCAACCCACCATAAACTCCCTCCCACCCCACCGCTTATTATTAAAAACATAGTTGGACTGGCCAAGAGAGAAATGCCACTGGGCATTTGTGACAGAGACAGAGATGTGTTGTAGGCAGCTGAAGCGGTAAGACAGAGGAAGAAGGTTAGAAGATAAAGAAAGCTTGGGTTTGGCTAGCTAGCCAGTTAACGTTAGCGGTGCCTTTTGTTGTTGAACATGTTCATGTTTCATAATTCCAGTGTGCTTGTCAGTGTCAACCACAGTCGGCGATGGGGCGGGATATTAAAAAAAGGTTGACATACTACAGACAACTTTCAAATGTTGAATATGATTATTGACAAGTTAGTAGTGAGAATTAACAAAATAGAGACCAATGTAGAGCCTTTTTCTTGCACAAGAATTAAATGAATAAAAACATGGCGAAGAATTGAAACAGCTGTAAATGCATTTAATATTGAACTAGTGGTAAAATATACTATTATATGAAATTATAATCTATATAGTAGGGCTGAACAATTTAATTGAGATTTATCTGACAGATATCACGATTTATGATTCAATTTTATTTATTTATTTATTTATTTTTTTTAAGTTTAGCTAAAATTCAGTATTCACTGCCAGGCTATTTTAGAAGCCTTCAAGCAGAACAGAGCAGATTACCCAGGCAGGAAGTCAGACACAGAACGACATAGAGAATCCAGTTGATTTTTAATATAAAACACCCTGTATAGGCTCCTGATCGTGTATCAACAACAAACACAGTTAAAACAGAAAAAAAACAATTTAACATTAGCAGTATACTATTAACTGACCATTCTACTATTTTATTTAACATTATTATATTATACTAATACACTAGCCAGAGCCAGGATGCAGTTGTGTCAATATGTGCTCCTTGTACTGTTTTACATCTGTTTTACTAAAGTTATTGCTATTAATATTGTTTTATAATCTTGTTTACATAAAGTGTAGTGTGGATTGTGTTGGTGCTGCAGGTGTATCGTCTATCCGTCCCTGGTTGAAAAGACTATTTTCCACATGCCACAAGCTGCAATGCACTTCTTTTTTTTTTTTTTTACAAGTAACATATTTTAAGAGTTCTAATAATTATATGATTTTAGAAAATGACAATTATATCTTGAAGCTCTATGCAGGAAGACCCCTGGGTATGCGCACAGTAGGGCTGAACGATTAATCGGATTTGCGATTTAATCGCGATTTAATAAAGCGCAATTTTCTAATCGCAAAGGCGGCGATTATACTCTGGTCACATGACGTCACATGACACCCAAGCGGAAAGCAGTCTGACGAAGTTAATGCTTCGTCTGCACGTTACGCTGTAACTTGTCTTCTTGTTGTAAAATGTCCTTAAGCTTGACAGAAGCTCAGCTGCATAAACTTTAATGTCACATGGAATGAAAGCAGCAGCCGCCACCGCGGGTAACTTGGTGGTGGGTGAATTCATCGGGCCGTCCGCGGCTTTGATGGACGGAAAAATGCTCAACAGAAAGACGCATGTAGTAAGATAAGCGTGTTGTGGCGATCGCGCCTGCGTCACACACACAGCCACCAGTCAGCTCAAGAAATATCTGTAAACTGGCGTTTCAAACTAAACGCCGAAAGAGGCCGGTCTGTCCTGAGTTACAGCCTGGTTAAAGCCGGTGTGCTGCTCACCAGCATCGGAGGCTGCGGGGGAGGAGGGAGGAGGGGGGACTCCGGTGTTGTCGGAGAATTACTAAGCTTGTCTATTAAACACGAGAGGCGTCACTCTGTTCTATTTTAGTTAGCCAACTTATGAATTGAACCTCCAACTGAGTATTTTTAGTTTGCTTACGGGGATACAGAAAGATGGACTCCAGGAGATCTGACCTGAGATCAGGACTCATTAATTGGTGGTTGAACTGTGGGGTTTGTATTGAGCGCTTATTGTATAATACCCTGTGGTGAAAAGGTAGGCCGACCTGATGATATTATATCATATTATTTAATGCCATGACTTGACTCAAATTGTCTCTCATATTATTATAATTTCTTATATCTTATTGCTCATAATAATAATTTTACCTAATTCATCACAACACAGGCCTGAGCCACAAGACAGAACAGTTTAATCTATCTAATATCACACTACACACTGATTTACTGCTTGTCCGTTTTGAATAATACAGAAGTTAAAGAGCTTAAAAATTAATCGAATCGAAATCGCAATATTGGTTAAAAAAATCGCAATTAGATTATTTTCCAAAATCGTTCAGCCCTAGCGCACAGCATCAGTGAGTAGGGCCTACAACTAGGCTAATAATTATTTTCATTATGGATTAACCTAGCGTTGATAATCATTGCTATGGCAGTTATTTTCTTGATGAATTGTTTGTTCCATAAAATGGAAAATAGTGAAAAATACCAATTACGGTTTCCGATAGCCCGAGGTGGCATCTTCAGTTAGCCTGTTTTGTCCGACCAACACTCCCTAACACAAAAAACTGGAGTCACAAAATGTTCTGACATTTTTTGCTTGAAAAATGATAATTGATTATCAGAATTGTTACACGTCCAACTTGTAGAGGGTGGGATCCAGATATAATGGTAAAACCTTGCTTTTAACCATATTCTCTCACATAATACTATTGGGCTGTAACAAATTTTAATTAATTATTTTTAATTATGAAAATAGGGAAAAGCAGCGAATACTGAGAAGCTGCCTCCAGGAAATCCAAAGGGTTCATGGTTTATTTTCTAGTTTCTTCTAATTTCTTTCCCACTTAGCAAGAAATTATTTAGTAGAACCAGTCATGTTATTATAGGTATGGCTACTAATAATATGCATGCTGTGTGCTTTATATCTTGTTGTCACTGTTTCTATTTTCTGCTGAATTTCACTATTTCTGATCATATTTTGAGCATTGTAAGCTGTGGCCTGTTTTTCTGCCCCCCCCCAACCTACTCTGTCCGTCTTTCCTCATCAACAGACTGTTGTTAAAGAATAGAGGCTTGATTTCATTTGCAAAGTCTTCTGTGTTCATCTCAATGTCATTATCAAAGCGTCTTGTCAAACAGCTTGTACCAGGGTTGTGTTGCGATCAAGAATAACAAAAACAGTATCCTGATTAACATACACTGATTAGTGTTTGCTTTGAATATTCTGAAAACCTTTTACCCGATTCTCCACAGAAACAAGACCAACTTCTGTATCATCACTTCTCTTGTACACTCCTCACTGATGAAAACATGTCCTTTTATTTTGGGAAGGGCTGGGAAAAGTCAAACCTCTAGTATTTGAACATGACTGTGCACGTGTGTTTTGAAGTTAAGTATGTGGATTCCCTTTTCCACATGACTTTCATCTGCCATTCAGAAAAAAAGCTCTTTTTAGACTCTTTCAAGTTTGATAGGTGATGCAGGGAAGTCTTTAGTGAGAAACCAAGTTCATTTTAGTTCACACTTGGAGTAAAACAACAAACAACAGTCGTGCTGTTTGCTGAGGGATGCTCAGAAGAGTGTTTGAATAATAGAAATGATGAAAACAGTTGGGAGAACAAATCCTATTAATTAATGATAAACAGTGGAGAAGGTGAGCGTGTGTCAGAGTAGCGCAGATGCCTCAGTTAGAGTGTGGATACATTGTTTGATTTCATATCATAGGGCTGAGAGAGTTTTATCAAAAGGAATACAGAATATGCGTGGGAGTTAGAGGAATCAGCGAGGGCAGGTGCACAAGGGCTGAAGGACAGTGAAAAAACATAAAATATCTGCAAAGTTGGGTCAGCTGAATCTTTAACTGGAGAGGAGGAAAAGCATCTCTTTTAGCCTCTATAATAATGAGACTGAACCAGTGGATAGCAGTGTTATTTGTAGTTGTGAACTGTGAAAACAAAAGGAAACTATTCTGCAGAGAAAACTTCTTTTGTCATGCGTGGAGTTGCATGATACCTGCAAAAGACTGATCTGATTTCCAATTGTCCAATGTCCGTCTTGTTGTGAATGTGTGTCCAAAAGTGACTTTTCTGAAGCTTGAGGCAGATTGCTGGCTAATAATGTTTCTCTGGAAAAACAAAGCAGCATGTACTTGAAAAGAAATATGAAGTTAATCCATTTCTCTGCCTCTCATGTGAGATTGAGGGACAGAGGTGGCGTGAAGGGCTTCAAGGCACCAAGCAGACTGAAGGTCAAGTGGATTTTATTATTTCACATTCAAGCAATGTGGAAGATGTGATTTTCTTTTCTTTCTCTCTGATTATTTAATTTAGCTGTCAGCAATCAGAATTGTTCTTTTCCATGCAGCTGCACTCTCAGTGCACTGATTTTAGGATTAACAGTAAATAAACACTGCCTTTGTGACCTTAATTATGAAGCCAGAAGTACTGACATGAACTGCTACATAATTTACATCAGTGTCTCAACAATGCACTTTCTAAACCTTGATTTTTAGCAGATGACGTTTCTGTTTGAAATGTTTTTCTTTTCATTCACTTTGTACACAAAATTGATGTGCTGCCACCGATTTTTTTTTTTGTTGAGATTTTTCGAGATTTTTTGACTGCTCTCGGATATGAGATGAATGCTGATCAAATTTTGGCTTTTATCTTAGAAAAATATAATAAATGTGTAAAATTCTATAAAACAATGTAAGCATTAAATTGTAATGTTGATGCAGATTGTGAAATACTACATTGTATTCAATCCCTGTAATGTTTTGCAGAAATGACCTGTTGGTGGAAATGTTATTTTAGGTCATGCTTGGCTACCTATCATGAAATAGACTTCAAAGCTATCACCTTTTGGTTTTTGTGCATGTTTATTAGTCGTATAATCTTCCTGTCTGTCTGTCAATGGCAAAACAATTAATAAATTTAATTAATAAATTTTGTTGTAAGATTCACAGCTAAATGCCATACAATACAGTATGAGCACTCTGTATGATCGAACACCACTGGGAGAAATTTAATACAGCAGTTGTCAGGCGTCCTGTATACAAGCACCATTAATAATGAAATGCCTATTTGAATGTTGAATGAGGTAGAGCATGTTATGGTGTTAAACCTGCACTGACAGATTTTTTTTGGCCGCTTGGGGGCAGGGGAAACAAGCTGTAAACACAAGACTGACATTTTCTCACACTCACACGTTAGAGCTTGGCAGAATATCGGTATAATGAGGTACACCGATATAGTACTATTTATACCGATTATAGTTTGATGTTGAGTTAATTAATATGTTTCCGTATAGTCCTGCCAGAGTTTGCTCCTCTCTCTCTCTCTCACCATGCAGCCCTGCCCGTCCCTCCAAGCGGGAAGTTTCTGGTCAGCAATCTGATGCGAACGCGCAAGGCCTTGAAACCTGCATTCTATTGAACGGCCAGCAGAGGCGACTCTTTGGTTGCAAAAAGAAGTCCGGCTCCATTAGAAAAAAATGGCAAAATGACCCTACTTCTCAGCTGAATGAATTTATGGTCTCAATTGCTAGTTTCATTTCTTCTTGAGTACAAAATGATGTTCATTTAGTAAATTAAATAGACCATAAACAGTATGTTTTAGGGCGGGATTCTCTATCGTTACCATGGCAATCAGTCAATCAGGCTAGAGCCGACTCGTACCCACAGCACTGTGTAAATTTAACCAGTGCCGTTGAAAAAGCTTATTAGGAGTTGGCTGTTCACTTTGTCTGGTGAGTACATACAAGCCCTGTTAAAATGACCTAGCTAAGTAGGCGAGCTAGCTCTGCACACAGCCGTTAGCTCCGCCGTCTTGTCCAAATATGGTCACTTCTGGGCACTTCTTGGTTGCAAAAACTCAACATGGCGGCGACCTATCGGCCAAACTCGAGACTTCAAAACAGCAGTCCCCAAACCAAAGTCAGGATTACTACGTCATACGTATATTTTATACCAGAGTTCTGCCGAACAGTACCGGTATATGACTTTTTGATCCATATCGCCCAGCCCTAGAACCTGTCAGCCAAAAGCTTTTTCACAGTGATGTTTCTGTCTGAAATCGAGACTCATCAGAGCAGGCAAGGTTTTTCCAATCTTCTGTTGTCCAATTTTGTGTGCCTGTGGGAATTGTAGCCTCAGTTTGCTGTTGCTGACAGGTGTGGCACCCGGTGTGGTCATGTGCTGCTGTAACCCATCTGCTTCAAGGTTTTGCATGTTATGCATTCAAAGATGTTATTCTGCATAACTTGGTTGTAATGAGTGGTTATTTGAGTTACAGTTGTCTTCTTTCTGTCATCCCAAACCAGTCTGCCCTTTCTCCTCTGACATCAACAAGACATTTTCATCCACACAACTGCTGCTTACTTGATATTTTCCCTTTTTCGGACCATTCTCTGTAAACCCTGGAGATGGTTGTGTGTGAAAATCCCATTAGATCAGCACGTCTGTAAACTCAGACGTCTACATGCCTAAATGCATAGAGTTGCTGCCAAGTGATTGGCTGATTTGCTATTTGTGTGAACAGGTGTACCTAATAAAGTGGCCGGTGAGTTTGTGTATGCTCGACTATGTTCATCAGCTAGTCACTAGCTTTATCACCAGTTTTGTCAGTATGAAACTTATCAACAGCTGCCTGCTGCTTCTGGAAAGTATTCTAATGAAAGTGAGCCCAAAGTGCGCCATGAGGAAAATTCTCATAGAGCTGAGGGGAATTTATTTATTTATTTAACCTTTATTTTACCAGGAAGATTTTTGATCTCTTTTACAAGGATGTCCTGGAAACTGCTGAGTTGGGTGATAATTAAAATATATCATCTACTTATTTATAGGTTTGTCAGTGTGAGCAGCACCTTTCACATTAGTTGTGTTATCCTTGTTAGTATAAAAATATTGCAGCCACTTTAATTCTGAACATTACAAACAAGTTTTTGTAAGAGTATATATATGTTTCATGCCTGTGTTCGATGCATGAAACAGAGTAGTTCAGAAAACCTCATCTTCACTTGTCCTCCCACAAATCATTAGTGTTCCATTATTTCTAGAAAGCAGAATTTAAGTAATCTAAAACAGACCACAGATTAATTCATCAAAAGGTTTAGCAAAAATATAATTACAAACATGAAATGTTTGACAGAGGATTTTTTTTCAACAGTCATAAAACTTAAATTTTATTTTTTAAACCTAATAGAGAACAAGCTAATCTGCAGTTCAACAGACTCAAGATGCAACTTAATTAACCTAAACTTCACTCTTAAAATCAGCTGTAAATGACAAAGAATAATGATGCTTTGCTATTAAAAGTTTGTTTCTTGCATGTTTGTACTTGGTGTGTTGTAAACAGTTAATCCAGCTGAAAAACAGCTGAAAAAATTACAACAAAAACAAGGAAAATGAGGAATCAAAAATAGAAAGGCTTAAATGAGAAACAAACACTGAATGTCAATCAAAATTTTGGCATGACTTGCTCGGGTACATTTCTGCTAATGAATAATTGATAAATATGTTTTAATTAAAAGAGAACTTTTTTAGACTCAATAGATGTGGAAAATCTCATCTTTTATTACATAATTTGGCTGACTACAACATTTGTTGAGCCAACAAGACAAGCTATTGACTGAGTATTGACAGCTCATATATCATCCTTAAGACTAAGAATCATGGACAGGTACAGTTTGTGTGTGTGTGCACTTCTGTTTCTTTCTCTGAGAAAAGGTGTGTGAAAATGCAATATGGGCACAGTGTGTGCAAACACATTATTGTCTTTTCAAGGTGCAGTGTGTCTACTACTGTACTTTTGTTTGTCAGCAATTACACAGATGCACTGTGTACAGAGTACGTAAGATGGTCTCTCAAACACGCACTAAAACTTTCATGTCTTAGCTCCATTAGTCAACATGTTTCTTTATTGAGATTTTAAAGGAAATGAGCCAATAATTTGTAGCTACTACTTTTACTAACTCTGTGTGTAGTTTACAAATGCAAACCATAGACTGTATATGAAAATGGACGTAGTGTCCGTGACGTCACCCATTGGTTTCTGAAGAGCCGTTTTGAAGCTCAAATTTGGCGGAGCTTGCCAGCAACATCTTGGCAGCGCGTCACCGCGTGTCACTACCGGATAACCAAAACTGGGCAAAGAGGCGGGTCGTAGGTGGAGCTGAGGTGGCGTGTTGCTGAAACCACTCCTGCCTAGCTTGACATGACCGAGTTAGCTCAGGCTAAGGAGCTAATGCTACATGCTACTCTCGCGGTGCTGTACGGTGGAGGTTGGATCCTGCAGCCGTGTTGTTACCGGTTTACGGATATTATCAGCTTACAGTCAAGGTAAGACACCGGAAGATATTAAAATAACTCACACATCTGACATTATCCTTCACAAGGTTTTAAATGCTTTTTAATATATAAATGTGATAACGTTATTTTGCAACACTAATGTTAGATTTTGTTGAGACCAACGTCAAGTTAACTATGAATCAGTTATTAATTAACTTAAGTTTACTTAATGTTACAGCTCAAATTAACAATTTCAAGCAAATCTATTAACCCTTTTACACACCGTTAGTTACGAGTTGTTCATTTGGATGTCACCTCAGTATGTTTTTTGTAATAAACGCAATAAGCTAGCAGTAGAGTGCTTAGTTAACGATGGAAGCTGTATCACTTGTAAAACGTTAGCCATGGCTGTTATCACGTTAATTAATTCCCCACACCGCTATTTTGAGTAACGTTGCTGCTTTTCGCAGGGCTGTGTGGGATTGTTATCTGGAATAGGACATTTGAGAGAGAAAGGTACTTTTTATATTTGTCACAAGATTCTTGTTGAGGTTCTGATGTCTCCACATCTGCTACTCAAAGCTTAAACTTTGAGTCTAAAATAATGTTGCTAGTCTTGGCTACTGGACATTTCACAGCTGATATAAAAGTGTCTGTCTTAAAAGGACAACACAAAAACATTTCAAGACTGTCACTGTCCCATTTTCTCCCACCGTCACACTGTGGATCTGATGTCCCCCCTGGTGACCAGAAAGCTGCAGAGACATGGGAGTCCTCATTGTGCTGATGGGGTGGACAGACGTGGAAAGGCCTTCTCTCCTTCTGTTTACTTTGACTTTTAAATATTGTCCATATTTGTATCATAGATCCATTTAAAAAAAGATATGGTTTATGGTTCACTTGTAATAAATTCTGTACAGATTTGCACTCCCTGTCTTTACTACTTACTGAAAAGCTAATCGTATACTGCAGATAAAACATGAAACATTAAATCTGGACTCTTGCTAAAGAACATCAGTTTAGTTTAAAGGTGAAAATACTCCCAAACATGTTTCACATGAAATGTTGAAAAGTAATTATGCAGTGTATTTCTGTGTGTGCAGGAGTATTTTTACTTTCTACCTTATACTTTAAGATAAATAAAGAGCCAAACACCCAGTAACCACAGCCTGTATGACAGAGCCTGAAGTTTCTGAAGAGTGCCTTGTTTGCTGCTCTGCTATAAGTCTAATTGAAACACAGAGTAATGTGGGCTCATCCAAACCATCCTGGGGGTAAGTGCGGAAACAAAGAATGATCTCCACAGAGTAATTATGAATCCCACTAGGTGGTTTTTATTGTGACGTTGCAAACTCTGAGGTCTCAGAGCTGACCGAATGCATATGTAGTAAATAGGTGAGTCTGTACAATGTAAACCACACAAGACCTTCTCAGAGGTTGCAATAAATGACACCTTCTACAGTGCTTCAAAACTATTCAGGGGTGCAGATAATTCTTTGTTTTTCACTACAGAGTAACTTCTCAGTCAATGTCACATTTGTCTCTTAAAGAAATGTCAAAATAAAACAGGATATAACATCAACCTTTCATTTTTTACTTTCTACTAACATATGTAAAATGTTAACCTATAAATAACATCTTGATATTTTCATTTACAGCTGTCAACTATAAGATATTGTTAAGTTAAGATCACACTATTTAAAATTAAAATATGAAACTGATAATGAATGAAGAATGATTTTATTATGTATAATTGGTTTGATACACTTTATAACAAAGCATTCCTAATACAAAAGCAATAGTTTAATAAATTAAACTCTTGTCTTGCATTCATGAAAACATCAATATTAAAAGTTTTCAAATGTAGTAGTAGTAGTTTTGAATCACTTGAAATGTGTTGAGAGTTATTATAATGATAGAATCTGTTGATAAGAACCCAGTGTCATAATTTCACGTCAGTAGTGTTCAGGTGTTATGAGTAAAAAGAAAAGCAGGAGCTGTTCTCTCCTGAAGAGCTGGACACAGCTAATCACATCTGGAGGGTTCTGCAATGAGCTCCTCTGGTACCTCTAAAGACAACAATGGGTAGACAGTTAAGCAGCTTTTTCCATAAATCTACTGAACTCTGAGATTGCCTCAGCATGATAACCTCACTGGCATGTGACAGTAATTAGGGGTGGCAATGTGAAATACACTGTTTCCTAATGTGTGCAATATAAGGTTTTCTGCTGGACACTGTGCAATAATAACTACTCAAGTCAGATCTGACTGAACGTTTATTATAAGGATCTTATTTTATATTTCTTATTGAACTGTACTACTTTTTTTCTCCAAATTCTAATCCACCAAACAAACTCAGAGGCAGCTCTGCGACTGATAATTTCTCGCCCTAACTAAACCATTGCCCTAGTTACAGCCCAGCTACCTCTCTACAGGCATAGCATACATTATATGCTGACAAAAAATGTGGATGAAAATCTCTGCACGTAGCCTACAACAGCTGTTCTGCCGAATTATGCATCCACCTCTTAAGCTCCTTATCAGAAACGTCCCTGATCAAACGCAGTTATCACCTCTGAGTGTTTGCTGAATCTCGAGGAATGCTACATCTGAGTGTAATAACTTATTGATGACTGTAAACTGCCTTTAATATGTACTTTGAATCAATCATCCCCACTGATGCACCCCACAAAGAATAGTATAATGTTATCGTTTTTAAACAGTAACGTTACACTCGGAGGTGCTCCGCTCTCCTCGGGAGAGACAGCTAGCTCACATAGTGGCATCGGTGCTCCTCGGTGTGACTGTTTCAGGCAGAACTCAGCAGCCGCTCCCCCTCGGCTCTCTTCCTTTAAACCCTTTGTGTCCATCGAGATCAGGTGCAACCACTTATAATAGTATCTGACTAGTACCTAACGGAACAGTGATTCCGTTAAAGGACGTAGCTAAATCTCACATCGCCCGTTAGTAAAAGGTTACTGTTAACATACCATCAGCTAACTGAGAGCTGAGCCTTTACTTTACAACTTCACACAGACGCCTTTTCTTAAAAAACATTATCACTCTAATGTCTAACACTAAGGTTAATCTAATAATAACGTTACATTTTGGCTTCTCTCTTCTTGCTGACTTGTCTTTGACTCATTAAAAGCTGCGGTTAGAACAGTTATTACACTAACTTAGTGGCTTGGGGCTGACAAGTGGCTAACAAGCTATATGCCGAGCGATACCTGTTAAATGTCAACACATAAATAAAATACAGGAATTTCACTCACAAAGTAGAACACGGATTTCCTGGAGTTTCTCTCTCCAATGAGCTGCACAGCCTGCCATTATTCATCCGGTATCTGCATGTAGAAATGTCCAAGAGGCTCCAACAGGCTGAGCCTCAGGGCTCCATATAGCTGAGTGAGGCTAACAGATGGCGGACCGAGTGCTAGCAGTGACTGCGGCTAAAGGTGCCTGTCAATCAAAGCGGCCACGCCCCTAATAATGCAGAACTTTAATGCTTAATATAATATAAACAGGTGAGTTATAAAAAAAGTCACCCCCCTCATGGTTGTCACGAAGGGCAAAATTAGCGATATGCACTACAACCATTTTTTGAAACAGCCTGTAAACATGTTTTATTCTGCTGTAAAGTTGGGCATTTTAACATGGGGGTCAATGGAGATTGACTCCCTTCTGCAGCCAGCCTCAAGTGGCTACTCAATGAATTGCAGTTTTAGATTGGCATTGGGAGTGAGAGCCGGAGGTTGCCGCTTGATGAAAACAGTGCACAGCATTAATGACGAGGATGAACGTCAGAGAAGTGAGTTGTGCTGTGTAGTGGTTTGAGAATGGACAAGCGATGCACAGTTTGATACTTTTTAAATATGTCGTCTACGTCACTGAAGCGATTATAGCTAAATTGTAGTCAATCCAAGCTGAAAAAAGCTGCTACAAACCTTTCAGAGCCCTTTCATGCCTACAGGGAAGTGTCTGTCTTTAAAGAGATAATCATAATCAAAATTAATTTGGTCAATATTGAGATCAGGATTAATTAACACCATTACTCAATGACTTTGGAAATATTTAGCCTTTAAAAAACATTTCTTTTGATCAGTGGCTGTAGTATGTACAGCGGCATCATGGGCTTCAAAGAGTCCTTATGTCTTGTTTTTTATGCGTGGTGCGTCACAAGGTTTCTGTATCTCATTCAGTATTCAACCTGCTTGGTGACCAACAACACACTGTCATCTCTGGACAACATGTGCTTAAATTGTAAAACATGTCATCACATGTGTAATCATGAATCATGTGCTGGATGAATAAAATTCCGACAATCAAATAAGCAAATATTAAAAATTTAAGCAATTTTTAATGATTTTGATGTATCGGGCAAATATGTATAAATATTCAAATCAATATGCAGTTATTTATAGAGATAATTCACAGTAAATGCATTGCTACTACAAAAGTACTGTGAATTGTCCCCTATTAATTGGGTTATTATCATAGTCGATCACTGACAATTTCTTCATTACGGGTCTTGAGCAGGACTGCCTCCATATGCTGCTCGAACACACGGTGATAAGTGGGCCTGACAGAGGGTAGTCTCACGTGGGCAACGCTCCTCCTTGTTTCGAAAAGGCTGATGGGTCTAGCCTTTTCATTTTTTACAACGTAATATCTGACTCCGCCCTTTAAGGAGGGGTGAGAGGGTGCGCTGGGTTTATAACACAAGACAAAATGCGTGCATTATTGTGAAACAGAATGCGGCACAACAAATCGATTTTGTTTTCATAATTGTTGAAAGTCAAAATCGTAATTGAAAATGAAATTTGATTAATTGCCCAGCCTTACTATTAGTATTAGTATTTTTTTTGTATTTGTGCTTGAAATGCCCAAAATACAAGCATTTGGGGCATTAACTGCAGTAATAGTCTTCAGAGCAATCAAATATGGTGTGGAGAGACTTTTTCTCATGATGGGCTAAGCCTTTCATACTGGCAACACACCAGACGTAGATGTGTCCCGTTGCAACTAATAAAATGCCCACCTTTGTTTGTGCTTCTGCCTCAGAATATTAAAAGAAAAGGGAAAAAGCAGGAAACAGGCCAGCACAGATGTGATCTAACTGAAGAGCTGCATATGGTCTAAAGTGGAGAAGTATACTCAGTTTAAAAGCTTTTATTCATGGAATAGATTCTTCTGGTATCTTGCCAAAAAACTCTGGTAAAAGCATAATCTATCAAATAGAATTACTGCTGCGTGAGGACATGGACAGAGATAGGCGTGTTTGTGATGGTGGTGCAGAGATAGGCCTGTTTCTGAGCACTGAGCATGGCAATAACAGCACTGCAGCTCCGGGTCAGTTGAGAGATTGATATTTGGATTAATGTTGGTTATTGGCTCTGGTGCTTGGCTGCTAAACGATTGCTGGAGGAACAGACTGTAAGATCACTGTGGACAAGGAACATGTTCCATATGATAAATATTTATTCCAATGTGCCATGATGTGAATGTTACAGCAAAAGTAAGGCAATAGATGAGGCCAATTGCTTCAAGCCCCTGACAGAGAACTCAGTTACTAGCATGCATTGGATTAGAATTAGTAGAGATATCGTAAATAAGTTACTCATACAAGCCTCGACTTGAATATTGTAAATTCTGACAATTTTGGCTTATTATCATGTTATGTTATTGTCACTTTTTAAATCAACTTTCAGTGTTTTTCCTGGCTCAGAATGGGCCTTTGGGGGGTGACTTTGCGCTACAATAAGCATGATCGTTACGTGTACAGGAAAGGCAAAGAGTTACTTTATGACTGAAACTTATGAATTTTTTTCTTATTTCTGACCATTTGATAAACAAAAGATATCCACAACCAGGAGCAGTAAAGGTATAAAAGTAAAGTAATATGTTAGTATATTTACTTGTAAATTTTACAGGTTACTCTTGGTTTGGACAATCTGCATGCAGATAGTTTGTCAGTTGAGATTCAGCTTTTTCGCAAATAAAACCTTTCCCTGATATTAGCCTATGTTTGTGTATTCATTATAATTTCACATAATAGGCTACTATAGCTTAGTAGCCGAATATTAATGCCAGTTGGACAGAACAGCAGTTTCATTTTGTGGGTTTACTTTCAGTCATTAAATTATTGTGGAAGAAAAATGCTGTACAAGGTGGTTAGTCTCTCATTTGTTTATGCAAAGTACTAACTTGTCAATAATAAATGTGTATACAGAACGAGTTTAACATTTCTACAGTTTGATGTAGTATCTCAGCCTTTTTTAATGTCCCACCTATTTCAGCTGTGATTGGTCAGTTCACGAAAAGTGACTGTGAAGAACATGGCTGCATGCTCCCGATCTCCCTGCGGAGATTAGTAGGCAGGTGAGAACGGGAACAGGTGAGTGTCACGTAGTGCCCAGAAAACTTGATCTGGAGAGGGCAGAGAAGAGTACCGGGGCCGGGAAGAGTACCGGGACTTAACTGGCAGTCAGTGGAGCTTCTTCAGAATGTGAGTGATGTGAAGTCCAGGTTTTGTGTGGGTGAGCATCCTAGCCGCGGAGTTCTGGACATACTGGAGTCTGTCAGTAGCCTTGCTGGGCAGACTGAACAGGATACCATTGCAATAGTCAAGTCTGGAGGTGATGATGGTGGTCTCAGCTACAGAGTTGGAAAGCCACTTTCTGAGTCTGGAGATGTTCTTAAGATGGTAAAAGGCAGTTTTAGCAGTGTTTTTGATGTGCTGTTGGAAGGAGAGGGTGGAGTCCATGATGACGGCCAGGTTGCGTACTTGAGGGGATGCAGAGATTGAGCAGCCATCCACATCCAATGTGATGTCACCAACCTTTTTGAGAAGTGACTGTGGGGCAAACACCATGAGTTCTGTCTTTATTGAGTTTGAGGAGGTTACTGTCCATCCAGTTTTTGATGTCCTTCAGGCAGTTGATAAGAGGCACTGGTGGAACGGGAGTAGATGACTTAGTGCTGATGTAGAGCTGGGTGTCATCAGCGTAGCAGTGGAAGAGGAGTCCATATTTGTGGGTGATTATCCCAAGTACAGGCACCTTTATGTATATATTGAATAGTAGACTGGCGCCAGAGCAGGTGCCCTTAAGGGTGATGTATTGTTGCCTAGAGGTTGTGATGTAGCATATGATGGTTGAGTTGGGCAGCCACAGCTCTTTCCAATAACTTGCATATAAAAGATAGGTTGATTGGGCGGTGGTGGTTTAGATCATCTGGGTCCAGGCTGGGTTTTTTGATTGTAGGGATCACCACCGCACTTTTAAAGCTGGTGGGGACCACCCTAGAAGACAGCAAGGTGTTGATGATGTGGACCAGTGTGGGACCCAGAGTTGGAAGACATGCCTTGACCAAGGCAGTCGGTATAGGATTCTGAAGGAGACAGATTGAGTGATGAGAAGGGCAACAGAGTCCAGACTACTTGACAGTGTCAGGTTGTAGTGATTAACCAAGTCACCAACTGTGCAGTTTGGGGGATTGCTGGTAAGATGTCCAGCAAGGGTACAGGATAATTTCAGTATGCACACTTGTTTGATTTTTCGATATGCAATGGCTCTTCACACACTTCCTCTGTGTGTGCACAGAAACAGAGCAGATGATGGCATACCAGGTCCAGTGTATGACCTTTAGCATGTGCAGGGTCGTTGACATGCTGTGTAAAATTAAAGACAAAAATTCTGCAGCATTAACATCTCTGGAATCAACATGGATGTTAAAGTCACCAAGTAGGGTGGTTGCTGGAGAGGTGGGGCAAATCAGAGCAAGAAGGTCAGAAAGCTCAGACAGGAAACTAGCAGATGACTTAGGCGGGCAATAGACAAGGACCACCTGTAGCTCCAGGGGCCCAGACAGAGCAAGGTGAATGAGTGTACTGGAAATTCTTTTATCCGGATATGTGCATAACAGCCAATCTCCCACCACGTCCAGAACTACGGGGCTTTTGAATGTAACTATAGCCTTGGGGGGGGTAGCTTGGTTAAGCGCAAGAAAGTCCATTCGGTTCTGCCAAGTTTCAGACAGACACAGAAAATCCGGTTTCTGTCAGTTATGTCGTGTATGAGTGGCGCTTTATTATTTAGTGAGCGAGTGTTCAGTAGCATAAATGAGGCAGACATATGGACAGATGTATTGGCATGGGGGATGACATCAACAGCCCGTTCCAAGGGCCGTAGGTTAAATTAATGTAGGAGTGGCTCACTGCAAGCATAAACAGCTTTTATATTGTGAGAAATAACAGGAAGTCATTGCACCTGTAGCACAAGCTTCGTAGTGGAGTGTTCATGCGTAGCCAAACCAATGCAGCAGCTGGTTTATTAGCACCTGCTGCATGTGTAAAATAACAGTAGCTGTGGATTAGAGGAGGTGACTGCTGGAAGTCAATATGTTGTATGTCAGTTAATGTTCTGATTGTTCAATAGTTGTTTGATTAATGGCTATTAAAACACATTAGGGATAATATTTGAAACACTTTTTTTCAATTCTGATCATTTTGGTGCTGGGGATTTTCCTTTGGCGTTCGCTAAAACCTCTTTGGGGGACGGCAAAAATTTTTATATGCAGGAAAAACCCTGACTTTTAATAATACCCTTAAGAACATTTAGATTTGTTTCTACTGTGTTGCTGCTTTACATTAATATTACAGCATTTAGCGGATGATCTTATCCAAAGTTGCATACAGTACCACGAACATACAGAATATTCAAAGGATTGATGCCCGAAGTGGAAACGAAATCCAGTAACAGTGCTACTTTACTTACTGACCATATGGTTTCACCGTAGACAACCTATGTAACAAAGTATGTTTTCATACCATACTGACCATCTATTAAATTTGCTGTGCAGTCTGCAGCTGTAAGCCAGGACTTCTGGCATTCACATTGATAGTGGCTCTGGAACCAACCAAGTGGTTCGATCTGGCATCCAAATTGCTAATATACCAACTGCTCCCATTAGTAATGTTGCTGGGAAGCACACTCTATTCCAGCTGATAGTCAGAGTTTTAGGCTGATTTTCATTCATTCCAAGATACAAAAGTTGCATCACCAGAGGCTTAAAGTCACAGATGCTCAGACTGCCACAACCTTGCCTCTGACAAGCACTGCACAGTCAGTTGAAAGCAGCGGAGTGGGTTAGAAGCTGTTGTTTATCTTCATGATGTGTTGGAGGATTATGGTCTTCCAAAACTGAAATAAGTCCCTGTCACCTACAGCTCTCTACATAATCTGTTCATTTATGTCTGCATTTTTTTTTACCATTCCTTCCTTGCAACATTTAAAACTGACCCCCTAACAAAAAATGCCAAACATTTTCTTACCTCAAGGACTAAGTTCGCAGTTTCCAGTGGATTGCAGATGGAAATATTTTAAAATGAAGCAGCAGCACGAAGAGTCTGGTTTGCATTTATAGCATAATAACAGCAATTAATAAGAGCTTTCGATATCACCGCTGTTAGGTTTCAGTTTAATGGACCCAAGAGCAGAAACAGACTCGCAGGTGGGTGTTAAGATGCAGTCTTTTTGATGATTAAAAGAAAGGTGATGCTGAGGGATAGGGGAGAGCGTGGCTGAGGATGGCTGAACGATAGTGATCGTGAGTTGAGGCACAGGGAAAAACGTTTTAGCAAACTGCTACGACAAAACATATGAGAGAGCTTCAGAAAGGTTCTTTGGCTAAGACTTACCACTGTAAAGACAGTCTTATGAATGACTGGAGACCAGAGGGCCTGTATTACTCGCTGTCTTCAAGGAATATCAGGGTTGACAAACTCTGACTGCCTACACTGGTGTTAAACAGTTCTACGATGGTGAAAAAGATGTTAGTTGAGTCTGTGTTAACTTAATTAGAGGTGGTGCATGTTTGCTTAAAAGAAGTGTGTTTGGCCATGCAGGTCAAGTTTTTGCGGGCTCACGCGAATTACTTTGGGTTGCCTTTGCGTCGCCAGGCTCCGCCCCCTTCGTGATGCTTCGTGCCGCCCGACAGGAAATCACGGCTCTATGTGTCTTTGCATTGATTTTGTACGTAAACTCACTGCCCCGAACGCTCGCTTTGCTTTTGGTCTGAAAGTACCATTAGAATCACCCCCAACCCTAATAACAACACAGTTTGGCCCTGTAACATGATGACGCATAGGTAGAATATCTCATTACCAATATGTCAAAGCATATCTCATTCAGTAATGTAAAAAGTTTTTGATAATTTCTAACAAGTTTGTTTTTGCTGAAAAAGTACAGTTGTAAAAAGATTTTCTGTGGCACAAATTCATTGGGCGTCTTTAGAATAAAAGATTTGGTGGCTGTTTCTCTAAAAAGTGCTCAGTAATTATGGCATTATTCAGAGCACAATAGCATTCCCTTAAATACAGGCGGCATGTGAGTAGCATTCACTGATGGAGGGGCTGTGATTAGAGAGAAGAATGTGATTTTCTTCATTAGAATGGACAGTTTTGTTGCTTTGCGAAGTTTTTCTTTCCTAAAAGCCTATGCATCAGAAGATAGAGAGGAAGATAATGAGACCGAAGGGGGTGGTGGTAGAAAGAGCTTTTACCAGAAGCCTGAGATGCAGAATGGAAGAACAATCAAAAATGAGAACTGAGTGAGAGACTGACAGGAAAAGAAGGAGGGGGAAACCAGCTCTCATTTGTCAGGGCATTTGTAAAGATTTCTCAGTACGAAAGACAGAAGAAAGAACCAGAAAAACAAAGATCTGCTCTCCTCTGCTGCTTGTTACTTTATTACAGCTAGCGGAACAGATTAATCAACATAATGCATTTAACCAATTATGCTAGATTTGATCTGGCTGCAGAGCTAATTCAATAGAGATCCTTGGTGATTTACGAGGGCCAGTTTATTGTTGTGCTGGGTTGGGAGGTTCGATGTCCCAGTGGGAAATGACTAAGGGCCTGTAAGGAGACCTCAGGAAACATCTAAACTGACATCTATCAACAGACCGCAGTACTACAAATATCTGGCACTCATTGAAGATTTTCTAAAATCTTTCGAACTTATAATAAACTTTTACATTCATGGTTTATCAGTTTATTTTATTGGTCCCTTAACCTAGGGGACCCATCGATCACATTCAGACCACATTTTATTAAAAGACAAAATTGTAGTAAAGAAAAAGGAATTGGAGCCAAGAAAAGCATGAATAAAATGAAGTTGCAGTGCAGTAAAAATGCTCTTCCTAGAACACATCAAAGTGAACAGAATGAGTAGAACTTTTGTGAAACAGGGATGGGAGTTGTTTCCCCCCCCAAATCTCAGTATTAGGCTTAATTTAGACAAGTACTTGTAGAAATTAGCTGTTAATATTTAGTAACAACTATGTGTAACTGTTGTAGAGCCAATGGAACCAACTCTGAAAGCAAATGTTTGTTTCCTAATACATGAACTGTTTAGTAGAAGTGTGTATGTGTGTGTGTGGTGTTTTAATATACTGTCTTATTGTAATACTCTTAATACTCTGGTTTAATTCGCTACATTACAAATGCATTGAGGCAAATAAATGTATCAATGAATACAATCACATTGCAACAGCCTCTCACAAAATTAAATTACCCCTAACAATAGATAACAATTTAAATATATGAAATAAAATATAAATATTTAAATCATTAATAACACGTTTACCCCTGGGTAAGTAACTAACAGGCAGTATGGTCTACATATGTATACACACACACACACACACACACACACACACACACACACAAACACCATGATGAACAGGGTCTAATCAGACATAAGTGACAACACCTGTGTGGGTGAAGCATGGTTGTGTAGGGGCCAAGGACAAGCACTGTAATTAGAAAGTACCATCTAATCATCCATCATATGTAATGTTATGTTGGGCACATTCAGTCTGTGTGATTATTCTTCAACTAATGTTTTCTTGCTGCTTCTTCTGTCATTAGAATCTAGTATCCACACAAAGAGCCTCCTTCACCTGCACACAGAAAAATATTTTTTGTCATTTTTATCCTGGGTGGGGGGAGGGAGGCTCCTCTCAGTTTTCTCTTCCTTTTCTTTTAACATTTCTCAGTTGACAATACTCCATCAATTTTGTTAAATTAATTCTTCACTTTTTTCTGCACGGTACTTCTTTTCATCTCTCTTCCTTCACATGCATACCTCACTTGCCTTTCTTCATCCCCTCCCTGCCCTCCACACTCCATTATGTCTGTTTCTACTCATCCTTTGCCTGGGTAATGTGCCCCCGCCACTCCAAATACACACTCAAACACTCGCACAGACAGACATGCACACACTCGCACGCAAACACACACAGACCATTCAGTTCCGCCAGCTTGTCGGAGTGTGACTGATTGATTACTACCCAGAAGGCTTGGCTTTGTTGATGTCAGAAACAGGACAGGTACCCCAGACCACAGGGGGGCACAGAGAAGATTGATGTCTCTCTTTTACAGCCTGCCCACCCGCCCCCTTCCTTTTTCACACTTTCTCTCTCCATCTTTATTGTGAGTCATTCACACTTACGCAAATGCACACTCATTGACCCCTACCGATCACTTTAAGGGCCTTTGATTGCCTCTGTGACTAAAACGTATCATTTTGTCAGTTGTAAATTCAGCTGTCAGTTACAAATTGTAGTCACTCATGGACTCATATATGTTATGTGGACGTCAGTGCTTGACTAAACGCAGGCAGGCATGAAAATGATTTGGGTACTTGTGCAATTACATTCTTGCATGTAAATTCAAGTTTCTCAGTTAGGAAGCACATGTGTACATTTATGTAAATCAGTTTTGAATGAAAGCATACAACCACAGAAAACACAGGTGAGGAGAAGTGAAAGTAGCTCATTTGAACATTAATATACACTGAAAAAATTAAAAACGCAACACTTTTGTTTTTGCCCCCACTCAACATGAGCTGAACTCAAAGATCTAAGACTTTCTCGTCGTCTCTAACCAGTTCGTCATCCATATGTACACAATCCTGTGGCAATTTATAGGTCATGAGTCTTTGGCAGGGAAGCTGAGCACCAGCCAATGGGGGGGTGGTCTATGTCCCTCACTCACCCTCTCCCTCTTTGCCCCCCCCCCTCTCTGGTTTAGCTCTGCAGGAGGCATTAATGATCTGATGTGGGATCTGCCCTTTACTACCCCAACCAGCTGTAACAGCATTTGCAATAATAATAGCTGATGTGGGACCACCCATTGTTCACCCCCAGCCAGGTGTTCCTGGGCCCCGGGAACTTTAATGATCTGGCCAGGGAAGCGACCCTTTGACACTTTGACCAGTTGTTTGTTTCAGCTCTACCTCTCATACCACCTACTGTATATAATCCTCATTCCATAAGACTGGCAGAGGCAGATAACACAAGCACACATGGAAACAGCTGAAATAGGCAGTGCTGGCTTTGGTTGAAGGTTAATACATGAAATATGGATTCCTACAGTAACCGGTCCTATAGGGAGTGTGAATGAAGATATTTTCAAATATTGTTTAGTGCTGGTAAAACTACCTCTGCCATTTCAGTTGTTATACTGTTTCTAAAAATAATACCACTTTTACTGATACCAGTAACACAAGTGAAACTATTTCAAGTATTCATCGACTGCTTCACCTTATTACACTTGTAAATATTACAAACCTCCAGCATGGTCTGTTGCTTCTGATTTGATGGCAATAAGCATTAATCTGACTGCTATCACTTGCCATTGATCAGGGGTGTAGTTGTACTTGCATACTGTTGAAAGGTTTGGCCTCTAAATTTTCTTCATCTTGCCTCAACTAGCAACAGCTCTCTGCTCACTTTGTGTACATTATTTAAATTCAGGCTTAAAGACTGAAGGAAAAAGAAAACCATGGCCCTGGATATCTGTTACACAGATAGTATTAAATATGTTTGTTTTAGTTGTAAATCTGAATCTTTAAATCTTGAAGCAGATCGTGGGATCATTGAGAAATATTTTTATTGCATTTTTTTCAAAACATGAAACACAGAACTGCTCAGACACGACAAAAAGGTGACCCTCCCCCCAGCAATGTAGCCATGTGGGTACAGAAAATAAATATGACCATAAATATGAAAATGTGTGTTACCCTTGCTGTTTAGCTTGTCTAGCTTAAACACATACATGTATTATTAGATACTTTTTTACATGACATTTCAAGAGAAAGTGCAGGAAGTGTCTCAATGCAGCCACATTTTCTGTTCTCTCGCTCTCTCACTTGTCTCTTTCTCCCTCCGTACACTGGATCCACAACTGTCATTTTCCTCTTCCATTTTTTTTTTTACTACATACATCACTGTACTGTCCATCAGTCACTCAGTGACTCTAGTATACTTCTGCTGCATGCCATTTCACACTTTGTGAAGCTTTTGTCATGGGGGAATAGTTGTACTGTGCAAACTACAGATGTGCAAGAGGTGAAGAATAACTCATAAGCATTTTCTGTAATATTTATAAGTTTGTATCTCTCTGTGCCTCTTAATCGTTTTTCCTGTTTCACTCGCTGTTTATGCATATTTGGACAAATATATTCGCACCTCTGTCCAGTTTGGTCTTACATATTGTGCTAGACAGAAAAATACTGTTACTTCAAATTGCCTCCTTTATCATGGCCAGTGGTGCTGCAGGGAGTGTGTCTGTAGGCCCCTGGAACCCCCTGCAGAGCTAAGCTCAGTGTGGAGTAAATCCCCAAACCTGTCTCTCTCAGATAGATTACACTGCACATGATCTCTCTCTCTCTGTCTGCACGCACGGAAGCTTGCACGCACACACACACTCTCCCAAGGCTTAGGACTACATGCTGTGCTCTGTTACATATTCCTCTTACAACCTTGAAGACACCTGTCATATAGTTGGATAAAATAATTTACACTTTATGCAGCTGAATAGTACTATCTTTTTTTGACTTAGACATTTATCACAACAGGCACAAACTAGGTCTGTACCAAAAAGTTCTAAGCTTCGTTCATAACATTGACATTTGAAGGGTGCTTCATTACGTCAGGTAAAATGGGCCAAAAAAGAGATTTAACTGACGGATGCAAGAATCTTGAAATAGCAAAACTTCTGAGGCGTGACCTCCAGACAACAAAACGTTTTGTTGCTTATAGTCAACTAGGGGACAAAAAGCTCATCGAGAAGAAAAGTCACATATTAACTGCAAAAGACATAGAAGAGTAGAATTAAATGTGAAGCTACCAGGAACCCATTATCCTCCAGGGGACCATATTCCAGAGCTGCAGCCTACCTAGTGTGTCCACAAGTACAAGGTGCCATGTGCTCAGAGACTAGGCCAAGGTCGGGAAGGCTGAAAAATGACCGCCACTGATCAAGATTCACAAGTGAAAGTGTCAAAATTGAGCAAAGAAATACCTGAAGACAGATTTTTCAAATGTTTAATGGACAGTTAAAATGAGAGTGACTTTTAATGGACTAGATGGATGGGTACTGGTATGAGCTGTGATCATTAAGGATGATATTTTTGGGTTGATGTTGGACTGAAACTCAACTCCAAAACCTACTGCCAGTTTCTGGAAGATACTTTCTTCAAGCAGTGGTACAGGAAGAAGCCCTCAGTTTTCAAAGAGACCATGATTTTTATGCAGGACAATTCCCCATCACAGGCATTTAAGTACTCCACTGCTTGGCTAGCCAGCAAAGGCCTCAAAGCTGCCAAAATAATAACCTGGCCTCCTTCCTCACCTGACTTGAATACTATTGAGAACTTGTGGGCCCTTCTCAAACGTGAGATTTACAGTCAGACAATAAACCTCTTTGAACAGCATTTGGGAGGCTGTTGCTGCTTCAGCTGAAGTTGGTGGTGAACAGAATTCGCTGTTCACAAAATTGTCCTTTAATTGTGATTGATTCTAGAAAACAGAATAATCAATTAATGTGATAATTTAGTTGCCTAAAAATTCTGCACAATAATAGTTGCCTTATTGTTGGAATTTCCCTTCTGTTGGGAGGGTATAAGGCAGCTATTTCTCTAGAATCTACCTTCGTGATCAAAGGAATTAGATGCTAAAAAACACTGACAAGGACATGTGAGAAATACCTAGAGCTCAAACGTCAGAAAACAGCTAAATTAACATTTAGCTGACCCCATAGCTGATTGGTTGAATTTACATCAACAAAGCCCTTTAAGACACTAATGATTCGCACACTCAAGTTTCCTTAGTTAAACATTCAGGTTTGAGGTTCAGTTTTTTTCCCCCAATAATAAAATTTTCCAAATAATGTTTGTGCATGCAGTGTGTGTGTATATGCATGCAATTGAGAGTCAAATACATTTGACTCTGAATTGCAAAGTTTTTTTGTTCCTTGATCCCTGTATGGGTTGTTGATGAAGTCCAGATCTCCTCCTGAGGATGGATTGGTGAGAAAAAAATACTACTACATAAATTGGCCCACTGTCACTTAAGTTTTATTGGTGTCCTCTCTGAGTCCTGGCAGGGTCTTGGTTTGTTTATGCTCAGAAGAAAGTGAAGACAGGATGTTTGGGGGATATTTTTCTCTGACTCCTCACTGAGCTTGTTTATGAGTCAGAGGCCATATGCAGGCTGCTTTGGAGAGGGCCATAATTTTACTGAAAAAATATATTACCCTGTTCGGGGCTCAACAGTAAGGACTGCCCGATTTGCCTGGGGCAAGTAAAATGCTGGGTTTAGCAAGTATATGTAGCACCTCACTTGTCTGACCTTAAAATGTAAAAATGTAAAAGTCCCTGTAAACTTAGCTGCTGCCTGAGACAAACCAGCACCACCCATCTCTACCAGCAGGAGGACAGGAGGAAGGACTGATACTGACTGACTGTCTGTTTTCATCATTCTTTCTTCACTCAGTATTTTGATTTCAGGTTTATTTTAATTTATTGTATTGACATGACAAGTTTTATTTTACAGTGAGATATTGAGTTTATATAGTGACTTTGAAGTTTTACTGTTTCTGCTCTAGAAGCAGCGTTTAGTTATAATAAAATACTCTAATCCTGTTCTGAAGTTATTCTTTTTTTAAATAATAGATTATTAAAACAACAGGCCATTATTTAGTAATGAAAAAGAACCGATAAGAATATCGATATAGAACCAAACTTATTAGGAATAGCACTAAGAGTGTATATTAATGAAATCCTAACAATACCCATCCCAACTTGTGAGGAAATAGCAGCAAGTAAAGACAAAGCGTATCATAATTTGTTAGTGACAGATAAGAAGTCCGACTCTGTTCACTTATGTGTCAGCAGTTTTAAAAAGTCACTCTGTGTATTTCTTAGCTGCGATTCCATTTTACAGCAGCATGTGAGCCGTGTGTGGAAGGTTGTTGTTAATGACGTAGCTGATGGAAACAATCAACACCAACGCGCTTTACCTGGTCTGTGGTTGAAAATGTCCACCAGAGAACGTCTTCATCTGTGTGCCAGAGTAAGAGAAGTAATTTCACATGGTGCACTCTAAAAAGATAAATGTAGTCAGCAAAGACTTTTAATCATGATTGGGCAGACTCTTATGGCGGGCAGTCCGTGGCGATTGCTAAAAGCAGAAATGTGAAGTGCCCACTCAGATCTGAGTGCACAGAAAATAAACGATCTAAGAGCCATTATGATCGATCCAACAGAAAGACGAGCGTCCGTGTTTTTGACTGTATTTAAAATCAATTTTTAAATACCCTGATATACTGTAACACCTTAATATCGTCCAAGCCAAGATGACAGACATCCTCAGCTTAATTCGAAAACCTCAATAGAAGCTTAAAATTAAAAAACATGACATTCGGTACAGCCCTAGCGCAAACACTGCTTTGTAGTAATATCCCTTTTTATTGCTTCCTTGTGCATCGTCATGTTCATGTTTTTATCATTTTTAGTCAAAAAGTTGACAATTACAGAGATAACAGATAATAAACATCACGATAGGAGGTGTTCTAGCTAATGATTTGGTAACATTCAATTTGAATAGTTGAAACAATAATATATTTATAGTCTGTCTCTTAACACTAAAATGTAATATGGGTCATGATCAAGTGGGAACCTCCTCTTCTGAACAATGAAGTCAATGTGGAAGTATCATAAACCTGCATTCTTTCTTACATCCAGTTTGATTGCGTTAGACTGGTGAAGCCTTTGACTGTGCGTGGAATAAACTTAAGAGCAGAAACTCGCTCCGTCTTTGCTGCAACAAGACAGAGCCGGTGCATCATCGTCTCAGCGCCCTGCTGCCACCGAGCCTGCTTCAACACGCCCACCGTACGAGCAGCGTTGGGCAGCAGCGTCGCTACAAGTAGCACCGTTACTAGTTTAACGACATTTCTCAGTATCTTGGTGGCAACGTCGCCGTTTTCTGAATCAAATCAAAGCTCTTTTATTGGCAGAGTAGCGCGGTAGCTTCCACACACGCTACATTTTTCCAAGTGTTTCTGAAGGATCAGTTAAGTGACGCCACCACCACGCATGGACCTGTGTGCAGCAGGCGGAAGCGCTTCTGTGTGATAGTGACATCACGTACCGATATTTTGACTGATGTCTGCGACTTTGCTGCAGATGGATTAAAGACGCGCGGCTGAGTTTCCTTTCTATTGTGATAGTTGTCCACCTCTTCCTCTAGTGAGGAAACTTTGATATGTAGAGGCAAAAACTTGTTTCCATGAGAGATTTCTCTCTCTCTCAGGCCTCTTGCCATGAATGTTTAGGCTGCAATGGTGCCAGAGCACAAATTCACATATAAACAATAAAAAATATCTAATTAACAAACAATGAAATGACATTATAAAAACTAAAGAAAGAGGAATAAAAACACAATATAGGCCGATGTTACATTGAAAATATGTCATGGTTTTAACAAGCAGTAGCATTTTTCAAAGGAACAATTATTAAAATAAACTATTAATGATAGTAATGTGATAATTAAGTTACTTTAATACAAACGACAATGGTTCTCCGTATGTTGGGAAAATATACAAATTTTATACCAATAAAATTGGTATCGAAAAAGGTATCGTTCAGGAACCGGTATCGAAGTTGAGGTATCGATACCGGTATCGATATCGAAAATCTTTGAACGATACCCAGCCCTACTTGTATATTTGACCAGCACCATTGAAAAAACTAATTAGGAGTTGGCTGTTCATTTTTCTGGTAAGTAGGCCTACATTTTGTATTAAGCCTGCTTTCGCTAGCCAAAATTAGCATCCCGGTTAATATCACAGTTAACGTGAATTATGGATATACCTTGCTAACCAAGCTAGCTAGCACCACCACCCTATCCAAATTACACATTGTCCAGTGTCTTGTTTACAACAGCCAAAATACCACAGTCGAAACAGTAGTCTACAAACCAATGGGTGTCGTCACGGTGAAAACGTCCACATAGTTTTTATACAATGTGTAGTACTGGTTTCCAATATCAGCAGCCACTGTCCTTTATTATTTTCTAAATAAAAGTGATAAAATTTTGTCTTAGAAGTTGAGCAAAATGTGTTGAGTCTTTGAAGTGAATGAGATCTGGACGATGTCATGTGGACTGATTACCTAAAATGTCATTGAACATGTGCATAAGGAGTTGAAGTTAGAGTACATGTAAACTGTTCCAAAAACGCCCTTACCTGAAAAGGGAAGTAAAAGAAATCGCAAATCTCCATCATTGTTTGATGATTGTTTTTTTTTTTTTTAAATGCATCCTCAATCAATTACTTTTTGTCAGTAACTGTATCTCATGCCTTTTGTTTCCATCAGACTATACATACTATGAGTATTTTCCCATATGCAAGCCTTTACCCCCCAACAACACGTCTAAATGAAACATCAAGGCGCCTTCAAGCCATGGGAGACACCACACCGCTAGAATGGGAGAAGACAGTTTTGTCTCAGAGGGTTGGTGAAAATATCTGACACCATATTGTGCTACATTGGGAAATTTAAATGCAATTTCAAACCATATTGTGAATACAATTAACTCCACCTGTGAACATATTGTAAGCTAGTTGCCAAATTCCATCCAACCATATGTGAGACAACAGAGGGATAAGCAAAGGGAGTAAGGTGTTGTGAAATAAAGAGTGTGCCGTCTCAGACATGGCAACTTAATTCAGATTACTTTAAAATATGTATTTTTTTTAACTTTCTCATGTAAGTGGAAGTACTTCCTACTTCTCTTATCACACATCCAGATCTTCCTTTAGCATGTTGCAAGCGACGGGAAGCTGCAAACAACCATATGCGAATGACTGGAGGGATACGATGCAGAAATGGACTCAAGGTGTCATCCCCGCGGGCTGATGAAGGAGTATGCAAAACCTCTTGCTAGGAAAACAACATATTGCTTCATGTTTTAATTGGAGCATGTTAATGGTCCGTGAAGACTTGTGTATTAGTCACTAAGACAAGCTGTTCAGATCAAAAATGTGTCTGTGTGTGTGGGTGTGTGTCCCCACATAAAAAGTTTGGTTTTCTTATCTCTGCCTGTTTTGCGTCAAACCTCTGGGGGCACTCTTAGGCTGTTTCTCTTCAACCAAACTTTTCTTTGCTCAGATTCCTTAGAAACTTAATAAGAGAACTTGTTTACACATAGCTTGTGAACGCTTGTACATACATTTTAAAGGTAGGTAAGAGTGTATGATTTGACTCAGTGAAAGTGTGTTGCATGTGTGTGAATCTAAGGGTGAAGAAGAAAGCTACAGTGTGATATGAATGCAGTGTGTCTATCATCTTTATCAGCTGTCACCACAGTTAATGGGGTAGACAGCTTTCTAAACACACACACACACACACACACACACACACACACACACGTTACCATGAGCGGGAAATGAGGCAATTCAATTATGATGACATATATCTTGTCTTTACGGGGCAGTTCATTTTACACCTCAGTCAATATATTATTGAATTATCCTACTTCTCAGTGTGTTTCCTCCAAATTAAATGAAATAACCATTTTCTCATTGTTGCAGGAAACACTGTGATTGTATCGGTGGTGTTAAATTTTGATGTCTTTTCTGAAATTACAGAACCTAATGACCTATTTTTAATTGGTAAGAAGTGGTATGAAAATTTAATAACATACAATGAATCATGTAAACCAATTTGAAGAAGACTTAGAGACTACAGCTATGCTAAGAGGCTCTCTGAGGCTGTAGCACAACAGCACTTTGAGCTAAATGCTAACATTCTCACAATGACATTACTAATACACCGATATTCAGAAGGCATAATGTTTACCATGTTAAACATACCAGTGTTAGCATGCTAGCATTTGCTAATTACTGTGCCACCAAACACAAAGTACAGCCGAGGCTGATAGGAGTTTCATTACGTTTGCTGGTATTTGGTCAAAAAGCAAAGTACTGGACAATTTAAAACTTTAATCCGATGATGGCACTCACTGAAAACTTAAAGAAATATTCTATATTCTATAATCTATCCAGTTGTTTGTGTTGATCAACCAACCCATATTACTGCTACTGTGGCTAATAAGTATAGGAGATGAACAACAATATGTTAATAATGAAAGTAAAAAGGCAAATGTCTAAGGTCAGTTTGGTCACTATGATGATGATGGTAATAACTGCAGAGGTGATGATGTAGTTACCGTTGATGGCAGGATATAGACAATGAGGTGGTCAGGAATGACTTATTAATATTTTGCATGGCTGTTACAGACAGGGGAGAGAAGGGAGAATTAGGATATGAGTTAGAGAAAATAACTGCTTAGCTATTTTTGTATTTTTAAGGCGGCATCTGAAAACATAACATCAAGAGACAAGTGTGTGTGAAAAGAAAGATGAGAAGAAGAGAATAGCCACAAAGCGATAAGACCAGCGACGTAGTGGATGTAGAGCAAAAAGGGGTCTAAGGTTTGTATTTAATCCTTCTTCTGTTTGTGTCTGCAGCTCTCACAGGAGCACTAAAGCTTCCAAGGCAAGACGTATTTATTACGGTGTATTCCCACACCACATTTAACCTGCCCAGCATATCCTCTTCCTTATCCTCTTCTCTCCTCTACCTTTCTGCAGATTCTTTTTGTGTATTTTTCTTTCTTTTTGTTTCGTCTTTTCACTGTTCTTGCAGTAGCCCTTAACATGTCTTTTCATTGTAATAGTAGATCAGAATAGGTAGTGTTGCAGGCCCACTTACTTTGATCTATTCAATTCAATTCAAGCAAGGCATTTATGCTACTTATACCCCACTCACCATTCATCCGTTTTCTCCATAACCTTGGTGTGAGCTAAGCCTGGCAGGAGTACATATACTGTTATCCCTTGTGTGTGTGTGTGTGTGTGTGTGTGTATATTCATCCCTTTCCTTTGCTTTGCTCAGCAGCATACTGCCTTCATATTTCCCATGTAAATGTGTGAATGTGTTCTTAAACATTTACGTACTTGTGTGTATGTGTGTGTACTGGTGAGTTTTATTGGCTGGTTAAAGCCTGAGTGGTTGTGTAGGTCAGGTGGTGTTTATGTGGTGCTCAGGGATCTGTCTTTATCAGTGTGTGTGGTGGCTCATGGTAAACTTCAAGTGTGTGCGGCAGAGAGATCTCGTTATTTGAAGGTGAATGAAGCTGGTAAAGTAGTTCTATTTGTCCTCAGTGGTCAATGTCAGCTAATGGGCTCTTTAAAATTCAGATTGGCAGGTTTTAACAGGTGGAATGAGGATTACTAATATAATGTGTAGTGGACTTTAGAGTGCTCCAAAAAGGACAAACGGATGACTCCTATTCAACTTCATCAGCTTAAGTGATCACATTTCAGTGCAAGTTTAAACTTAACTAAGAATCTCACTATCTTTGGTGAGTGATTTCAAGTATTTCTGCCCGAAACACTTCAGGAAGCCAGGTGAAGTAGCATAAAGAGCGACAAACTCTGCATAGGCAGCAGGTTGGGGTCAGATGCAGGACCTTCACCCTGGAGACTGATATTTGTGTACGCATGTACATCATGTACCAAATGGTTTGGGACAAAGTACCGTTACACCCATATTCATAAGAGAAAAATTGCACCCATATTGATCCTCACATTTTAGCTTTGCCTTGTTGAAGTTCCAAGGATTGAGTGGCAAGACTCAACTACTACTCCTACTACTACTATTTTTCTTTCCCAGCACTTGTACTGTTCCTGAATGCAGTTGTGCGCGCTCAGTTCTATTCAATTACGAGACAGAGATTTGTGCCAAGATTTGTTTTCTACAACAAATCATCACTGTGAACTAAAGGCCAAAAGTCCATGTTTACCGCCACAATATCAATGCTGACCGCCACAGATTGATTTTCAAATTTTTTTTTACTAAGTCTATTTAAAATCGTATTTGATTGCACAGCACCGTAGCGCATTCGCGCAGCACATCCTCTCGCTCATCCCTCTCGCTCATCCCTCTCGCTCATCCCTCTCGCTGTCACTCACCCTCATTGAACACCGCTGCACAAATCTGTCAGACACGTTGCTGTCAATGTCGGAGACCCAGCTTAAAAAAGATATTAGCCAGCATGCAAGGAAAGCTAAGTTAGTTAGAATGCAGCCCCGCCACAGTTACACTGTCATTCTCTGGGAAACATTGGCTTTAACAATGATGCATACATGTACAAAAATGAGTTATGAAATAACAGTATGGTTTGGCCATGTCTTACTTAGTCTTGCTAAATATTCTGTGAGGTGATGAGTAAAAATTTTGATAGAAGTTTTCTTCTTTAAGGATATGACACAAGTCACGTTAGGATTCTTTGCTGAGCTTAAAGTAAGCCAAAGGTGACAGCTTGTGACTCTCCAAAACAATAAGTCAAAATCTTTCTTTTGTTTCATACAAACAGATGACATTCTTTAGACAGTGTTGCATGTGACTTGAATGACACACAACGTGACTTATTTTAACTTTTGCATAGTGTCGAACAATATCAAACAGAATTTTCATAACATGTATTTATTTGTGAAGAATAACTTTATTTGGACAAATGCCAGTAAGATTTAATCCCCACCAGGACGCACCGTTCAGATTTAACTTTGTATTGCTGTTGCCATTTTTCTCTACGACCAGGCTTTAACAAATATTGCTGCTTAAGACATCCTGAGTTTCCTGAAACCTTCTTCAACATTAAGAGTTGACCAGTTCACATGCATTCCCTTCACATTGATGAGACAATTGTAACATTTAAGTGACATCTTCTGTAGTTGAAGTTTATCACTCCAACACCACATTTTGAATCCCAGAGACGATGCCGAACAATCGCTACAGCAGCTGCACAGTTGATATAGTGACTGACACAGATGTTTTGTCATGCAGACACATACAGTACACTAAATACTGTGCACACAGTGGTTAGAATGCACATACTGTTAAGGACTAGAAGACACACACACAGACCTTTATGTAACCCTTAAATCGTGTCCTTGCCATCAGCTACCACTGGCTAATGTGTTGTGCTTGGAGGTGGTGAAATCTGGTCATAGATGCTGGCACTTGCCGCAGGTCACACATAAACACACACAGACACGCACAAATGTGCTAACTTGTCCCTGAGGGTGTGACAAGAGGACAGTGAATCAAAGGACGCTGAGAAACAGTCATCTCTGACACAGATTGACTCAGACACCCATGTTCTTCCTCAGAATAACCTTTACATCACACTGCTTCAGATGTTGGTTTGCATAGAGTATATATAGTCAGCAATGCAGTGACATGGAAACAAAGATAATTGCTGTGAAGAACTATTTTACAAATTACAAATACACTGTACCCACAGGCATCAGCTTTGCATGTCTGTATTGAGAACCCATTTGAATTTCCTCATATTTAAATGACTTGATTGTGTTTCATTGTTCCCTTCATTTGGACCCACTCTTCTCACTAGACTGTGTGTCAAAATGTGATGTTTAATTACCGTACCTCCACCACATTCCCCATCCAGTGACCTTCAGGTGTACAGCAGAGAACGATGCTGTTTAGTTGTTGATATGTGGGTTGATAAAAAATGGTCCCATTTTGTCCCTGAAACCAATTATTTGCCTCCCCTTTGAATAATTGTACAATGTTGGTTAAGGTCACAGCTAGACAACTTCAATTTCTCATGACTCAATTTTACTTTGACTCTATACCCGCAGCATTATCATTACAAATAATAACTGAAGGTAAACAAGCATATAACTCTCTATAGCTGTCCTTTTGAAGTCCTTGAGAATCCACGCAGACTCACTTGATGGAAGCAAAACCACATTGTATGCACACACACGCATACAAAAATAGCAAACCAATTTTCAAGCTACAGATATATTTTTCCATCAGCTTATTGTGGAACAAACAGTTGAACGGTGAAGAAAAATGCTCCAGGGAGTTCAGTTTGCCATTCATGTGTCCTATCTGTGCTGAAAGTGCTGGTGTAGATATTGCACCACCCCACCCCCATCACCCCTACTCCTTTATCCAAATGTGTAGAAAGACGCAAGGTGGTGCAGACATCAGCAGTTTAGTGAATCTCTGCATGCAGTGAGAAAAAGGAGGACCTGAGGGAAAAGGTCAAAGCAATATAAATTTGACATGTAGATAGGAAGGGCTTTTTCACCTTCTGGGGGTGTGGATATTCTGTGCCACGGTTTTGCACATTACAGAGCTGTGTGCTCTGCGCAAAATACTTTCTTTCTCCCAAGTATAAACCTCTGTTTTTGTGTTTTTTTTGCTATTGCTGCATTTCATTTCACAAGTTTAACATTACCTTAACATACATTATGTACAAATTAATGATGGAAACCTATTTACTAGGTAAACAACTGAAGTTTGACTTTGCTACAGTTTGATTAATGCAGGTTCAGAAAAGCTGCTGAGTTGCAGAAATACTGCAAGTTGCAGGATACTATTTTTCTTCCTAAATACAGAAGAAACACTCATGTATTGTGAGTCAGCATTTCAAAAAGTCAAATAGGCTAGCGCGCACAAAATCATATGGAATTACTACTTTGTGTGCATGAATTTGTAATTTGTATTGAGGCTCCAGACTAACCTTTTCCACCACCATCCTAAACTGTTCTAAAGTGAATAAACCAAATCAATATGTTGTTTCTTTACTTTGTTTGTATCATCTATACTGGGTAGTTCTACTGGCTTAATAAAAACACCATAAAAATGTTGAGGAAATAAATGATATTTATTTTGCTCCATTCACAGAAATAGTTTTAAACAGTGAAATTATAATGTCTCATAAAATACAATCAAGAAAATATTAATAGGACAAAGAATTAAGCAACACAGAAATTGGGAAAAATTTGGTGTCTCAGTCTCCGTTGTCTCCATCTTTCTACTGAGGTCTTTGTGCCCTGAAACCACTACTCCACCAATTGGTCACAGCTTTAACTGAGTCATAGTGTTTTGCAGGAGGGCCATGAACAGAGATTCACAGGAGGCAGATAAGCATGTTGTTGGACAGGCGGGACCTCCAGTCTGACTTGATCCCCTGTCATGCTGGAGAAGCCCGCTCACAGCGAGAGGAGCTCACGGGGAGAATGAGGCTGATCTCTGCGACCACCTGCATGTGCTAGACTAGAAAAGGCCGTCCCTTCCAATGGCACCTTGAATCAGCCTCTGCCATGGCACGTGGGAATTCAAGTGCCTGTAGTGATGGGCACTGCAAATCTTAAGTTCAAGCAACTCTTGCTTAGCTGCCGCAATAAATTCAAAATCCTCACATGTCTCAAATACTGGACAGAAATGCTCCATGACGGCACTCATCTCAGCTGTGCCAAATGTTGTCAGATTGATGTTGTCTTCTGGCCAGAGTAAGGATATTTGAGTAATAATAATCACAAATATGTGTCAGTGACAAATATGATTTTTCGCCTGACATTTGTCTCTTGATGCCAAATCTATAAAAAATTGTTTGTAGTGCCAATTTCATTACAGAAGTTATCTCATTGCTCTTTTCATATAGAGCAGGTCTAGTGTAATATTTACAGATACCAAACCCATTCTCACCATGAGCAAGCATGAGCTGGCGACAACAACGAGAAGAAATGATTTTTAACAGGCAGAAACTTGCAGAAAGCGACAAAGGGAGAGGGATGAGAATGCACAAAACTCAGGGAGAGGCAAGCAGTTGATTTAAGTAACATTGCATGTATGGAATCAGAATGTATACAAATAGAGATGAAGAGGAGGAGAGTGGAGGTCAGTGCATCATGGGAGGTCTCCTGGCATTCTAGGCCTATAGCAGCATAACTAAGGGCTGGGTCAGAGCTCACCTGAGCCAGCCTTAACCACAGAGGAAAGTCTTAATCCTAGTCTTAAAAGTGGCGTCTGCACAACCAAATGTAGCATTCAAACTGTATGATAAAGAGCGTTGAGGATAGAAGGACAGATGGTGATGAATAAGATCATATTATTTTAGGGGATCCATTTATTATAAGAAGGCACCACTATACTGAAACGCAGCTGCACTGCAACACTTTACTAATTACTTATACATGGGCACAAGGCATTTATTAATACCTACCGGGCTTCAAATAATTTGAGGTGTCAAAAGTGTAATAAATTTATGATTGTAGGAGAATTTTTTTCTGTTTATAAATAACGTGGGTGAAAGGCACCACATTTGAACTCAGGCCAAAAATCTACTTTAGTGGGTGATAATAAATCATGATTATTAAGATTGAAAGTTCATTCTTGACCATGGCAACAAAAGTTAACAAAACAATCTCACAACTAAGTTGCTGTAGTAGCTGTTCTGGAGCTTTTCTGTGTGTGTGTGTTTTCCCCCTGACAGTTATGTAAAATTACAGCCAACATAGACAAGTTCCTAAAATCCTTAAAGTGCAATGAAAATAAGAATTTGAACATCTACAGTCCCAAGACATAGTCCATCTGCTGATATAGATTATTGCTTCGGATAAATTAATTCCTTCATACATGCTGCCGCCCTTTAGTACAAAAACAACTAACTAAAGTCATGTTTTTCAGATCTGCTTATAATATTAGTTATTTTCATAGTTGCAACATATTTGAAATATTGCATATTGTAATTTGACTTACCTATTTTTGCAAATGCTCAGAAGTCCCCAGGGTCCACTGTGAGGACAGAGAATCTTGTATACAAATGTGTTTAAAGGTCAAATGAGTAGGATTTGTTGGCCCCTCCTCCCCCGCTCAGTGAGCGAGGGGGAGCGGTGTGAGAACAAAGCAGGGAAACGGAGAAATGTTTAAAGTGGTGGTATTATGCTTTTTGGTTCTTTCCCTCTCCTTTATTGAGTTATATATCATTTTGTGCATGTAACAGGTTTACACAGTGAAAAAGCCCAAAGTCCCGACCAAAGGGAGTTCCCATCTCCCACAGAAAGCTCTGCTCTGAACCGCTTGAAAATGGCTCGTTCGTAGTCCAGCCCTTCACTTCCTTTACTTGACATGTCACAATGAATACGCGTCATAAAGCTTGCCAAGCGGCTGGTGGGTCAGGCACGCCCTCAAACCAAGCTAGTCTGAGCAGAGGCCCTTTGGCTCAGCTCGCCTTTTTTTGGGTTTCTATTGTAGAAATGTTGTACCTGCTTCCAGGTACTTTTTTTCGTATCACCTCACCTCCGTAGAGGTTCCAAGCGAGCTGAGGGGTACTAAAATGTAACCTGAAAACACGACAGACTGCTGATTGGTCAGAGAGAATATTCACTATTCACTGCATAATCATTGCACCAGACAGAGGCCAGCAACAGAAAGTTTTATATTTTGTATTTTTTTAGTTTTCGTGTGGAATTTCATCACTAAATCCACCTCTGAGAAGTTTTGAGGTGAGAAATCAGCTGTGTAGATTTCGAATATTGACAATTTTAAGAGAAGTGATGGCGGAAAAAAATGTGCTTGAATATTTTCGGAGTTGAGGAGCTCCGCAAGTGGCAGCGGGGGAAGCCTGCGGCGACCCGCGGGAGGAGCGTGTGAGGCCGACCAGCCGCCCGCTCACAGAGCCCTCTGCTCCCACAGTCACACAGACCGCTGCAGCAACAACGGCAGAGGAAAACACAGCTGGAAGGTTTTCATACCGCTTATATGTCTTTACATTCTGAGGAATATTCAAATGTTTTAACCGTAGACTGTAAATTAAGAGCTGTGTGGATCGCGAGTGTGTGTGTCGCATTGAACATTACGTTGGGGCCATTGTGTGTGGCGTCGCTATGATAACAAGCTACGTACTGTCTCTGGGTTCTATCTGCAATGGAAAACGGAGCAGGGCCGAGTAGAGTCGAGTCTATCAATTTGCGCTATGGAAGCATTTTTGGCAAGGCAGCATAGATCGTCAGAACATCGGCAATAGTTCAACGTTTAGTCCTGATGGTAAGATGTGGAACAATGATGTTGTGTGGTTGTGGACTGGTAACTTATACCATCTGCTAGGTTACGGTCGCAGTCTGAAGCCTTTGATTTGGATCACACCACCTTGTTTCTTACAACCTGCCCTTCTCTGCCTCTGATTGGCTAGTAGTCGTTACCTAGGAACTGCGCATGTGCAACTCCCAACAAAGATATGGTACAAGTAAGATGCATCACTCTGTAGCTCAAGAGCGGAGCGTACAACAGACAGGCTGAAAAGAGGAGCTGCAGCAATGTGTAGAATGAGAAAAATATGGTGTTTTTTGAAAATTAAACCATGTAAACCTGTTCTGGTACAACACCTAATTAAGATTTTAAACCTGAAAATGAGCATAATACCACCCCTTTAATTTCTGATTGTTTCGTAGCGGTTACGTTCTGAAGCACAAAGAAACACGGCCACACCTTCACACAATCCTGGGGGAAGGATTGTTTGTGACCGCAGCGCACGCTCCATCGTGTGTGTGTGTGTGTGTGTGTGTGGTGGGGGGGGGGCTCAGTCAAAAAGACACACCTGCAGCTCTTTATACAGCCATGACACAAACACAAAAGGAGCAGAGGAGAGAGACAGAGACATTAACCTGCACTCTGTCAGTGGCTGGGGCTACACTCCCACTGCTGCTGCCAGAGAGCAGGGTCTCTTCCAGTATTGATGATTGAAAGGGATTATTTTTATGGTCTATACATTTTTTTCTTTAGGAAAATCATACTCATTCTACCTTTTTATAAGAAATTATTTCTTAATCCTTACTGATGTAAATGTGACTGTGAATCGCGATATTGATTTTGGTTCTGCATTAAATGGATCTTGTGGCAAGTTAATTGTTGTTAACTAACAGCTCAGAAACAAGAAACACTAAGTGCTGCATGCTCAAACAGACCCACACACTGCTGGTAGCGAAATATTTATTCACACATTCCCACTGACAGGGAGATGTTAATGGGAAGGGACAGCCTCCCCTAGACGCCAGTCAATCAGCATGTCCTCACACTCTAAGACCGCCTTCACATGCGACAGACTTGGTGTGTGTTTCAGTCCGTGAAGTCCCGTGTCATAACTGGCGTTCGTGTCAGTCTTTGTGTGCAAATAGCCATGTCTGTAATTGTTTTGATGAAAGCCCTGCAATGATGGAACAACGCAAAACGCCAAAGTCATGCTGAACACAGGATGGGATTTCTCTCCATCAGTCTATCTCTAACTTTCTATATCTTCCTTGTGTCCATAACACACAGAACAGGCATGTAGAAATAATTTCTGTATTGAAACATGCATCATGTGTATTGATTCATCTGAACAAAAGGAAAAAAGAGCGTAACTAGTGGATGAATGGATGAAGTGCATATGTTGTAACTGGTGTGTATGTGAGTGTTAGAGAGTGACAGAAACAGAATGAGGGAGAAAAAACATGTTTTGGTCTCCTGCAAACCTCTCAGGGAATTTAAGGAGAACAAGGGGTCTAGGTTTCTTCCAGTAATTGTGGGCAGAATTATGAGAGCATGTTGGTGTTAAGCTCTTAAGTTCTTCTGTGAATGGTTTAATCAGAACAAAAAATCCAAGTGTAAAAAAGAAAAAAACAACAAGTCGGGCACATAACCCCCCATAAAAAAAAAAAACAAGGTACAATTTTTAGTTTTAGGTTTTTTTTACTGATAAAATGTTTTAGAAGTGCTAGCCTAGTAGGTGGATTTTCTTACTTTTGGACAAAGCCAGACTTGCAGTACTCACTGTTTCCAGTCTTTGTGTTAAGATAACCTACCAGGCAGCTGGGATTAGCCTCAAAAGTTGCATACAGATATAAAAGTGCTACCAATCCCCTTATGCAACTCCCGGAGAGAAACCGAACAAGCGTATTTCACAAAATGTTGAACTGTTTCGTTAAGACAACGAAAAGCACTTGGGTACAGTTAAGGAAAGATTATGGCCATGGTTAAAGGAAAAGTTTGACATTTTGGGAAATATGCTTATTCGCTTTCTTGCCGAGAGTTAGATTGAAGATAGAAGATTGATGCCACACTGTCTGGATGTTAAATATGAAGCTGCAGCCTGCAGCGGGTTAGCTTAGCTGCTGTAACGAAACAGCTGGCCTCGCTCGGTCCTAAGGTAACAAAATCCACAAGCAGCTCTGTAGCTCACTAATTAACACATTTGTAAAAAAGGATAAGTTGTGTTTGTGATCCTGAAGCCAGGCATCTAGCGGGGACTCCGGGAAGTTTACTGCTCCTGGTCATGAAGTAGTCCAGCATGTCATCCCCTGTAAAACCACACAGAGTCATTTTTACACTTGAAAAAGTGATCACTGAATTCATGTCACACTACTTACATTTCTAACAGCAGAAAATGTTTCAACAGTTGGGATGTGTGTCATTGCATATGGGAAAGTGTGTACTCTGTTAACAGACTCTTGCTGTGTGGGAGACCAGTGCGTCTAGCTGCCGCAGGATGTTGTCACTTCAAATAATGACATATTTGTACACTACCCTGAATTATATGAACATCACGCTTCTTCTTTCATTAGCAGAAAATGTTGCCAGTGAGTATGTATTATTAGGTGCCCTATAAACATTGTTTGTAGGAAACGGGTTGCAACTGGAACTACTGTAGGATCCAATTGTATGTGGTTGGGGAGGAAGCATAAAAGGATAAATGGAACAAAATAGAGTTAAGAAAGGTGAGCAAGAAGTAAGGATATAAACTTAAAAATGATAGCTAAGGGAGGAAGGCAGTAAATAGATAATAGAGGAGAAAAGGCTGGATAACTTGGCATTGTGTTTCTTTGTGAGCCTCATATTTCCCCCCTCTGTACACCCACATTTCCCCTTCCTGCCTTATTTATCCCGTATCTCCGTCCTTCCTCTCCATTCTCCCTTCCTTCCCCCTCTAGAGCAGATCTGAGTAGCTCTGACTTTTTCTCCTTCCAATCCCGGCTTTCATCTCTTTTGGTCACCTTGCGTCCCGCTGCCTCTCACCTCAACTTCTAACCCGCTCACCATGCCTCCATCCGTCCTTTTACTTCAGCCAGCTTCCGTTCTCTGCGTCCTCCCTTCCGATCTCGTTCTCCTTCAGCGCCAGCCTCCGTCCTCCTTTTTCCTCCAAGCCTTTTGTTGTTTACCCCTTCCATGTTCTGTAGCTTTCCCACAACCTTTTGTTCGGTTCTGTCCCTCCCACTTTTCACCTATCTCTCTATCTCTGCCTCCTTCCCTCTGTGCAACAGATCTTTCTCTGCAGGTCTTTGTACACCTGAAAGCACACTACCATCTGCTCAATGCATCTCTTCCTTTGCCTTACATCTTTTAGTATCATATCCAGCTCCTCTCTTATTTTCTCTCTGCTCTTCTCCAGAGTTTCCTCTGAATCCATTTAAACGTATCAGTATGCCCTTTAGGAAACACACTTTAGAACAAGTGAAAGATAAGATGACATGATTTTTCACTATTTTGTAGGTTATGTGTATTTTTCAATAAATGGGTTATATTATTTGTATGTCTGATTTAACATCCCCAACAGAAAGAAATACACGAAAGTCATTTTGCCATTTTATTTGATTTTTTGACTCAGAAAATGATCCTTACATAAATAATTGGTCAGAGATATATCAGTATGTTCAGTACCTCTCTGATCTGCTGATGACTAGAATCAGCTTGATCTGCCATTACCAGGGCCGATGAGTCTCACATATCTGATTCTCTGCCGGTCAAATTTACACACATGCTGCGCCACACGATGATTCACATCCCATGCAGAGCAGTTCAGACATTAACCAACTATTGTTGCATCCACGCAAACCTACCGATGCTAAAACATGTCAGTGTGGAACTTGACATGATGTGGACCTTGGAACTTTAACTTCACTAAAATGAATCGTGTTTTCCCACACAGACTTTACTTGGGCTGACTGGCCAGGTATATGAACGGTCGCCAAAGTGAGCTACATTTTCCCATTTCAGCAGAGAGAGAGAGAGACGTTATCTGGTGTTGCCTTAGAAGACGATATTTGATATTTTCAAGCACGGACCAGGTAAATCAACAGCGAACACACCTTTTGGTCCCGATGACATTCAATATCATGTTAATCTTGTTTGCTTTAATAGGCAATATCATTAACAACAAGCCTCCTCCACACGCAGCTGACTCGCTGCTGTGAAAACAGAATTACGCGTAAAAAAACTGTGATTTGTGTTTTTTGCGTGACTGCTGACAAAGAAAGTCAACCGACTAGACACATACAGGGAGAGAGGAACATAAAGAGACAGATGTGTTAGGTGTGTGTGTATGTCTGAAGGGAAAAGCAAAGTGAGCAGATTAAAGAGCCAATAGTTTGTGAGTTAAATAAAATACTAACAAGGAGGTCACTCTGTATATTTTTGGAAAAGCTCTGTCCAGTAGCCTAACCTGACACACTTTCTTTGAGAGTCAGAGAAGGCCCTGTCATCTGGTGCAGTTTTGGAGAAAATACAAAAGTTATTTAATAGTCAGTGTTTTATTATGAAAATACAGTTGAGTGGACTCGAATGAAAGAATAACTAATGCTTGATATGGTGCCAGTATTTAATAGTTCATTAAAATGAAATAGGCTTGAATGGCATCTACTTTTGCATACCGTCATACAGAGATGCTCACAAGTCTTTGAGCTAGAGTCCAAGTCAAGTCTCAAGTCCCTCGTGGTTATTACAAATGTTGTAACACCTGCTGCGTTCAATCCAGGTTGCTAATAAAACTTCATAGCTATAAGGAATAGCTACTGTTAACCTGTTTTTCATTTACAGAGCACAACCATGTAATGTGCAATGCAATTAATGACAGCTTATTAAATACTATAAGTCAATAAAACTGTGATGTTGCTTAATCAAAAATAAATCTGTAACCTGTTTTTAACTTCCAGAGCACAACCATGTAATGTGCAATACAGTTAATGACAGCTTATAAACTACTGTAAGTCAACACAACCTGCAGACTCTCAAACCAGTGTAATGTTAGGCTATAACTAAATAAAACTGTAAGGTTAGACTACATGATCAACAATAAACCTGTAACCTCTTTCCAGCCAACGGCAACAATTAACGTGATGGCAGCCAGCGGGACGTAAATGATTAAGTAATGTTACTCAACCACCTCAAGTTTGGCAAGTAAACAAACACTTGTTCATCTTTTCATAACGAATGACAGTCGGAGTAAACATCTCAGGTCGTAGCTGAAGCAAGAAGCAAGCTAACGTTAGATGGGCAATGCTGAGCTAAACATGTTTACTAACCACATATTTGCGTTCAGAGCTTCTTTGTTTGGGTTTTGTTGTATGAAGTTTTAAAGCTAAAGTTTATGATGAATGTCTCAGCAGCTGCCGCTGTTTGTTGTCCTCTCTCCCGTGCGGCTGAGCGCAGCAGAGGTTGCGTGTTACGTAGGCAGGTTATAGGTAACGGAGGGAGGGAATAACGGCAGGCTCATCAGATGTTTCTAAAAAATAAACATTGTTCATGAGTCCTCGAGTCCGAGTTGAGTCTGAAGTCTTTTGAGTAGGAGCCTCAAGTCGAGTCTGAAGTCACTGTGTGTCCGACTTAAATTGCACTTGAGTCCGAGTCTCTAACTCAAGTCCCCATCTCTGCCTTCATACCTTCCTGACATTTACACTGCAGTATATATGATATATGACCGTATTTGAGTGAAAAACTAGCCCTATTGTACTGTTATAATATGCAGTTAGAGTAATTAAACAAATCTCGCTGGGTTTAAATTCTTATGGCCCATAGAGTAATGAACAGATTGGCAATAAGCACCCTTCTTCCATAGATTCTTGCTGGAGGACGGTGACACTTGGTGTGGCGTATACCAACATCAGTGGGCCGAACAGAGATGATGTAAGCCAAAATACTTCCAGTCAGGGTTAGACTTCCTGTCATTTTTCTTGTTTACTAATTCTGTAACGTTATCCCACCACTCGCAGTGGTTGCGTGCGTAGTAAGTGTGTGGTTGAGTGTGAGCGAGAGAGAGTGGATGTTTCTGCTCCACTGAATGCAGTGGAGCAGAGGAAAATGTGAGCAGGGAAGTTGAGCAGTAAATGTGCAGTGTAGCTTACAGTTAGTCAGTGAATAAAGGCTGCAGCTGAAACTCCTGTGTGAGTTATTTACCAGCTGCTGGAAAAGTGAAGGGGATGATTGCGTTATTAATGATGTCAGGCAGTGTCATGTGGCGCCGCCTATGTTGAGTGCGTACTCTACAATACCTCACCTTACCTGGATATAGCATCTCCATGTCAGTTTAAGATTTTTTTTGCTGTTTGCACTGTCTACTGTACATTTCCTTTTCTTTTTTTTCTGTTCATGTTTTTTTTGCTTTGTTTCGCTCATGCTGTGTTTGTATCTTTACAATATATGAAGGCCATTTGTGTTGTGAGTCACATCTCCTCTCCTGTTGAGGTACAGTCATTTCCTGTGAAAGGGATTAAAGGCATAGAAGAACATAAGAACATTCATGTCAGGTACACTTGCTGTGTCTTGGCATTCACTCCCCTGAGAGAGTGTGTGTGTGTGTGTGTGTGTTTGATTGCATATGGGAAGGTGTTTACTGTGTTAACAGACGGTTTCTGTGTGGGAGACCACTATGTATGGCTGCAGTAGGATGTTGTCACATCAAATGATGTAAAGGTACTGAAAAGAAGGTAGTCACCTTTGTGTGTTAAGACCTAAGTGGGAGTTTGGCACCTGTGTTCTCTCTGGAAGGACAGAAACACCAACGCATGTCAAATTGTACAAGGACAATACATGAACTATAGGATCCGGAGCAATGCTGTTCCTGTGTGTTTATGTGTGTGTCTGTGTGTGTGTGTGTGCTCACTCTTGTGTGTCTAGCTTTGTGAGGATCTATGAAGACATTTTTGGAAAGTGAGGGCATGTTTGCTGGTTCTCACTTCTTAAAGGGCTTTATAAGTTTTAAAGGTATTTTTACACCTGGGCCCTATTTTCACATATTCACTCCTGTCTCCAACTCTGACTCACATCTCCACCGTTGTCTTGCTGCAACAACTCGACTCTCACGAGATTTCAGAGCAAGAATTTTCCTTGAGTGAGACTTCTCTTTCTGGTTAAATACAAAGGGTGCCACTCGGTGTGGTGGCAGAAAATTGATCTATCTTATAATTCATGGTGATAATTGTATATCTACCACTGTGTGCTTATAGTCACCTTCCCTGATGTTATACTGTCCACTAGGACATGCCAGGGTTTATGTGTGTGTATGAACATCTGTCAAATTGTTATGTCTAATGCCTCTCCATTGCTGTGGGAAGCGGAGTTTTCAAGGTCACAGTGTTAGGGAATACTCTCCCTGCTTTAAATGTTTTGTTTGTCCTCTGCTCAGGGCCAGATGTCTGATACTGCCCTAGGTGGTGGACATCTACCCCAGCTGAATCTTTTGTAGCACTTCCTTGATTTTTTCTTCCTTCAATAAATACAGAAAGACAACAGTTTGCTGTAACCCATTTATTTGTTCAGTTCTGCACCTGGAGATATACAATTTCCACAACACTGGGAGTCACTCTTAGGGAACTTTTCTATGATGTTGTTAGACACCTCGTATAACAGTCTGAGCTTGTCAGTGCCAAGAAGAAGAACTTTTTGTTGGACTTAATTTTGATAGACACAATTGCTCCAAAGGAATACATTGCAGCCACTGCAGCTGGTTCGTGGCTGCGGGCTGAAGCAGTCTACTGCACAGATTCCAAAACTTCTTGTACCTACTAGCTGTTTTGACCCCAAAATATGTGAAACAGGTTTAAAAATACCGTAAAAACAGTAGAAATTTCTTTTCTGTCATTTATTTTGATATATGTAAACATTCAATGGGGCTTATTCACCATTATTCTTACTCTAACAGGTAAGGCACTTAAATATTGCGTTATAATCTGTAATAAAAAATAAATTATAGAAATAAATGACACATGTCAGTAATGCTCCATTGTATAATGCCTGAGGCTTTCGCTTATTTGTACAGAGCAGGCACTCTAGATAGACTAAAATATACACATGAGGGCACATTGTAGTGACCATATGCTTAAATCCTGAATTCGCCAAGATTGAGGATGGTCGCCAGTTTTTTCTACACATAGACTTTAGTTGGACCGAGCCACCCAAGTATATTTTTGACCCATTTTAACATTTTGCAGAGAAACACATTGAGCGTTAGCTATTACGTTACAAGACATGGACACTGGATATTTTACAAGCACGAACTGGTAAACACACCAGTGCAGATGTCATTTCTTATCTATCACAGTGGTGTCATTTTCGTTGGCTACGCTGTTAACAAGCCTCTGGATGTGGCCCACCTGCTACCGTCTTCTAGCTTTTCAAAAGGTAGAAAATTCAGTTTGTTAGACCATAAACCTGTAATGAGTAAAAAAAGACTTGACCATTTGAGGGCAACAGAAATAACAACTTTCAGCGTAGATATGATGAACTTGTTAGCAAAGAGTTGCTTATTTAGATGTCCAGCACTTACAGCGCGATATAAGCGCTGATTTGGAGTTCTTTCTAGCTAATTTGCTAACTGTGTTTGGTGATTCGAAGGCAGTGTACAATGGATAATTAGAGCATCGTCTCGGAGAAAAACAGCGCTATGAGAGAGAATCAAAACAAGAAAGCTCCAGGTCGGAGCTGAAACTTGCTATGAAGCTCTGTGAAGCTGAGGGAAGTTACAGATTTGTGTGATAATCCTCTGTAGGTTCGTCGTTTGATATTTTGCTATAAAAAAACAAAGTAAGTGGAAAACTGAAAAGAAGGTAGTCATAGAGGATTGAACAGTATAAAATAGAGAGTGAGAAGTAAAAACGGAAAAAATTGATGGGAAAAATAAGTTTACCTTGGCACTTTTCAGATTGTGGAAGGCTTTTGATTTTAGTAAAATATGTGTAAACATCCTTAGTCTGATAAAAATCAAACAGACTTAACATCAGCTGACCTCTACATCAATCAAGTCGAGGTGGCACACAGACAAGACCAAATTAATATTCCCTTAGAAACTGAAGTTCTTCCTTTCTTAAATATTCTCTTTACTTCAATATTCATTTTATAAGCCTTCTTATTTGATTTATTTGATTTCAAAAGCAAAACATGCATGCTTATTAGACAACACACAAAAGCTCTGCTCAAAAAGAAATAATTCATCGATCTCTTCACTCTTTGGACTTTACCACTTTGCTTACAGCACAGTGTCATTCGGAAGAAAAAAAAAGAAGAAGGATCTTCCTTTGCTTACTGGAATTTTAATCTCTTGAGGAGGCAAGAGCACACCCCATTTTGTGGGTGACGGAGTGTCAGGTTTAGATGGGTGTGAAGCGCTGAGTGAGAGTGCACACATCCATGCACACTGATTTACAAACACACATACACGTGGAAGAAGGGGTTAACTGTTTCACTGATATATTATTCATTTTATACACAAGAAGAAGACCTGACACACAGCTTCACATTTTATTTCCTGAAAATGGGACTTGTCACTTTGTTGCAGCTTCTCATCAAATTAGATTTTACTCTCATTACACGAAATATGAGGGGAACAAACTTCAGAGCTATATTGTCTTGTTTATTTTTAACGCATAGAAAACATTGGTACGTTGATGTTTTTGCATTCACTGCCAGTGTTTTTAAGTTACTATTCCTTTGTCAACTGCAGTTAAGGTTCAGAATTAATTTCTGATCTTAAGTCATCTGGGACAAGTCTGCTTATTGTCCCCAGAGTCAAACTGACATGTAGAGGCAGCATTCAGTTTTTATCAGGGCTGCACGATTTGGAGAAAGTCATGTTGCGATTATTGTGAACAATATTCGATTGCGATTATAACGAAGGTACTATGAGTGTACTTGCTTAATTATCAAGGAATGTGCGAAATATTGACATTCTGAAATGTGTATTTCTCAGCTTGAACAAAGTTAAACAATATGTATAACTGTAACTAGCAAAACAGATGTAAAACAGAACAAGGGGAGCGTGTTGCTCTACAGAGGAGGTGGCTAGAAGCTGCACATATTGGCGCACAGGCTCAGTGTACATCTGTCTAATGCCTGTCTCTATGGTCAACCTGGGGGAGGAACTGTACACGAGTGTATTAAATAAGTTTATGAGTATAATGTTTAGTTAATAGTATACTGTTAGTATAACAATAATATACTACATTCATTATAATTTCACATAATAGTATACTATTTTACTACTAGTCGAATATTAAATCCAGTTATAGCATGTTGAACAACTAAAGGCACAGATACAGCTAACGTTAAATGGCCAGGGAGCCAAACTCAGACCTTCCTTATCTTCTCTTCCCAGTTTTCTTCTGTCTTTCCACTTGGAAAGACAGAACCAGCATTTCTCCCAGTGTTCAGGTGGCGCGTCTGACTATGTTTTGAATGATTAGTGGCGGGGCCGGGAGAGGGGTTATGGTAGGTTGTTATCAGTGTTGGGGGTAACGCGTTACAAAGTAATGCATTACTGTAATCAGATTACTTTAGTCTGTAACGCAGTAATGTAACATGTTACAGTTGATAACTTGAGTGATCACATTACAGTTACAGTTATACGTCCCTTTCTGTTTGTGTAACACTTTTCCGACCTAACTTTTGATTCTAGTGCCGGTTCATGAGGACGTAGAAATTGCAGAGCTGCCAAAGAGGTCTTTCACGGTGTGGAGGTATTACTTCATATTGATTCCTGAAAGGACAGCGATACTTTCTAGTGCGTCTGTGGTGAGGCTCTTTAGCCTGGGCAGTCTTGTGCTGAGTCAGAAGAGGAACAGGTTGTCTGACAAACGATTTGAGAGAATCATGCCCAGGGTGCGAACTATGGGTGAGCTTAGCACCCCTTAGTAAGACATCAGCTCCCCCAAAAGCATGATTTGAGATATTTCTCTAAAATATTGACAGCGTGCATTATTGCCATTAATCTCTATATTTCTCTATCATCATGGATCATGCGTATGCGAGTGTCAGACTTCATTCAGCCAGAGGGAATGATTACTGAGTCGCTATTACATCTGATGCGCTGTGAACAGTTCGTAACCGTTCCCTCTGGCTGGATGAATATTAGTCTACGCATAAGTCTCGCACTACTGCAGCTGGGGGCTCTACGCAGCACCACACGACTTTCTAAATTCTTCTCTCTCGCGGAGAAAAGAACAGTTGCAGCTGTTGTGTGAATTGTAGCAAAATGGCTGCATATGATAATAATAATAGCCTACTTATTATTATTATTATAATAAGACATGCATGCCTGACACTTTCCCAGTTAGCCCCACAGTCTTCATGATTTAAAAAATAAATGTTTCCAATGAAATGTCCAAATAAGGTTTTAAGCATTATAGTACTTTACTGGAGCCTTGTTCTTCTCTTGACAAATGTTGGGCTGATGTTCACAACTTTGTTGTCAGCTTTGTAGTATTAAAGAGCGTAAAAGAGAGATCTTGTGTGTGGCCTTATTATAATAGGGACTTATGTTGATCTGAGCATATATGAGGTGTAATCTAAAAGTAATGTAACTACTAGTAAAATTAGTTACTTTCAGAAGTGAGTAATCAAGTAAAGTAAGGCATTACTTTTAAAAAAAAAACTAGTAAAGTGTAATCCATTACCTTTTTTGAGTAATACCCCAACACTGGTTGTTATCTTAAAAGTTACTTGCAGACTGCTCATAAATCATTTTTCTCATTGTACGTAGGCTTATCTGTTTTTAGGGGCACATGCAAGAGTCCGGCGTGGGCGGAGATAATGAGAAGCCTTCAGCCCACACAGAGAAGAGACTGTCACACACACTTTTACTGTTTTATTAAATCACACTCTTTTTGCGGTTATGTAATCAAACCGAATTGAATGGTTGCAGGCAGCCGTACTGCTTGTTGCTACCCGATGACACAGAGTTGTCACCGGGTAGTGCACCAGTGTAGTCAGTTCGGCTGTATGACAAAAATCTACCATGATCTTTACTAGAAAGGCTTTCATGGCAGCAGATGTAACGTAACCAGTAGTGGTGCAATGGCTCACAAAACTCAAGGTTCAAGGCCAGATTACTTTGATAGCGACAAAAAATAAATGAAAATTATAGCAGCTGTTGCTGAAACAGATCTCAGTCATGAGATCAGCATAAGTTACTCACATTATCATTTCTTCTTAAGGGATTTTGCCCACAGAATAAAAGTGTGAAAACTTGGCACTTTTAGTCTTTGCAGCAGTACTTTATGTCATGTTTAATTGAGAGCTTTTACTTTGAAAAGTTCTGAAGGAAATTCAAAAGAGTCTCTGGCTTGCTTAACACAACTCTGAAAAAGCCGTCAGAAAACGATTCCCTGAGTGAGAAAAGCAGGTATTTCCTCTGCCTGGAGATACTAGGGATGTAAAAATAAGCATCCATAGGTTGATGAGGACCAATCGCCGGGATGTACAGACTCCTGCGCATGCTTAATTGTGGTATGTAATATGATCTCTTCACAATCACAAACAAAGAAAAATACTAGCAGCAATTGAAAATTGAACACACAACCCTCCAAACGGGAGTCATGTGCACTAACAACTGAGCTAATCACACACACAGTAAATGCTGGAATATAAATAATCAATTGACGATGTTCTAGCCCGTCATCTAATGACTTGAAAAAAATGAATCCCAATGCCAGACTTATTGCCTTAACAGTTTTGTCCACCGCCCTTGTTCCATCATCATTAAACTTCACAGAGCAGCCACAATGCTCCCATACATGCGACTTAAATGATGCGGGAGGCTTTTTGTTCCTCCACTCCTCTGCTAGCATGGACTATCTGCTTTTTTCTTCTTCATTTGTGCTTTTTACAACACTACTTGTGTATTGATTCATTGTGATTCAGTAGGTCCCCTTCATGTGAACACATAACTGCTATTTTAAATAATCATATAAACCTTCATCACTTCAGAGGAAAACACAGCTTGCATGTGTCTTGTCTGTATCTTTTCACTGCAACTCTGCATTGTGATTTACAGAATTATGACCTTAGAAAGTAACAGTGGCACTAAGACAGTGTGATGGTTAAACTTTGTGATTAATCCGTATGCCAAACCTTGTAGGCAGTCCGCACTGTGATCCATTTCACCACTAGTAACCAGTACGACACTCACTCTAACTATCTGTCTCTCTCTCTCTTTCTCTCTCTCTTCTTTGCTTCAATTCACTTCAATTTTTCTACTGGTCAAGTTAATGGGTCTTTAACCTTGTGTCAATGAGCTAGGGGCTTTGGTGTGATCGCCCACACCATGACTGCTCCCTTCCCAATTAGGCAGAGATGCAGGCCAGAAGAAAGCTTCTCTCTCTCACGTGTGTGTGTGTGTGTGTGTGTGTGAGATCCTCAAACATAGCCTGAGGTGCCCACAATGAGTGCCATTATTGTCGTTAATGACAAAGATAATGGGATACAGACACACACATGCACACAAACACCACACACACTCTCTCTATCTGTCTCTTACTCTCTGTCTGTCTCTTAAAATCACCCTCCCAACCACAGATATAAACATAATAATGATTGTTATAATACACACAGATTCCCACAGGGGGCTTGTGAAGATAATACAATCAGGAGATTATTAGCATCACCAGTCTTGAAGCGATTAATTTTATCAAGAGATTGGTGATTTGATACAGTACAATTCCATTGTGTGTGGCTGATGTCTGAGAGATTGTATGAAGCCTGATATTAACTCTGATACATTATTAAAAGCTTTAGTCTTTTTGTTAGCAACTAGGGATCACAGTGACCTTACATGGACTACAAACCAGTTTATAGAACGTCTTATGGCCTTTTTGTCCAAATAGCCCCAGGAACCAAACTCAGGAACTGAATCAGAATCAGTGCTGTCGAGTTCCTTTTTTTGCGTTCTTGTTTGCATTTTCCCCGAGATTTTAAGGACCATGAAAATAAGCCAAATTAAACTAATAAAGGATTGATGTACATTTTGCACACAATAAGATATTGTGTTCAGAGTCTATATGTATAAGATAAAATGTTTTTCAAATGTACTCTTGTATCACTATTGAAAGAATTTTAGAAAGGTTCAAAAGGAGCACCAAAAACACCAGAGATGCTAGATTCTGCAAAGCATGACATGAGTCATATCCGGTTGTTATTTTTAAAAAATAATTATCTGATAAAGGTTTATTCCTCGTAGCCCACATAGCCCCTCTTTTTTGGTAGTTAGGAAATCAGCAGGACATCCCAAGTCCAAATATTGATATTGAAGTTTGATCTGTGGGCAAAGTTCAACATTGTGACTCCATCCGGATAGCCTCACATAAAAATGAACCACACGCCTGCTTTCTCTGTCGCTTGGAACAGCCACTAAAGTGCTTCATGTGTGAAGGAACAGGGTCACGAGCCTCTTGCCTACTGATTATGAACTCTATACACAGTGACTACACCGCAGCTAACAAAATGGAGTCCGCTAACACCAAAAAATAACCGGCTACACTTAACTTAAAACAACAAAAAAAATGTTTGTGCTGAAGCCAGTCAGCTGAATAAGAATCAGATCGACTTCAGACGAAAACACTGTCAACATGGAAAAAGGCATTTGAGTCATGGAGAGACCTCCACTCCGTTTTGGATATAGAAAATAACCCAGAGTTGGCTTTCATCTCCATCATTTTAGCCTGTAAGAAAGGTTGTAATGGTACAAAGCAAATGTGGAGCACAGTAGTTGCGGTAGTGGTTGCAGTGTGAAACCTCTATAGAAGCCACTGGCGCCTTTAAGCAAAAACGCAACTAAACTTCCTCAGCTCCTAGCAAGGTTACTTGACAAGTTGGAGGATAACAGTCTTTATACTGCCTTCGTACACTGTAAGATTATCTAGTTCCCTCTACCACGTGTGCTATCACCTTGATCTCCTGTACATTTCTCATATTCTGTCAGTGTTGACTGGCATACACACTTAAAATTCTTGTTAATTTCACTCATACAAAATGTGAAAAAGACATATTACATATCTGTCTGTTTGTGTACTGGGGTTTGTTTTTTGTGCAGATTGTCGAAAAGTGTTTGTTTGTGTGAGTTTTGGGGTTGGCATCTTGCACCAAATCCAACTTAAAGCTTTCCCCCCCTGCAGAGAGTGTGTTGGGAAGGGAAGAAAGAATGTGTGTGTGTGTGTGTTGTGGAGTCAGAGGAGGCGGGTTAGAAGGAAAAAGGAGGTGGGGTAGATAAGAAGGCATTATCTACCCTGCTCATTCTCTCTTTCACCAGCGGGGGGTGTGGCGCCTTATCCCTGCTTCCTGCTCGGTGGGTCGCCTTCACAGTCTGAGAGAAACTGATGGATGTCACGCAAACACACACACACACACACACACTCATTGTCACTTTCCCTCCCTCACATCCACACACAACATCACACATTTTCAAACAAATACATGTCTTCACTGGCACACAAACACTGGGACTGTGACTCTCACACAAACACTCTACTGACTCTGTTTCACATGCACACACACATACACACACACACGTCGGGGTCGGGGTGGATATTGCAAGCACAGACAGATCGCTTATTATCACACTGTAAAATTTCGAAGGCAAAACAAAACAAGAAGCAGTGGAAAAAGAGAAAGGAGGCGAGATGAAGGGAGGGAAGAGACTAATATGAAACAGAAAAGATTGCAAAAGAAAAAACAGAAGAGAGAAAAGGGGACACAAAGAGTGCAAAAATAGTCAAAAGGGTGTATCCAGGGATGAAAGGATATGAGGAAAATAGCAAGGCAGTGGGAAGAAAGCGAGTCTTTTTGCGTCCCTCTGCACTGGTCCTGGCCTTTAATTTCTCTCACAGCAGGGTCAAACTTATCAGCCTTCCTCTGAGAAAGAGTTTAATTGAGCACAGAGCTGTTATTGGTCACATATTCTTTAAACGTAACAGATTGATGATGGCTTTTGCAAGCAGGAGGCTTTTACATTATAAGAGAAGAATGGAGTCATAATGAAAACCAGGCCAAATTGTGGCAATCAGTGTAACATTTACAAAGGATGTGTGTAGGTGACAAATTATTCATATGAAAATGCCATCAATTTATTGTAAGATACAAGTCTTTTGTTTTGTTTCTAGTAATTTAATTCATTATTCAGTTACATTCAGGCATTGATGCCAGATTTTAATTTGAAGAAAATGTCATTATGTTACATAAATGTGATCTGAGCTAACACCTCCCACACCCAACTTTCAATGTGAGTCTTTTGATTTGTCCTTGAAGTGTGACACCTTCTGTACTTACTTTTAGTGTTTGTGTTTGTGTGTGTGTGTGTGTGCTGTGCGCGTGGGTGCGTCAGCCTTACTTATTAAAGTGTGTCTCTGCCACTCTGCACAGCAGCTCAGCACCCTAATTACACCAACCAACGTGCTTTTCATCTGTAGTAAATAAGATGGCTTGATCTGGGTTCCATAGGATTTTCACCCCTTTACAGTGACGATGATGATGCTTGATTTTATGTATTATTGTGTTTACTGTTGTATTTGTTTGTAAAGATACATATTTTTAGAGCAAAATCAGATTGTTGTGAAGCATTATGGGCATATGTGCATCTCAGTTTCATCAGTGGTGACATAATGTTGAACATCTTGACTGACTCATATGTTTCACAATACCGAAGGAGCTATATTTATGCACAAACTCAGGTCAAAAATCTGTATCAGCAGATTTGTAAACTCAGTCTTTTTAATAACTCTTGTTGTAAAGTGACTAAATAGAAAGAAGAGGGAATATCATTACTTCTATTTACTTTCTGGAGTCAGCTTGGCAGACTCGTTCCACACATACACAGTAGATCGCAGTAGCTGGTGTCCTGGTAACATAGTTGCCGGACGTGTGGTATGGTCATAAAAAAGAGGAGGCATGCGGACGTCTACACAGACCTACGCTTTACTCCCTTTGATGACAATTTTTTTGTCATGTGGACCCTCGCATACTCGTGGACTGATTCACAGAAAATAAAGAAAATAAAGAAAAGACAATAGTCTGGCTTTGTGAAACAGATTCATGTGATTTCAGTTGAGTGTATCAGTGTTCTGCACAGACAGTATCTGATTGCCTATAATAAAACAATCAAAAGTATTTGTAATAAGCAAAGCATACAATCAAAATAAATGGACAGCTGAATATCCAAATGTTTCCAGCTGTACTTGGAATGAGAGATGATTTCCACTCTTCCAGCTCGTAAACGGAGAGCAGATAATGAGCGAGTTGTAGAGACACCGGGCATCTGGAGCAAGCATATGGATACCTCTGTTAATGGTGAGCAGACAGTCCATAATCCCGCTGCCTTTCGATAGTGTTTTAGCAACAGCTGGAACCCAATAACCACGTGTTTTGAACTACAATGGTTAGAGAGTATAAGAGATGTGATGATTGATGTCCAAATGGTTTAAAGTCTGTGCCACTATGCCATGAACACACACACAGTTGCAATTACATAATACACATTATCTACCTGTCAATCCAGAAAGGGATTTTGAACAGTCATCAAGTTCTGCACAAAAGAAATTTACTAAAATACTTTTTATGTCAATTGAAAAGTTAAGTATTATGTAATTAGTCATTATGCTCATTTTCAGGTTCATAATTGTATTTAGAAGTTGTAATTGAATTTAAAAGAAAAAACACCATATTTGTCAATGCTCCATTTTAGCCTTGTGAAGCATCTCACTTCTATTCAATCTTTCTTGGGAGTTTACTCTGTTTTTTTTTTGTCTATGCTACTAATTGGACTAAACATTTTTTGCAACAATCCAGTATTGAGCAAGCCTGCAACTTAATACTTGCCACCAATTGCGCCCTGTCAGCGTATGTCCGCTACAGTGCTTGTTTTTGCCACTGGCAGGCTGAGATTGTTATTACAAGTGTCTGACTACAGTGTGGAAAGGATACTTACAGAGATAGGCTAGACCTTTGCTTAAAGAGAAAGACCCTTTTTGTTTAATCCGAACTAGTCATTTTACCTCTAGGCTACTGCAACCTCGGTCAGTTAGTTTATTTGTTGTTGTGTGACGGGTGTTTTTAACCCTTTAAAACACCAAAATCACACAATAATAGAAACAAGCAGACAAGGTAGATCATCATCTCCCCTGTTCTCCAAGGTAAAATCACTAATTTAGTTGAACGAGTCTGGTGGCTTTGACAAGAGTGATACAGCCAGTATTTCTGGTTATCTTACTCATTAAGAAAAGGTCTGCCTCTGTAGGGATCCATTCCATAATGTTGTCAGACATTTATAACAACAATCTGAGTTGCAAAAACAAGTACATTAGTGGACATAATTGCTTGCACAGATTACATTGCACTGTTTGAATGCTGCTGACCACAGTGCGCTGGCTCGCTCAAAATTAGATCAGCTTCAGTAAATGTTGTCTGTAGCACTCAAAACACGGGAAGATGGGTTCGCTCTCTCACACTCTCACTTGTCGCCGATGAATGTACTGTGTACAGGGTCGCTTGGGGGATGGAGTGAATCCCAGCTGATATTCGGCGAAAGGCAGACTACAACCTGGACAGGTCGCCAGTCAATGGCAAGGCGGGAAGGCAGGGTCCGGGTCGAAAAATACTGAAGTGACCTTTTATAAGTTCTTAAATTGTTGAAAAATGTTTTGTACTTCAAGTAAGTTCTACAACAGTGACTAAAAACGCGGTTTGAGTGGTCCGTAGACAAGAAAAGCACAATAAATACATTTACCATTTAGTATATATGACCTTAATTAGGCCTAGTTGTTTTTCTAAACAAAATGTTGTTGCTAAGCCATAGAGGTTGTCTCCAAAGAAATTCACAGCACATGTAATTATGACCGAGAAAGGTTTTATTCAGAACAATTCTAAACATCATTAACAACAACATAAAAGTTATATAATGTTAGAGCATGGCCACAACTCTTTAAAAATGCAATTTGCATTCCAATGAATAAAACTCTCAGAATAGCCTGTAATTGAAACTAGCACCCACATGCATTGTGTTTTTAAACTATATTCTTGTTTGAGTTAATTAAAAGTTTATTGAAATGATAATTGTGAGCACATTTTGCAGAAGTTAGATGTCTGAGTATATGCTGTGTAATGTCAAACACAAACTTGTCAATGGAGCTGTCAAAGGATATCATCAGGCAGTCTTGCCTGATCAAGTCCACTTGATTGTATTTCATGCTTTTATTCATTCATTGAGCGCATTCACATAAAAGGGGTGGTGTTGGGAGCTAATGACTAATCGCAATTATGGATAAGTCTACAAGCAGCAGAACATCATATTTTACAAATGAAGAGCAAACTATAATATTATACAATTGTGAAGAAGTTAAACACATAATCCAGGCTAAAAGCAACTCAGCTGCAGCTGCCAAATGCAAGAAGGATAGCTGGCAAAAGATGTGTGAACTTAACAGGCTTATAATATCACTGCCCCATCATTAGAGTCTGAGCAGATTGGACTTCAGTTACATTTATGTATTCCATTAAATGAATATGTTGTTTGGATGTATTCTTGTGGAATACCTTGGTGGTATGTGAAGGCCTTGACAGATTTCAGAGGCTCTCCATGTACCGTCACTGGCTGTAGCTCTCTCATATTGTTGGAACACATTGGTGGTAGTTGATACAAAAGTTCATCTTCGAGATGTTAATGTTCAGTCCGAACAAATCTGCTGCCCATGAAAACTGGTGTACTATATGTTGCATGTCCTCAGCGTTAGCCATGAGAGCAGCATCATCTGCATAGAGCAGCTCCCGGATGCATTCCGGATGCTCTAAGTTGGGTTAAGATGAAAAGCTTGCCGTCTGTCCTAGTGCGAAAAAAGTTCCCCCTGTGCAGATGAAAGCCCATTGAATCTAGCTCAGCTGTGAGGTATAGCAAGAAAAGCATGGGGTGCAAGCACACATCCCTGTTTCACACCATGGTTAACTTCAAAGGCTTCACTGGGTTCCCCACCAATGAAGACTTGTCCTTTCATCCCTATGTGAAACTGCTTGATGATGTTGACAAGCTTCTCTGGGCATCCATAGATTCGTAAGACTTTCCAAAGAGTTTCTCGATCAACCGTGTCGAAGGCCTTTGAAAAGTCTACGAACACCACAAAGAGAGAATGATGTTGCTCCACTGCTTTCTCCTGTAGCTGCCGTAGAGTAAAAATCATGTCAGTGGTAGATCTCCCCGACCTAAAGCCACATTGACTCTCTGGTAAGACTTGCTCGGCGATATTTTTGAGCTGACTGAGTATCAGTGCATCCTTGAAGTCCTGAGGTACACACTCACACAACACAACAAGGCAGTTGTTAAAAGGTTTCAGGAGCTCCTCTCTGAGTACTCTTTCTTGAGCACCTCTGAGGGGATTCCATCTAGACCTGGTGCTCTGTGGCTTGCTGTGGCTTTCTCAAGCTCTTCCATAGTGATCTCACGGCAGAGGTCATCATGACTCTGGTGTCTCTTTAGCCATTTAGAGTGCATCTGGTTCAGCGGATCCTTGCTGATTTAGCAGATTACAGAAATGCTCTTACCATCTACTCTGAAACTCATGTATTTCAGTGTAGAGTTTTCCTCCATCTGCTGACTTGCCACTGCATTGCTCCTTGGACCATAGATGGTCTTTAGTCCTGTAAACAATCCATGATAGTCATGGTTGTCAGCCATGCTTTGCAGTTTTTCTGCCTGCCTACGCCACCAGTTGTTCTTTATTCGTCTCACCTCTCTCTGTACTTTGGCCTTCATCTCAGCAAAAGCAGCCTTACTCCTATTAGAGTTTTCCTGCAGATGTTGCTTATGCAGGAGGTGGTTTTCATCCAGCAGCTTCTGGATCTCGTCAACATGTTCCTGAATCTAGTCAGGTGTCCTACGCTGTGAGTGACCTAAGGTCATTTCTGCTGCAGAATAGACTGCCTTCTTCAGTGCTTGCCATTGTTCTTCTTTGTCCTCTGATCCTACTGTTTTGACTTTTGCACCATTTACTGCAGATGACACAGTTTCAGCCGTAATGGTCAGTCGAACACTTCGCCCCACGCATGACCTTGGTGCGCATGATATCATGAACCCCACTCCTATGGGTAACAATGTAGTCTAACAGATGGTAGTGTCCAGTGCGTGGGTGTTTCCATATGAAGAAGTTCTTATCTGGCTGGCTGAAGAAGGTGTTCGTGAGAAATAGCTCTTGTTGAGCACAGAAGTTAAGCAGGAGGTCTCTGTTGGTGTTCTTTCTACTTTTGCCAAACTTTCCAATGATTCCAGCATAGGTTTCACAGTCACTTCCCACCCTTGCATTGAAGTCACCCACAACTAACAGCTTATGTTGTGGGGGGACACTGCTTACAATCGTTTTCAGCTCCTGGTAGAAAGCCTCCTTTTCCTCATCTGGGTAGGTCATGGTTGGGGCATACACATTGACAAGGGTCAAATGCCTGTTGTTCTCAATTAGTGCACATATAACCATCATCCTCTCAGAGACAGATGTTGTCAGAGTTGTCAGCTTGATCTCGTTGTCGACAGCAAAGGCCACACCAGCGTCTATCCTTCCCTCTGTCTTCCCAACCCAGAAGAAGGTGAAGTTTTCCTCTTGCACCTGACCCTGACCCTCAACCCTGGTCTCTTGAAGGGCAGCAATGTTCACTTTATATCGATGTAGTTTTGCAATCTGAGCTGTTCTCCGCTCAGGTCTGGAAACTCCGTCTAGCATAGTGCGGACGTTCCATGACTCAACAATCAACTTTTTTCTGAGTACGCTTTTTTTATCCCACCTTTTCTAGGGGCTTCCCTTTCTGGGGTAGGCAATGCTAAAAAGGCCTCTCCAGATACTCACAGTGCTGCCTCAGCCCACTGGCGCTCAGGATTCAGTGTTGCTGTGACCATCAGCTTTGAGCTGTGTGCAAGTTTTCCACTATCAGCTCCCAGCTACTTCAGCCTGCTGGTGTTGCGTTCCCCTCATCGCCACAGGGCTTCCACATATGCCTCCAGTCAAGACGCCTTGGACAGTGAAAAAGGCAGTTGGCGTCGTACCCCCACCAGACTAAGATTAAAAGGCACTGAATAAGTGGTCACTCCAACTCACTTTCAAGAACTTGAAAAATCTGATTTATTTATTTAAGACAATATTTTAAGTCAAAAACATTTTTGTAAATCCACTTCATAAAGCAATGAAATAAAAAATCCATTCATGCCATAGTGGTATTTAGCCTGTATCTCAACCATAGCTTCAGTTCCTAACATTTACTGAAAACTCAGACATTACCTGTGCCCAAATATTAAAAGTTGTCACCAGTCTCTATAAAAGATAAAAACGCAACCCAAAGTTATAATAAACAAATAGATATTAAACTTAAACTTCAAATTTCAAAACCAGAATATATGCTAATAATATTCAGACTATCGGTGGTGTTAATTTAGGATTTTTTGTTTTTTACTCAACAACACTGAGTGAAAAGCAATGATTTGTGTCCACAAAGGAGAGGACAAAATAATAAGACTAATTAAGTGAGATGTAAAGGACATCTCACTTACAACCAACAACATTTCATTCATTTAGCTGACACTTTTATGCAAAGTGACTTACAATTGCTATACATGTCAGAGGTTGCACGCCTCTGGAGCAACGAGGGGTTAAGTGTCTTGCTCAAGGACACATTGGTGTCTCACAGTGGATTTGAACCTCTCACACCAAAGGCATGTGTCTTAACCACTGTTCCACACCACCCCAAAATGTTGTATCTTGTGTGGCATCAGCTTTTGATTTTACTTGTCTCCTTGACAAACCAATACTGCACAGTACATACAGCACATATATATAGTGTGAATAATTGATATTTAAGGAGAATAGACAACCCACTTTTCTGAGCTCTTTTGTATTTAAAACACAGATTATAACAGTTAGAGGCTGTTTTAAATAGGCCATATTACCTTTAACACGTCTGAGTTTTATTTGGAAATCCTCATCATTGTATTATTTGTATCTAATCTCATCATTTCACTTGTTTGATGTCTTGATATTAGCTGATCCAGAGAACTTAAATCAGAAATGTACTGTTCTGTGCCCAGTTGAACTGACATTTTTCAAAGCTTAAATTCTGTACTATTCCAGCTTTATACTATGAGGGAGGTCATTACCCACAGTGCGTTGACACACTGTGCTACAGTTCCAGGTTGACATATGTTACTATCAAAGCAGCCAAGCTAAAGTGGCTAGTACAGTTTATGACAGAGTTATACCCAGCAGACAGCTTTATGTCTGCTGTCATGTCTGCTACACTGTTATAACTTATGTCACGCCTATGACAGCTTAATGGCCTGTGCTGATGTATGGACTTCATATTGTGCTACAAGTCTTGATAACTTAAGTGATATTATCCCTGTACACTCAGCGTGAAGAGCATCGTTGCATGCTTTGAATGCACAATACATTTTGTATTCTGTGGAGAAGAGCCTTTGGCAATGCTCGCCCAGACATGGCCTGTTGTGTTTAGTGGCATTTTGTGCTGGGACACACATTTACAGCCACTCTCTGAGCTTTCCCTTGCCTTCTGTAAGTGTGTGCGTGGATGCGTGTGTGTCTGTGCACATGCGTGCCCTTCTGAAATGTAGCTGTCTGTCTTGCCTGAACTCCTTTCCTTCTCATTAAATTTGGGGGTTAAATTTGCATGTCCTCACCTTCAGAAAGAAGGTTATACATGTACTGAGGTGTTTCCTTTTGTGTGTGTGTGTGTGTGTGTGTGTGTGTGTGTGTGTGTGTGTGTGTGTGTGTGTGTGTGTGTGTGTGTGTGTGTGTGTGTGTGTGTGTGTGTGTGTGCGCTACACTGGCACATTTGTGAGAGAGAGAGAGTCCACGAAAAACACTTTACTGGTTCTTAAAATTACAGCACCAGAGAGAGTTTTATGCTTGGATGTAAAGTAGGGTTGAAACGGTACATGTATTCGTACCGGACCATTTCGGTACAGGACTTTCAAAACGGTGCACACACCAGCAGTCAACAAGAATGTGGCAAGTGAAATGATATCTAAGATGAAAAGCATAGTTAACTGTGTGTGGTCAACTGTTGTAACCCAAGGAAATCAATATGCTACTTTTGTACACTAAAAAGTCAAATGTGTTAACAGTACTTGCTTTGGAGTTTTTTTCTGTCAGTTGTGTTTAACTGATTATTCAATGGTTTAGATAGTTTATTTTAAACCACAGGACTGATTTGAACCTTGGTGTCATGTGGTCCTGGACACTGATAAAGTTAAGATCTGCACTACTCTCTACTCTGTATGGATGAGGCTCACTGTGTGTGTTGAATGTGCGGTCAGTGACCACTGCTGGCCCCTGTTTGACTGTCTCATCTTTAAACCTCAGCTTCATGAAGAACCTGTGCTCAGTATCTTCTCCACCTTCTTCACAGCGTCTTAACACACAAAAAGAGGCGAGTCAGCTTCCCCCAGCTCCCTGAAGATGAATTGTTTGATCATGTGTGGGTGGGACAATTTCTTCTCTGCAGTATTTGTTCTGAACTGACACTATTTATTAAAGACTTTACAGAAACATTAAGGTGTTCAGGATGTGACCCCATGGTTATATATATATCTACCTCAAATGCTAAAATAAGTGTATGGAAAGTGGTTGACTACATCTCTAAACAAAAGTTATGTGAGTAAATGTCTAAAAAGAAATAACTTAATTTGTGTTCCAAAAAGAAATAAGTTTTTGTCCAGCAGTCACTCTGTGAGAGCAGTTTTTTGGCTGAGTCATGCTCTCTCCATTCTGACTGTTACAAATGGATGTTTCTTGTGGGTATCTGTGGTACTCTTCCCAGAATATCTCATCTCATGTATTATCTGGTATCATTAAATTCCTGAACGCATGTCTTTTGACTCACCCTTCTGTCACTCAATCTTTCTTGCTCTGCCTCATTATCTTCCTCTCTTTTCTCTCTCTCTCTCTCTCTCCCTCATTTTCTCAATTTCTCTCACTGTCTCCTTTCCCCTCTTTGTCTGTCTACCCACTAAGCCGCAATATGTCTGCTTTTTCCGGAGTTTCATCGACCGGTAAGAGGAAACAAAATCATTAAAGGCCATGGTTTAAGCAAAATGCAGCAAGTACATAATCAGCGTGTGCCTTTTGTGCCTAATGCCTTAAATGTCAAGAGGGTGGAAAAACTGCAGTGAGAGAAAATAGGAACACAAGACAACAGCAAAAGCAATAAAATAAGGTTCTGTACTTGTGTAAAATGTGGTGAATATAATATTAGACCCTAATGCCATGTAATTGCTTATTAAACTCTAGGGAAAACTGTGTTAACCAGAATTCAAAGACACAGATTCAATTAGTTTTCCCTGAATAATGGCAATACTTCTTTTGTTTCAAGAAATATTTGCAACTGTTGGGCATGGATGATAAGTTATATGTGATTAAAATATGCCACTGACCATCATCTTCAAGGGACACAGGAATTTATGTAACAGCCATCCATCCATGAAATATATATCCATGCTGCTATACTATGTTTCATCACTGTTTTGCCATCCTTGAAGTTTTGTTAACTGTCAATGACATTTTCTTCTTAACTTGGAATCTCTCTTTTTGAAATAATCTGAGAGATATTTGTGCCCAAGGAGTGTTTTGCGTAGTAATTCATTCATCACTTAATTTTATCATAACACAGGCCTGGCCTACAAGAAAGAACAGTGTAAGTTTAGTCCATCTACTATTGTGTTGGTCAAAGTATACACTGATTTATTGCTTGTCCATTTTGAATAATACAGAATGTAAAGAGCTTAAAAATGAATCACATATTAAATCGCAATTGCAATATTGGTAAAAAAAAAATGCAATTAGATTATTTTCCAAAATCGTTCAGCCATAACCACAGTTGTATTATTGTCTGGCTTGTGGAGACATGGGTCAGGCAAAATGCACACACCTACTTGAGGATGATGGGGCTGAAGAAAGTACAAACAAAAGAGCTTATCAGACTGGTGAAGTGTGGAAGAAAGTAATAAGCAGAGAGCCACAGAGATGTTGTGTGCAGTGTCTCGGTGAGGGGGCAGGTAAGGTGATCCAGCCTAAGTAAGAGTTTATATGACGATAAGGGCAGGCAGTGTAGTTGTCCTGGTGACCTTTATATGTCTTTAGAGAGGGGACACGGTGTCGGCATGAGAGCTAGAGCAGTGGTGGCTGCGCTCTTCTCGTCTGTTGTCGCTACTCCTCATTCAGGCCACTAGCTGTGCTCCAGGTCCACAGGTGTGTGGGATTGTTGGTGCCTGGCCTTGGTGCTGAATTTGCACCAACAGAGCTGGTGGCTGCTGTCCAAGGTGCTGAATCTCTGGGGCCCTTGGAAATGGTGTGAGTCCTGTGACTTATTTTCAATTTTATTTTCATTTTCCACTGCTGTTTAAGGGTGGTTACGTTCGCAATTATGTTTGATAAGGCACACACACATTCAGTTAGTCTTATTTTAAACATCATCTTCGTCACTGTTGCTTCACAGATATTTGAGAAGTGCAAACATCACAAAATTATGCTTGTGTAGGTTACCTTCCACAGTAAATGACCTTCAGTCCACTACACCACTTCATCACCAGCTGCTCTTACCTATAACTGTATCTAGGTCAGATGGCTCATAGTAAGTCACCTCATGACTGTGATCGCCAGAGGAAAGGTAACTGATCACCATCCTCATTTCCCTCAACCCATCACATAGAGGTATCAGAGCTGATGGAAGCCTGCACAAGAGTAGGCAAATATTAACTTCTCTGAAAAAGTCAGGAGTCAGGCCTTCACTTTTCACACACACACACACACACACACACACACACACACACACACACACACACACACACACACACACACACACACACACACACACACACACACACACACACACATCATGAACAATGCATGTTTTTATTGTGTTGTTTTAAATGCTAATGCTATGACCACTGTTGACAAGGGATGGGTTTTACTACCCGATACCTTTGAGGTATTGACAGAAATAGCCCGGTATTGAGTGGTATCGAAATGGGGGGGACTATTTGTATGGTTTTGTTTGTTTGTTGTTCTTCTGTTTGCTTCTTTACAGTCATTAGTGTAGTTTAGTGACTTGTTTAGGCCGACTCCTTACTCGTATTCTACTTCTTACCATTGTCTTTGTGGAAAAGGTTTGCGAGTCAACACTAAGGGAGAAAGCACTCGCGGATAAAAGTTATTATCACTTTAATCACTTAAGGGTAGTGGTTTTGGTACTGGTAATTAAAGTCCACTTTAATTCGGAACTCATAACAGCAAATACATGGAAATGTATGAAAAACAGGTGAAATCCCCTTATTGGCTTATTTGCTCTGCCTGTTGCCATACATCTTTTATACATTGCTTATATCTTGTGGGTGATTTCATACCACATACCCATACACTCCACAGCTTTTAATATAATGCTCAGCTTGCTAATGTTACAACAACAACATGAATTGATATTAATGTTTTTATGGTTAATGTAAAGCTAACACAAACACTGGAGCACTTATGTAGAAGCAATGGGGCAGTGATGTTTTGCTTTTAAATTAGTTTGTCAATTTCTATTAAAAACAGAATAATAATATTAAAGCTCTTGAATTCATATTTATTTATTTATAAACACGGAAGCACGGAAGTACCAGAGCATAAGAGCATGCACTGCTTGTTGTTGACATTAGCATAAAAGTTTCAGAAATTATTTGAAATCTAATTATTTTGACACCCCTCTGCCTCAATGAACAGTAAATGCTCATACAAAAGCCAGGACAGAAGGATATCAGAGAAATAGTGCCACATCCACAATAAAATAACTGGTGCTAAATACACAGGATGCTGCAGAGTCAGCTTATATGTAGTTATGCAATAGCTTAAAAACAAGAAGCATAATCCAAAATTCAAATGTGTCACCTCCTCTTTCATTTTTGTTTACAAAACTGTTTTTTTTCGGTGGAGCAACTTAAACATACCACAGTGAACTAAAGCAACACATACTTTTTTAAAGTAGGAGTAATTTAAAAAAAAACGTTGTTTTTATGCTCCACTGACACCAATATGTATCTGTAATCACAAGCAGAAGAAAGTCAAGTCAGCCTAATTACAGGCCGTGTAATGAACCACCTGCTATAAGATTGTGTTGCCGAATGTTTATGAAGTAGGCCAGAAATGCTGGGCACTCATTGTATGTACCCCCACACACACAAGCACATCCTGTTTGCTACAAATTACACTCATACTCAGTTAGAATTTTAAACATCCACAGTACACAAAACACAGGCCTGCTTCAAACAAATTCACACGCATACAGAGCCGGCTGAACACAAATGTCCTTAAAATAAACTATGAGGTGACTGATAACTACATGAGCCAACGCTGGCAGCACAGTGTTTCTGTTGTCAGTGCTGGTCAACACATCCACACTTGTCATTTCAGTCATCCAGCTGTACATGCACAAACACACACCAATGCACAATGCACACACAAAAATTACCCTAAATTAAGCTGAAGAGATTAATAATTAAAGAGTAAATATCCATCCATGCCCACTGTGACCAGCCTTACACAGAAACACACACACACACACACACACACACACACTCTCACACTCACAAAGCTACCCATCTAACCTTTTATCTTCAGATGATGAATAGAGTGTGTGAAGGATTCTGTCTTAGACCACGCTGCCAATTTTCTCCTTCCGTAGCTTTAAAATCCTAACAGGTGTTTTTCAATTCATCATCCTGGATGCTGTCCACTCAACCGACAGAGCTTCTCACGCTTTAAAACACACGCATGAAATGATGGTTACACGCAGACAGACAGGCTAACACATACAGTAGGTAAAGATGCTGGGTCTGGCTGCCTAATTTTGCTGGCAACACTTAAGATGGGATTGTAAAGGTACACTTCTTCTCACCGTTCATTTTGAAATCAGATGTTCTCACTTCAGCTACAACAAAATAGATGATACAGGCCCCAAGCAATCCTCAGACACATGTCATATTGTAAATAAGATAAATGTTTGTTTTGGGTACAGTGATAAGGAAAGAAGGGCAGTAAGAAATGCATTAATTTGGACTGAACTTTGCACATAGCAGGATTGTTCATGTGGCACCCACATGTGCACTTTGGTGACTCTGATTCTCCTGGTCAATACAGTAGAAACCCACAGTGAGCAAATACATGCACACACACAATCTCATATTCATATTCCGGGAAAGATCTTTATGATATTGACCCTGCATCATTAACATATTGTCTCTGACACTTTAACACTCTCTCTCTCTTTCCATCACCCACTCAATCCCTCACTCAATAAAACTGAACACATATTTCAGTTGTTTGGAATCAAATGAAGCTGCAAAAACATGTGAGATGAGGTTAAAGAGAAAAAATAATCAAATTGTTCATGATCATAAGATGAGGCACATTGAAATTTTTCCAGCAGATATTTGTATTGATAGGCTAATGTTTTTTTATGCAGGAGTGAAATGAATTGTACAGATAAACCCCCACACACAAATAGAAACTTGCTAATGCAGACACACACTCACAGGAGGGACCTGTTGCTCACTACCATTTGCTAGACTTGTGCTTATGTCCTTGCCTACAGCGATATCAGTTTTGCCAGCTGAGCTTCACAGAGATGACAGTCCTACAGTAATATATATATATATATATATATATATATATATATATATATATATATATATATATATATGGTTGTGTGTTGTGTCTTTTTGTTTGTAGAGAGAGGGAGAGGCAGAGAAAGTGCAGTAAACAAAGACCTGTTTTCAAGGCTCTCAAACCCCTTGTGAAACTCAGCCTTTCCTAAATTGTAGTTTGTTCTCAGTTTGCACAGTTAATATGTAACTGGCAGAATGATGTTTGCAATGGTGGCAGAAGATGGTTTTTGCAGCTTGACACATTTTGAAAAACAATCTACAGTAATAAAACAATATACGAACATCCAAGTGAGCAAATCTGTAAGCTGAGTCTCTTGTCTCACTCTAGGAAGGAATAGTACACTGGTCTCCACAGGCTGGTGTAAAAATAAAGAGCACTTGGTTTTCTCAAGCTTCATTAGACTACTGTAACTCAGGCTATTAGCTGCTCTGCTGATTAATGCTCTAACCTGTGACTAAAAGCCAAGAGCACTGCAGCAGTGGCACAGCAAAATTAAATCACTGTTCGAGCTGTTTGAAGAGTGTGAGCGAGACATGCATATTCTGATTTGAGTGAGACTGCCAATTTGAACATGCAGTGGATGGTACAGGCACCTAATATAAGTTAGAATAAGTGGAACAGTGAGGTGGAACATCTCGTGATTCACAAACTAGAAAAAGTCTTTCCAGTTCAAACTAAATATTTGCATCTTAGGCGCAGAGCTCTACGCTAACTCGGTGTGCTCCTAAATGAAAAAAATATCAGCACAAACAAATTTAGGAGTACAGTGACTAATCCTCATATAACACAGAGTTTATTAACAAACCGTTTATTACATACGTATTTATACTGCGTGTGTGTGCTACTCGTCCTTGTGTGAAACCAGTGGAGGACTATGGAAGTGTAGACCCTGGCATCTGGGCACTCTGCATGGGCCTTGAAATATTGTCAAAGCTTTTTTAAAACACTGATCACTCAGTAGAGAAAACTCTTCTGTGATTGGTGCACTTTGGCGTGTGGAATGTGAATGCACTTGCAGTTTTTGAACAAGGGATGGATACACCATACACCAGCACCAAGTCTTTTATTTAATCTTTTATTCCCTCTGCAATCATTACCCTGAACAAACAAAAAGAGGCACTGTACTATAATCTGTTCAACAATGGCAATGTCTTTTAGTTTTGTCGTGTGTGTGTGTGTGTGTGTGTGTGTGTTTTGCAGATTGGTTTAAATTAGGGCTGAACAATTAATCATTTTGAAAAAGAAATTGTGATTTGAAAGAACACGATTAGCTAATCTTAAAGACGGCAGTTAAAATGTAGGTTAATTTTACAGCGCATTTGACCCGTTCTACAACATGCAGTTGTATGCATACAGTCATGCAGTTACAGATTCATTCCGTTGTCATCCTTGTGCGACAGACTTAAATTGTTTCTTTTTTGTCTGTTTTAAATGTGTTTGTCGATATATGATCAGGAGTGTGCACAGGGTGTTTTATTTTGAAAATCGACAGGATTCTATATATTCTGCGTCTGACTTCCTGCCCAGTTCATCTGCTCTGTGCTGCTTGTCACAGGTTCCATCAAAAATAGAATTTGCAGTGAATATTGACCTTAAGCTGAACTTCAAAAAAAAAAAAAACGCAATTCGAATCATAATCACAAAAAATAAATTTTTCATTAAGCCCTAGTTTAAATGTGTATTGTTTTAATGCTGAGCCTTGTAAAAGGAAATTTTTTGTTAGCCTGTGACAGACAATAAAGATATCTATCACCCACACAACCCACACCTACACTTTATGTTAACAAAATTATTGAACAATATTAATAACAATAACTTAGAATAGATGTAAAATAGATAGTATAATTTATAATAATAATAATAATAATAATAGTATAATTTAAAATTAAATAGAAAGGACAATGTTAATTTAATAGTATACTGTTAGTATAATTATGTTAATGATATAATAAAAGTTTTGTTATAATTTCATATAATCGTAATCTTTATAGCTTACCCCTAGTTTAATATTAATTCCAGTTATGGCTGTTTCATTTTTCTAGGTTGTTTGCATTCTAAATATTCTTGTGCATGAAAACGGTCTACACTGTGGTTGGTCTCTTATTTGTTAATGCAAAGTTCTAACTTGCCCCCTGTGGCAGACTTGTTCTGCCTCTCAGCAATTTTATCTTCCGTGTATGCACTAAATTTAAAAAAAAAGGAATAACATTCAGCTCATTTAGGCATCATTTAATTTAAATAATGTTGTCATTTAATGTTCAATATATTTACATAAAAACATTACATGCATGTTTGAATGCACAAAGGACCCATGTCTATCAATACATGTAGATTTAAGTTTTTACTTGCACACTGTGTTCATAGATTATATTTCCTGTAAGCACCTATCTATTTTTAGGGGCATATGGGAGTGAAATGGTCACACCTGTAGAGTCCAGAGTAGTGTTACTTTTGTCAGACGAAACTAAACAAAATATGTTTGTCAACGACCTTTTTTTCCGTGACTAAAACGAGATGATGACCAGCACGGCAACAATGTACTTAAACACTGACTGTGACTATATTAACATGCAATATTGTTGACGAAAAATGACGAGACTAAAATGTAATTTGTAAAAAAAACTTTAATAAAATCTCTTTAAAATCCCCCCCCGTGCTTTGAATGCTGGCTGACCGGGGTGATGCCAGGTGTGTGAGGAAAACGTTAAGCTGATGATACACAGAGCAAATTTTAGAATAAGGGTGCTGGACAATATTGAGTAAATATTAGGAATATAAAAACCCCTCTGATTGACCAAAATGCTGATGAAAATTATACTAATGAGTTACAGAAGAATAAAATGATGGTTTATGACTAAAACTAGACTGAAATACTTTTGATTTTCTTTTGATTAAAATCAAACTAAAATACCCAGACTTTTAGTCAACTAAAACTTGAAAAAAAGTATGCAGTGGACTAAATATGACAAAAACTAAAAAGGACATTTGACACAGGACTAAGACTAAATTTAAAATAAATACATTTTATTTAATTTTAATTTTAAATCAAATAAAACATATAACACTAGTCCTGAGGCAGTTATTTGTGAGTGCACAAAAAGACTGTTACCCTACTGGTGTTTCCCACAGAATGACAGCGTTAACTGCGGCGTGGGGGGTAGGCGTGCGTGCGTGCAGTCGATATTAACTAGCAGCTATGTACAGTTTGCTAGCCTCGACAACCCAGTTGTAACATACCTGTTCTTATTAGTTAGTTTCCTTACATGCTTGCTAATAACGTATTTGAAGGTGGTTCTCTGAAATTAATAGCAGTGTGTTGGACAGATTTGTGCAGCAGTTTTTGTGATAATAACGTTAACCATGCAACTTCATATTGATTCAGTAATTTTCTCTGCACGACAACAGTCGTTCCTCCAGCGCATGATCATGTTTTGATTCAGACTGTGCACGAAGAGGTGGGAGAAGGGTGTCTCTCTTTATGCATTTCGAAGAATAGCTGAATAGTTCCCAGCAACTATCGAATAATATTTTTGCTTGAAATTCCCATCCTTACCTATTAGCTGTTTTTTATGACTCCACCAACAGTACTTTTCGTCACTGGTTTTCTTGTCATCGCTTCCCATACTGCAAACCATTTTTTTATCCTTCCCTGTGTGTATGTATTGTTGGTGGACCCACACGTGTCTCTAAGATTTAATAAATGGCCTTATTTAAGTTATTTTACTAATTTACTTTTTTGTCTCCTGGCTCTGTCTATCCATGGCTCTATTGTATTGACAGCTACAGAGGAAGCCATAACAGGTGATGAGAAGGGAAATTGCACATAACAGCATCACATTAAATTAAGTGAATGAGATTTTCCTGGAAAATAAGGATGAGTTACAGGGGGAAGATGAAAAGCAGATAAAGTGGGATGCATCTTAGTTAATAGAGATCTGCTGTACATGACACGAGTCATTTCTGCCCGTTAAAGTAAAGCAGTGATCAGTTTAGTAAATGTGCCTCCGGTCATATCACAGTTTTCTTTCCACGTGACGTGTACACACAGACACACATACAGTACACCTATGTGTATTTATACAGATAAACACAGGTGCAAAAGATCATGCACTCGCACACACAAACAGCCACACAAGCATCATGTCAAGCTGAATAAAGCGCCAATGACAGCTGGGTAAAATTGCACCTATAAATCATTTGTCAGCCGGGTCTAAATTCTATCTTTCAGCAATACATGCAGTCAAATCTGTCCCCATAGCCGCACACACCCGCCCAAACACACACACACACACTCATATTCCTGGATGGATCTGTCTGTGATATTGGGCCCACTACACTGACAAATTCCCTCTCATAAACACATAAACTCTGGGCTCCATTTTCCAGCAGGCACAAAGCTGCAGTGTAATGGTGTTTTCCCTTACCTGAGCCTGTTCAGCATTTCTGTGTGACTCTTTGTGAACCACCATAGGAGGACATGCACAGTAGGGGGTGTATCAAGATTCACAGCGTTTTGCATCATGAGACACTAACCTGTTTATACCAGTTCAAAAGCATTTTTGACTTTGTTTCGATCACAGTCGCACAGTCTAAACCACAACAAAACCCTTATGTTTTGCTTGGGTGTAAACACTACTGTCACACTGCTCTTTTTTATTCTGTTGTATTGGAGAACAGAGGTGTATGGTTCCTTTTCTGTTGTTTATTGCTCTCACTTTGTACCTGTGACAAAGACTTCTAAATATTACACATTCTTCAACTCTACAGACATTCGACTGCACTGAAGAAATCACTGTTAGTTATATACACCAACTTCCATGTAGAAAAGCCTTATAATTTATCTGATTAACTCTCGGACATGCATCTGAAGTCATCAGATTTTTGTTCTATTTTGCGGTCTGTAATTTGAGAGACGAGCATTACCAGAGCACAATTACGTGGTTATCTTGATTAAATCTTAAACAGACATCATCGGGTTGTTGCAAAAACAACTTGCTTTCATACTCTTGTCCACATCACACAACTGGGCTATAATTTGATATTCTGAACTGCCTTCTGGTTTACGGAGTAAAAATGATGGAAGTTTAAAAGACGCTGACATCCCCAGCACACATTAGACAAACAGCACACTTAAACACACACTTCCAAAAGTCATATTGTAATTAAAACTTTTCGCTGCTTTTTAAAACCCCTCCAGACCACTTCTTCTGACCACTTCTCTCCATGATGCCTGAGGCATCACATTTTTAATTGTGATAGAGTTTGACCTGTTGCTGTGCTAAAAATCTGAATCAGACACATAGAGCTTAGTCATGGCTGTCGGTTTAATGTCATAGTTAATTGTATAGCAAAAAAACTAGAAAAAATAAAGGAGAAAATCCAATCATTAGGAATGATCAGTGTGTTCAGCTCTTATACAAGCAGCAGACGTGTTTGAGTGATAATATATAATAGAAAGATCCATCTTGTTTACATCATGCACTTAACTGCAATTTCTGCTTTAGACCTTGATTCACTAAATTAGTACCTCCTGCACAAAAACAAATCATCACAGCATGACGATCATTTCCTTGTACAGATAAATCAATCAATCAAAATGTGACAGTCATCCAGACCACTCAGGGAATGGAAAGATATTTCAGCACAAAGCAGAAATATTGCCACTCTTGTAATTCAATATGACAAAGCCCTGTGTATTTTTTTTTATCTTTTTGTCTCACTTTTCCTATCACAAACATATTCTCATTTAAAACTGTAGGAAATCGGAATGTGTCGTATGTCTTTCTGGTGACATTTGTCACTGAGAAAAGCGGAGCGATCAGGCCCGGGTGCTTTGGCTGGGGGCCCTGCCATCCATCATGGAGACCGGGTGGTAAATGGCTTATGTAATTCTGTTTCAGATGAATGACCATGGAAGGGAGTGTCACCACTAACATTATTGTGATCTATACAGTAGCGATGAGAGAGGGAAGGAGGAAGCAAGAGAAGAGAGGAATCTTTTCGGACTCAGAACATGAGACTCTTGAATATTGAAAGAAAAATCATTCAATTCTGATTAAGGTTAAACTTTTTTGTTTTTAAAGCTGCAGCTGCAACTATTTTAGTTGTTATTAATATTTTGGTTTGTTTTATTTGATTAATTGATTACTCTTTTAGTTTATGAAGAAAAATCATATGGCATACAAAGCCTCGCATTTGAGACGCTAGAAACGGCAAACATACTTTTCTGCATTAATATTTAATGAAACATTTAATTGATCATTAAATGAATCGTTGCAGCTTTCACAATATAGCTAATCACATTTAGCTAGAAACATAAGAAATTAAAAAAAATTATATTCATCAACATTGAACAAAGGCTGATGGGGCGTAATTAATGTTGTCAAGAATAAAGAAAGTTATCTGTTTTCCTTTAATTTAATGACAGAACTGTGTACATGATTTAATTTTATACCAACAGTATGTGTTCTTGCACAACAATTGAATTTGTTATTGCTCTACCGTAAGTGGTACCGTAAGTGGTCGTAAGTGTTTACGACATGGGCCTTAGGTCAGAGGTTTGGGTAGTAAATAAAACGTATTTTTTGCTAGTTATATGTTGTGATTTTTTTCTTTCAATTTGTCACCAAGCATTCCAATAAAACTCATTTTTAAGTTTCCTTTAATTTAAGCTGCAGTGAAAAGAAGTGAGTGAAATTGTTTGGGGGTTGCCCACCATTTTGAGCTGCAATAACTGATTTTATTTTATTTTTTGCCCTCTTGTAGACTGTAGAAACAAATGTTGGAAGTTAATAAGGTGAACTTGTAAGCAGACATTTGCTTATTTAAGCATCCATCAATTATGGAGCAGCATTATCATTGCTAGGGATGTCCCGATCAGGTTTTTTTGCCCTCAAGTCCGAGTCCATTTGATTTTGAGTATCTACCGATACCGAGTCCCGATCCGATACTTCTATAATACTTAAAAAACAGACCCAGGATGTTACTTATTTTTTATTTAATTCACCTTATTTTAACATTCAACAACTCTATTAACAAACAGAGCACTTCTGAGGTAGTTTGAACAATCAAGTAATAAATAACATAAATTCTTCATTTTGGACTTTAGTGCAAAAGTAAATAAAAATATGAGAATATATATACATTTATATGCGAGTCCTGATCGGTAGGTAACATCCGATTCCGATCGAGTCTGAAACAACGTGATCGGGCCCGATTTCCGATCTTGTGATTGGATCTGGACATCCCTAATCATTGCATAGTTTTGTTTCTGAATCTGATGATTAGGCATTGATGACTAGGATCCTGATGATTAGGATTCCTAAAGCATAAGCCACACTCACTTTCTCTGCAGGGCAGGGGAGTATCCTGATACCTTTCTAATATCGGTATACCGTGGCAACACTAGAGCTGAAAACAGCTGCCTGCTGCTGCAAAAACAACAATATGAGAGCGCTGAGGAAACAGTTGCAAGCTGGACAGCTAAACAGTGAGCTGAAACTGTATTAAGTGTATTGCTATCTTCCTTTTTATCTTCACTTCAGTTTTTACTTTGTGCTAGATTTTGCAGTTTGTTTCTGAGAGAACAATGACAGAAAAGAAGGACAGATGAAAGAGAAATGGAAAATGATGTTGACATTTCTGTTCCTCTTCTTTTTAAGTGGTGTTATCAAGAAAATGGCACCATTTAAAGCTTAGAGATGGAGCGAGACAGACTCACAGGAATGATTGACATAGTTTCTCTCCTAATTACCCTTTGTTTCTGATAATTTTGTGATATCACTTTGTCATTATTTGTGACCCTGTAATATTGTTATAGGTTTAATAGGTCAATGATTGACAGACTTCCATGCAGGGTGAGGTTTTGTTCTTTATATTTCTATTTTACTCTCTCGTCTTCTTTTATTACTTTCTTTGACTTTGAGACTGAAGGAAGACTCACACATCCTTTTTCCTGTGCTCGACACAATGACATGCCATTTTTGTGTTTTCAATTTTACTTATCGCTTCAAGATTTGGTACGGAATCAGGAAAATAGATGGTACTTTTATTTAGCTGGCATTACTTTGATGATGCTTCAGATCTGACTATGTATAGAATGTGTGTCTTCATTGGATATTATTATAACTATTAAGCATAGGTAGTAGTAACAGTTGTATCTTTTCCTCTTTTATTGATTATTGTTGCTAAGAAATAGGGAAAGAGCTTTTGATGTTAAGTCACTTCATAGCTCTTCCTGTCATTAACCTCACCAAATTAATTTCACCCTGCCCTGCTTCTAAAAAATACTGAGTGTTAACAGCCATGACCTCTACTTTCACAGAGGTGGAAACATTTGTGAGTAAATTACATCTTAAGCAATGTGTTTGTATTTGAGAGTGTGAGTGTTTAAAAAGAGCAAATGGTCTGTGTTCTGCTGAACTTTTCAGGTCACTGGACCTTGATATTCTAAAAAGTGTGCTTATCTTTTTATGTAGCCAGGACGTTTGTGTACATTCAGCATGAGTGCAAGTGCATGTGTAACATAAGTATATTTTCTCATTTATAGTAACATAACACTGCCTTAATGTTATGACCCACATTATCCAGATGGTGCTGATTCACATCAGTGAGCTCAGCTTTTGAGCTTCACAGCCAGATCCTTGAGATTCTGTCTAAGATCTACAGACAAGGGAGCCCAGGCGGGATTTAGACAGTACAGAAAATCTGGGCCTGTGTGTGCAAAGCTTCTAAGAACTGAAGGATTCACTCAGGATCACTAGTGAGGTCACATTAGCATGTGAACTTCTATAGAGATACTTTAAGACAACATGGTGGTCACAAAGGTATGACATATTGTACTTTTGTCAGTAGTTGTTTTTTTTACAGAGCAATATTTATTTCATTCTTTATTGATCACATTACACTGATCAGTTCCCATTGCTGCCTAGAAATGCTGCCAGTTGATTCAGAAGTGGCTCTTGTATTATCACTGATGGAAAAGGTGAGATGTGTTAAAAGTTCAAAAATGAACTTTATCAACAGAATGTTAAGAAGACGTTATGTCAGAGGTGTTTATGTATTGTGTCCAAGAGATATGTACTGGGGTCAGCATGCTAGCCAGCCAGCCTGTTCCCTAATACCACTTTATACAAGAAGAGACAATAGTCTGATAGTATAGCTCAGGTCTCCCCCATAGTTTCAGCTGTCATATGTGTCTGTCCAGTGTGTTCACTGCGTTACACAAGCTCTCTTAACTCACAAAATTTCAAGTAAGGAAATGTTCTCCCACCTATTTTCCTTCCCTTTCCAAACAGAAATTTATAACCACGTACCTTCTGAATGTAAGTTTCTCCCTTTCACCGGACTAACTGCCTTGTTAACTCATTGTAAAACACACTTCACTCAAACTAAACAGAAACACAGTAAAACCCAAACCGTCTCGGTTAGACTTTCTCCTGTTCCAACAATTGCCAGCTGTGGTTTGGTGGAAATAAACCCTTAATTCATTGAGTTAGAAATGAAAATAAACTGGCTCTGCACACTTTCTCTGCCTCTCTGCAGTTTTGCAGCAGTTATGACCTGATGTGAGATATGCTGCCTCCTGTATTGTTGGAGCATGAATTAGACAGTTGGAGAGTAGTATCAATTCTTACACATTGCACCTTTTAGAGTGTGCAGAGAAATCAATAATGTCTCACGTTATTTTTTGATATGCTTTTGACTGTCTGGCTTCAAAAAGCATGTTCTTTGCTAGTGTCAGTCAGCAACACAGAGCAAAGCAGGGGATTTTCAAAAGCATATTTTTTTCACAAATGCATTCAGATGTCTATGCTCACTGCTGATTTGATATCTGAAATGAAATCATTTGAAAGCTGTCTTTCTACCTTAGAATAGATAGGCTTCAAATAAGCTTTACAGACAGTCAATAAGCAACTCATACCAATGGATGCTATTGCAATAAAATTGTGTCTGTTTACATTTCTACTCGTGTCTCTTCCATCTTCCCTTTAATATGTCTTCATTTCCTAAATCTTCTCACCCTTTTCTCATTTTTCTAATAGTTCTTAAAGTTTGTGGCCTATATTTTTCTATATCCTGTTAATTTATTCATGTATTTTTATTACTCCAAGCGAATTTGCTTCCGCCCTCTGTGTCATCACACCCATTTTTATTCCTTCGTCCCTCTTCTTTCTCAATAGTTTTTTCATTTTTCATCTTCTGGCCTGGGTTTCTGGTGACAGATGGAGCCATGGTGGCATCATTCAGGTAAAGATGACTGGGACTGACAAGCCTACTGAGGACACACTGGGCCAGTGCAGCACAAGTCTCACATGCTGTCTCTCTCTCTCTCACACACACACACACACACACACACACACACACACACACACACACACACGGCTTGTTATGTTGTCAAAGCTCCCTCATACTTCTTGAGCGTAATGAATGCAGACTAATTACTGTGGGATTGTTTACTTTTTTTAATAGAGGTGGTTATTTTGTCAGCCTAAAAAGCCCACTCAGGTGTAGGTTGTGTGAAAGAAGAGAATAACATCTTTGAAAAGCAGTTGTTTATAATATGACATATAAAAAAAGCTCCAAAGCAAAACAGCCATAGATCCAGGAGTTCGTCAGACTTGTTAGTATACAACTCACATACCACATTTTGCCTTGAGCTCCTGTGCTAATTAAAATATCTTGCTCCCATAGAGACAGAGAGCTCACAATTGTTAAGGTCCCAGTACTATTTCCCAATTGACAGAATTTCAAGTGCTTCATGTATCAGGTGCTTTATTTATTTAATTTGTGTATATTTAAATTTAATGTTGGTCTTTCAGCATGGACCAAACTAAAAGCTGAAAGTACATTAACTGGAGGGAGCACACGTGGTGCAGAGTGGATATCGCTCACCTCCGCAGAGACTCAGAGTTCAGTTCCCAGTAGCTGTATGCTCCCAGTTAGTTTGTGTTTGTGTGCACAGGTTGGAAATCTAGTGATGGTTTTCGTTATAATTTGCTTTGGAAATCTAAATTGGAGAGAAAATAAGGGTAAAATCAAAAAACAAGTAGAATAAAAGGATGCCCATTTAGATTTAGTTCTCTCTTCCTCAAAATATGTGTAAAAAGTATACTTTTTCTCTTTTTTTCTGTACAATTAAAAATACTCACATCCCATTGAATCCAAGTGGGTTGTTGGCCAGTGAGAAACTCCACATGAGCAGTTGATGAACTGCTCAAGGGCACTTTAACAGCCAATTTTTGGGGGCACATCAATTATTCCCTTTAACATACAGCATTTCTTGGCCATTGATGAGAAATTGCTAACATAGCAATGCAATTTTAATAATAAACTTTTCACACTTATTCTTAAAATGTCTGGTGATGAGAGTGAAAGAATACTAGAGGTGTGGAAATTTCTCCATTGTAAGATGCATCGCAATTCAGACTTGGAAGATTTTGCATCAGTGTAGTGACAGTACATAATCTGGATTTAGCAGCCTACACAAAATTACAGATTGATCTTCTGGCCTTAAATTGTTATGTTGCAAAGTTGCTCTCTCGCATTGAATTAGGCTTGTTTACCCATGCCTCCTTAAACGACACATACGAGCGTTAACTACGTTGCATAACTCTCGTGACCTACTTCACATGACATTAAATGCGTGTCTAATGTTATGAAACGGTCACAATTTAGTTAGGTTTAGGCAACAAAAACTACCTAGGTTTAGGAAAATGTCACGCTTTGGGTTAAAGTAAGTAAATTACATAAATCATGTGACAGAAGTCAATAACACAAGTCACATGACACAAGTCAGTAACACTATTTAAATTAAAACTAAAAATAGCTAATTTACTTGGTTTCACATGGGACTCAAACGCTGTTCTCCTGAGTGAAAATCCAGGCTTTGAGTCATCCGACCACCCCATACCATCACCCGACTTTGTCCTTTGACTCCATTGTACAGCCACTACAGGTCACTGCCACAATAAATGTAAAAATGGGTCACAATAACGTGCTGCACAAATGACCTATGTTGTCGTTTTTACTGCAAGCGTAGTCTCACTTTGGTGGGTCACAATACCGGCAACGATTGCATCTTTTCATGTTACACTGTCAAAGTCAGACTGTTGATTTTTGAAAGCACTTTCAAAATAATAAGGGAGTTCTGATTTATCTTGACTTTTATGAATTGATGAAAAAGTAGCCATGTGCTGTGATAGAAAATTGAGAATGCTATGCATTGAACAATACATTATGTTTTGTCTGATAGTTGGTGACACAATATCAAGAAAATGACCATTAGCCTTTAAATGTGATGGATTGTGTCCGCACTTGCTTCTATAGTATGCCCTGTTGAATTTTCTTAAAAAATGGTTTGGTTAAGTCATCATTTTCACACTGGCATCTTGTCTCTGCTCTGGTTTTGCTGTGATGAAGCACGGAGGATGGCGACTCTCACCCCCCCCACTGCTGCCCCATCTGGCCCTTCAGTGTAACTCTCGACCACAGTCGCTATGGAATCTGCGACCCAATCACCTCTGCCTGGGGCTCTCATAACAATCATGGCAACCAATTTGACAGCTGGCCAACTAGCCAGCCGTTGCAGCCCCGTGCGTATGTTTGCATATGCTGACTACATCGTTTTTGGTCCCTTACCTTATTTCAAACCTCAACATTGGTTACTTTAGTTTAACTTTTAGGTTTAAAACAAAACTGCTTTGTGGTCTGCATCAAAATCTAAGAAATGAGGAAAAATGTAATGATAGGGCCCAAACTGTGCCCATCATACAGTATGGAGGCTTGAATCAAACCTTTTTACGCAGGGACTCTCACAGGAAGCACATTCCAGCTCAGCGCTGAGCACCTATGTTGGTATTCCACTTGAATGGAGTTAGTTGTTAATCCGGTAGCCTTTTCTTTGTTGAATCAGATTACTTTGCTGTCATCAGAGTTTCATGAGGAGAGGCCATCTGCTCAGACAGATTTTACAAGATGGCTGTGGGATAATTCTGAACACTCTGCGGGGAGCACGCTGACAGGATCCTGTAAAAACCACGGGTCTGAAAATTCAGTCCTACTGGTTTTCCAACTTTAACTTAAAGAAATGCACTGTATAGCCTAATTTCAAGATGGATGGTTGTTAATGTCAGGTCAATGGGAAAAACTTTCACCAAGCTTTTCTTGGTTCCTAACTTGATTATTGAAGAGGTCAGTATTCTAAATCTTTTTTGATGCAAGAATATTTACTTGATGATATGCATTTTCTTATGACTAAATCACGTTGCCAGAGTTAAGATGAGTTTCTCCAAATGAGCTGCCACTGCTGATATTAAATATACATACTGAACTGATTTCATATGATTTCCCTGCAATATCAGCTTCTAAAAACTTAGCCATGGTTTTATGGTAATGTTTAGGCTACTGAGAGCACTTGGTTAGAGAAAGTTTGGGATCCTGGTTAGATAACGAAAAAGTCACCTTGAATCAATATCCACAACTTGTGTGCAGTGTAATGATGTCACTCAAAAACATGCCAAAATCCAGGCTTCTTCATAGACATGTTTGGTCGATCAAATAAGCAGATTACAGACCTGTAGGTGATGTACTGAAGTTGTGAATATACATGCTACACTTGCACCTGAGAAAAAATAACCTCAAACCTGTAGTTAAAATAAATGTTTCCTCATCAACACGGAAAAACAAAGTTAAAACTATCTAACACACTTGTAGCCTTTAGGCAAGAACACCTTCGTCAGCACTTCATCGTAAGAAACCATCTGCTTAGATGTTATAGGATTGACGGGGCAATACAAATACTGATGACTTCTGTATAGTAAAGGAAGTTCACCATATGCTAACAGAATATGAAAACATCATGCTTGGCAAATAAGGTAGAGGAGCATTGCTCTAAGGTAAAAATGAGGAGAGAGGGACTGGAAAAGGAGAAGGAACAATGGGAGTTAGAGTGATGGAAAAAGAGAAATTGCTGACAGCACTCGAGAGAAAGACAAATTGAATGAATGGGCAGAGGAGGGAAGATGAAAGCATTAGGATAAGGATAGAGGGAGAATAGAAGAAATGACAAGAGGCGAGTGAGAGAGATGCAAAGTGACAGAATGAAAGAGGGGGTGAAGGAAACAAGGAATCCCAGACTAAAGTGAAAACGGATGGACGAAGAAATGAGGAATAACGGTGCTGCGGTGAGCAACAGCACGCTTTAGAGAAAGACATTCAGTGTGTAAATCATAAAGAGGCAGAAGCTAAGCTCAGCTGAAATAAAAACACAAAAGGACAGAGATAGATAATGAGGAGAAGTAGGAAGAAAAGGTTTGCATTCCCATTCCTTGTCTGTGATAAATCATAGTCCATTTAATTATACGACACACACACACAGACACACAAACAAACAGGCAGAGTTTCTAATGATAGTATGGTGGTCAGCCATTAGGCTTCACCATGACAGACTAATAGAACTTCCCATTAAAGCCAGCCCCCTTCTCACAATTGCAAACGGTTCCTTTAATTACTCGAAAATTTCCTCTAAATATGGTGCCTGTCGGAGTCCCTAATGACTGTGACTGCTACATTATAAGGATCCATTAAGTAGGAATTGTTTTCCCTCCTCTCAGGGCAAGTGCAACACTCACATGGGGGAAACAAATTTCTCCCAACACATGAATGTAGCATTGTAATTCACACACACAGATCGGTCTAACTCAGAGTAGGAGGCACAGGATGTACAATATGTATGTATGTATGCTGTATGCAAACATACAAACGCATACAGTAAACCCATCATATCTAATTTATTGATTTATCTATCCATCTAGTTATTATTTTCATCCATGAAGACAGCATTCAGCAGTGAGGTCAGTCATTTGTATAGTATTGTCACTATTTATTCCCTTATAAATGACTTAGCTGTGTGTCAAGTTGTGCAGAAAAGCTTAATTTACATAAATGAGGTGATTACAGTTTAGCCACATTTCAGTGGTACGGCAGCTGTTAACCTATGTAACTGCAAAGCATTTTAATTCCATTAAATGCATTTAATTTTATTACCATATATAGGATGTTTAAAGTATTTTAACAATTACTACAACAAATGCTTCAGAGGTGAAAAAGCTCAACGGCAAAATGTTTTTTGTTTGTTTTCTTATGTTTATCATCCCAGTAGAAAGTTACAATATAAGTCCTCCTTCTGTTCCTACTATAAATCCTCTTATTATTATGCATACAGAAAAGTAAAATGTAACATCACTGATATAATGATAATACAATAAAATAGTCACCTCTACATTTTGATTCAGTGGGAAAAATAAATAGATTAAACCCCTTGCAGCCACATTGGGTGAATAAATTATGGGTTTTGGATTCCAGTATTATGCTCTATGTGCTACCATTTCACTTGGAGGCAGCAAATTGTTTATTAACTATTCTGTTAAATCTTGCAGACATAGGATGAGCTAACAAACCTATCCGTCCAGCCCAGTCCAGGAATTAAATAAACAGGCCTTCTGGATATTATAATGCTGTTAGATATGAACCAGCTGCGTTGGGCTTTCAATATGTTGTGGCACCATAACAATTACGGATTGTCTTCTTGTTTGTCCTCTCTTTTATTCACTGTCACATACAGTGATTACACCCAGCCGTGGACACAGGTGCTCTGGCTGGAGTCCCACCTTTTGCCTCATGATGCCTATGCTTTGTTGTATTTTGTGTCTAGGTCAGTGTCTGTTTTAATGTTGTCTGAGGATCTTTCACATGCAGCCATTGTGCTGACCCAGGACTAACATTTTGATTTGACACACCCATTATTTAGTTGATTTTTCCCTAAGAAGCTCTTATTGCTTTTTTCTTTGGCTTCTTTTTACTCTAACATGGTGATCACCAAGCCTAGATCAGCTCAGGTAGGATTGGGATTAAAAAAAACCCAAAAACCTAACAATTGACTTTTCACACCCCCATCTTGATATTTTGATTGCAAAATTAAGTGCACTGACAAGTATGGCAAAATGCAATGCACTACGAGTACCCAGCTGGTGTACTCATAACAGACAAAAAGTTGTCTGTATATGGTGAGTTCTTAACTGAGGTTTCCTTTATTAAAGTCACCGAGAACAATGACAAGGGAGTCCAGGTTTGTCGTCTCAACATACAATATCTGGTCAGCCAGCATGCGCTTTGCGTTGTGCACGTTGGCCTGAGGCGGAATGTAAACACCGACCAGAGTGAATGAAGCAAACTTACGGGGGGAGTAAAACAGTCTACAGTTAAAAAATTCCAGATTAGGAGAACAGTGCTGCTGAATCACTGTCGGTAAACCAGCCATTGTTAATATAAAAACAGACACCTCCACTATTGTTTTGGCGAAGAGTTCTGTGTCGCAAATCGCTCTGTAGAGTTGGAAGCCAGCCAGCTGCAGCGCAGAATCCGGTATCAGTCCACACAGCCACCACTCCGTGAAGCACAGAACAGAAGAGGAATAAAAGTTTGTTTTTCCCCACCAGAAGCTGAAGTTAGTCCAGTTTGCTGCACAGTAAGCATGCATTGTAGAGAAATATTGCCGGTAGCGGTGAGCGGAGTCTCCTATGGCGAAGACGCATGAGCAACCCGGCTCATTTTCCTCTCCTTTAGCGCTTCACCGCTAGGGCTGGGTATCGTTCAAAGATTTTCGATATCGATACTGGTATCGATACCTCAACTTCGATACCGGTTCCTGAATACCTTTTTCGATACCAATTTTATTGGTAAAAAATTTGTATATTTTCCCAACATACGGAGAACCATTGTTGTTTGTATAAAGTAACTTAATTATCACATTACTATCATTAATAGTTTATTTTAATAATTGTTCCTTTGAAAAATGCTGCTGCTTGTCAGAACCAAGACATATTTTCAATGTAACATCGGCCTATATTGTGTTTTTATTCCTCTTTCTTTAGTTTTTATAATGTCATTTCATTGTTTGTTAATTATATATTTTTTTATTGTTTATATGTAAATTTGTGCTCTGGCACCATTGCAGCCTAAACATTCATGGCAAGAGGCCTGAGAGAAAGAGAGAGAGAAAAATCTCTCATGGAAACAAGTTTCTGCCTCTACATATCAAAGTTTCCTCACTTGAGGAAGAGGTGGACAACTATCACAATAGAAAGGAAAATCAGCCGCGCGTCTTTAATCCATCTGCAGGAAAGTCGCAGACATCAGTCAAAATATCGGTACGTGATGTCACTATCACACAGAAGCGCTTCTGCCGGCTGCACATACAGGTCCGTGTGCGTCGGTGGCGTCACTTAACTGGTCCTTCAGAAACACTTGGAAAAATGTAGCGTGTGTGGAAGCTACCGCGCTACTCTGCCAATAAAAGAGCTTTGATTTGATTCAGAAAACAGCGACGCTGCCACCAAGCTACCTAGAAATGTCGTTAAACTAGTAACCGTGCTACTTGTAGCGACGCTGCTTCCCAACGCTGCTCGTTCGGTGGCCGTGTTGAAGCAGGCTCGGTGACAGCAGGGCGCAGAGACAATGATGCACCGGCTCTGTCTTGTTGCAGCAAAGACGGAGCGACTTTCTGCTCTTAAGTTTATTCCACGCACAGTCAAAGGCTTCACCAGGTTTGTCGTGTCACCGCTCTTAGCAGCAATTATCTTATAATTATATTATATATCTTATCGCAAATATTGCATCGCGAGCTGTTGCATCAAGCACTTGATTTTCTCCACGTCTTTTACATCCACGAGCCACGTCTCTGTGCGTAACCGGTGTGAGCTAGTGTCACCACAGCCAATTACAATAACTTTTAGATGTGAGCACATCAAGAATGCTGAATGCTTATTGGCTCATTGGCGTTTACAAGAACCTTTAGGTATCGAACTTTGGTACCGAAAGACAAGACATTTTTTGATACTCTGTATCAGTATTGAAATACTGTGGTATTGAAGCAATTCGGCCGGTGCCTAAAAAGTATTGAACTCCATACCCAGCCCTATTCACCGCCCTAACAAGAGCGAGAAAGCCCTTCACCAAAATGCCCAATAATTCCACTGATGACGCGAGAAAAGTGGGAACTAAATCTGCTGCAGTTGGTCCCCTGATGTTCATGAGCTCTTCTCTGGTGAAACAGCACTGGGATTCACAGCCGAATACTGAATTAACACACAAAAACAAAACAAAATGCATCTAACACCGAGGCAGCTATACTCAGTGCCATCTTGGTCATTGCCTTCTTGTACATATTTGATACCCTATTGCAGGGTATCATAGGAATTGCTTCCTATTTTAAATACATGCAGTACTAGAATGGCAAGATCACTTTTAGCAACAGTCACTAAGGGTGGGATCGCTTAGCTAATAATAAAGTATGTCCTAAGTTTTGTTTCTCTGTTGGTTTCATTCTGTGTTAGGCCTACATCATAATTTACTATTTCAGTTAAAAACATTTCTGTCTTTCAGACATGCTTGTCATGAAGGCCAGTAATGACATGTGTGACAATTAGGGTAATGTGGTGACTGAGGCTGGCTTGATGGCTTTTTCAAGAAAAGGCTTTGTGTTTTCTTGTAATTTTTGTATTGTCTTCATTTTATTTATTACATTTACAACAAACAAAATATCAGATACACTCTAATTATCAGCAGTTTAAAATCACTTTGGTTATGGTGATGGAGAGAAATCCTAATTTCCTATGCAAAGAAATGGTGTAAACTTGACAGGAATCATTTTAAAACCACAAAAAACAAACAATCCACTGAACAGGATGTGGTAGAAGATGTTACAGCTTTTAGCTCTCCTTTACTTTCCCACTGAATTTTAATTGACCTCATGTGATTTTCTGATTCTAAAGACATAATTCAAAAATCTTTCTTTAACCACAAAATGTTCATTCACAGTGACACAGTGGTAGTTGTACATGCTGCTGAGCAGATTACATATTGACTTCGGACTCTTGTCTGCTTGCCACTGAGACGGAAAGCTATGGGAAGCAAGGGGGAGACGAAGACAGAGGTCTGGGACACCTTCTGCCCGTATATTGTGTCTGCCAAGACTTTATCCTTATGGGAGCTCCCTCAGCATGAGGCTTGGCACCACTTGTGACTCCACAGTGATTACAAATGAAGACACACTGTTTGTTTTGTTCTCTTGTTCATGTGCATGTGTGTGTCTTTTCTCTTACAGAATGTTGTCCGTGTTGACATCTTTAATTCTTCTTTGTCTATGGATTTACAAATGGCAGCCTCTATGCTAATAGAGGCAATGGGTTTAGTATTTTTGTTTAAACGTATACTTGGAGTTCAAACATACCAACAGCAACACACAACAGTGAAAGTTGTGACATGACCAAAACATACTGTGTATTTTAAAGGTTTTATGGGTTTCATTGTTAAATTATTTGACATGTAACTGTTGTGTAATGTGTGAGTTCAATTTGTAACTGTTACTGTTTGTACGGTACCTCTCACTAGGTCATCAGCAAACACAACTGACCTTGTTTATGGGTGGGAAGCCAGCTATGGTTCCTATCTTTGCAAATGCACTAGTGACTTCTACTGTTTTGTCAGGTGCCTGTATAAAAGGCTTCTTTCAGCGTGTGATTCAACGTCGTATCCAGCGAGGGTGGCTTTGTGGTCACGGACGGCTCTCTCAGTGGGTACAGTACAGTTAATACCACTGGTATCTTTGTCACCTTGCCAGTTCATGAAAGATATGCTTGAGGTTTAGCTCAGCACTCTGCACAAATGCAGCAAATTCATATCAATATGCCCCACGTATGAACATGCAAATGTTGTGGCTTGAAACTCTACTAATGGGTTTCAACGTTAAATGAACTGAATGGGTCTAATGCATTTCACAGCGCTCAATTGGTCACATAATGTGGGATAGTGCACTTGGTAAACAAAGCAGGCTAGGCGTGATGCTAAAAACACTTGTTGGCCTTTTATAGTGTGCTATTATTCAGACAATACCAAATCTAACACAATGCAGAGTCAATGAGCAGCTTAAGTAGTCAGTTACAATGGTGTCTGGCTGAGCTCATGTGCATCAAGTTACACCTGCAGAGTGGGTGGGGTGAATCTGCATGAGAGAGGGAGTGAAACTTCAAATTACACCTCGTTGGTAATACTCTTGGCTGGCAGGTGGGCTGTAAGTAAGCAGTTGAAACCATGTGTCATACAGGCACGCGTGGTTGTCTACGGCCTTCTCAGGCCAACGGTAGAGTTAGCATTGACAAAGACTGTAGTGCACAGAGAATCTTGGATTGCAAAGTGGCAGAAAACTGAGGTTAGAAACATACAAAAAAACCCAGCTGCTGTGAATATGTAGATTTTTTTATAATCATGTTGAAGTACTTTGGTGTAACTGTGCTCATTTTTGTTTAATATCAAGCCTGCTGCGCTAGTATGACCCTATTAAGTTAATGCTTCTGTACAGAAAATTCATGAATACAAACTGGCTGAACTGTGCTAGGGCCTATGAATGATATATTTTATTTCTGAATTTCAGAGGTGTTCGTCTCCATTTATAGAAAATGTCACATAATGAAAAGAAATGCGCAACTCTATAACCATCATTACACCCAAGAACCAAAAGTGACAATATTCATGGTTATGGAAATGTAAATGAATAAAATTAATGGATCAAAGGGTGCTGAAATAGCTAAGTTACGGTTCCAAAGTAGTGTTTATCAAAGCCCACTATGATAGACAAATTTACATGTGTTTGTTGAATTTTAGTGTCTGATCCTGATCTAATGCAATTTTCTTATATTTAGTGTCTTTACAAGACCTATGTACAGTAGTGAACTATAGATACATATATTCCTCTAATTATCCTCAGTTTTCAATGTATTAGGTAAACCTAGCTAAAGCTCTAATACAACAGCCCTGGAATAATTCTTACACTCATAAAGGTTTAAAGTTCTCTTTCTGTTGAAACTGTTTTAGAGAGGTGCTTTGATTTAACTTAATAGTCACTTTGGAAAAAAGGTTGAGAAAAAGGTTAGCACAGAGCCCTGCCCTAGTGTTGTCACAGAACTGGAATTTCTAACTTCCATACAATGCCATGAAAATTATTAATATTCAATACCATTTTCGATATCACAGGGAAAAATTGACACATTAATTAAATTACTGAATATAATTACTGAATTATGTTATCAACTTATCTTAGTAAGTAAAGTTAATAGCACTGTGTGTTAAGCAGAACAGCATCAGTTAACTTACTTCTGACCAGTAGTGTAGTCTACGTAGTATGCAGTATACGCCGTATACCCACTAGGAATAGTCAAAGATTTCCGTATACCCACAATAGCGAGATGATACATAACAACTAGGTCGTTTTGTGGCATAACTTTCACACGTTCATTCATAAGTTCACCCCGTTTGTGTTGTGAAGCTCTGAACTGACTTATGCGGCTTCCGTGGCCTGTGACCGCGATCTGACGTCACCTACCAAACAGCAACACAGCTGCGTGGCGGTCACTCGGCGCACGTTTGAAATGAACTAATGTGAATCACTGAAGGAGATGTGAAACGCAAGCAAACTCAAACTACACTCTTTCAGTGTTTTCGTAAGCCTGCAGCTAAAGCTACTGCTGCTCTGTGTGACACTGCAGCTGCAGCAGATGACACGGACGTTAAGGTTACTGAAACACAGAAAACGAGCCAGATGAGGCTGATGTTATCGTAACGTTACCTGGTGAGTGAAAATAGCATATAGGACTATTAACACTATCATTAACGGAACTGTAACAGCAATGTTGGTCTATTGAATTAAATTTAGAACTAGTTAAGTAATATTAATGTGGTGGATCAGTGAATACGGGATACTGTGTGTGTGTGTGTGTGTGTGTACAGTAGTTCAATTCAATTTTATTTTTATAGCGCCAAATCACAACAACAGTTATCTCACAGTGCTTTTCATAAAGAGCAGGTCTAGACCGTACTCTGAAGTTATTTACAGAAGCCCAACAATTACCACCAAGAGCAACCACTAGGTGACACAGGCAAGGAAAAACTTCCTTTTAAGAGGTAGAAACCTCGAGCAGAACCATGGCTCAGGGTGGGCGGCCATCTGCCTCGACCGGTTGGGGGTGAGGGAGAGAGAGAGACATTGTAGTAGCAGTTCCTGGATGCTTGCTCATGCGTTTAAGCTGATACAGTATATAAACTATGTTTGACAATGTTTTTTGGAAGATAAGTGAGCTTGAGAGGATGTGGACCACTTTTGGCGTCCTCAGTGTTAATATTCTGTAATGAATGTGTTTTGGTGATAGAACTGCACGTAGGCCTATGTTCTTACTGCTACTAAAAGCCTCAGTTTCCCATTATTGTTAATAATAGTTGCAACTTGCACTGTGAAATGTACATTGAAAATTGCCAGATGATAAAATCAGATTCATATAACATCTAAGGCTAAATGTAGTTGAGTTAGATGGTTATTAACACTAAACATTAGACATTTCCACCATAAATTGGTGCAGAAAATGTCTCCAGAATGCAGGAAATTAAATGTTTAATGCTCAAAGTCTTCTGGGGGAGGACCCCCAGACCCACCAATCATGTACTCATGAATGAATATTTCTTAAAATACTATTAAAATATCTTCTAGTCTTGATCTCATGACCTCAATATTCTGGATTGTCACATCTCATATGCTAAGTAGGGCTGGGTATCATTCAAAAAATTTCGATATTGATAATGATATCGATACCTTGACTTCGATACCGGTTCCTGAAAGATACTTTTTTTTTTTTTTTGAACTTTTTATTTATGACTTTTGCAAAACAAACACAAAGAACATTATCTGAGACAGGCGATAAATTAACCAGAATAATTCAGAGAAAAATAGAAAATAAAAATATTCTGTGTGCATATACAGTACACCTACATGTATATACACTTACACATACCCTTATACGAACAATACTTTTTTTGATACCAATTTTATTCTCATCAAACGGAGAACCATTGTTGTTTGTATAAAGTAACTTAATTATCACATTATTATCAATAGTTTATTTTAATAATTGTTCCTCTGAAAAATGCTGTCAAAACCAAGACATATTTTCAATGTAACATCGGTCTATATTGTGTTTCTGTTGTTTTTATTCTTCTTTCTTTAGTTTTTATAATGTAATTTCATTGTTTATTAATTATATATTTTTTATTGTTTATATGTGAATTTGTGCTCTGGCAACATTGCAACCTAAACATTCATGGCAATAGACCTGAGAGAAAGAGAGAGAAATCTCTCATCTCATGGAAACAAGTTTCCTCCTCACTAGAGGAAGAGTTGTCCAGGCAACAACTATCACAATAGAAAGGAAACTTACTCCACTGCAGCAAAGTCACAGACATCAGACCAAACATCGGTACGTGATGTCACTATCACACGGAAGCGCTTCCACCGGCTGCACATACAGGTCCGTGTGCTGCGATGGTGTAACTTAAATGATCCTTCAGAAACACTTGGAAAAATGTAGTGTGTATGGAAGCTACCGCGCTACTCTGTCAACAAAAGAGCTTTGATTTGATTCAGTAAACAGCGACGCTGCCACCAAGCTACAGAGAAATGTCGTTAAACTAGTAACCGTGCTACTTGTAGCGACGCTGCTTCCCAACGCCGCTCGTACGGTGGGCGTGTTGAAGCAGGCTCGGTGGCAGCAGGGCGCTGAGACGATGATGCACCGGCTCTGACTTGTTGTAGCAAAGACGGAGCGACTTTCTGCTCTTAAGTTTATTCCATGCAAAGTCAAGGGCTTCACCAGGTTTGTCTTGTCGCCGCAGCAATTATCTTACGTTGCATATGTTGCATCGCTCGCTGTTGCATCAAGCCACACTTTTGATTTTCTCCACGTTTTTTACATCCACGAGCCACGTCTCTGTGCGTAACCGTTGTGAGCTAGTGTTTACATCACCACAGCCAATTACCATCACTTTTAGATGTGGGCACATCAAGAATGCTGCATGCTTATTGGCTCACTGGCGTTAACAAGAACCTTTAGGTATCGAACTTTGGTACCGAAAGACAAGGCAATTTTTGATACTCTGTGGTATTGAAGCAATGCGGTCGGTGCCTAAAAAGTATTGAACTCGATACCCAGCCCTAATGCTAAGTGTTTTGTCACAACTCTAATCTGAGCCCTAAAATGTCTCCACCACGTTTGAACACAAAGTGACGCCTTTCCCACCTGTAAGTGTCATTGGCTGTTAAAGTCTTTGCGTTGTTGATAAGACATAGCCAAAGCAGTCCTTCCACCACTGCTTCTGACCTTAGTCAGAGTATTTTCTGTCAGCTGTTTCATCAGGTCTGATAGCTCTGTGGGGGATGAAAAGGTGCAACTGACAAGTGCTTGCAGTTAAGGTGTTAGTAATGCCGGGACCAGTGTCTGCTTAACTTGCGGATAACTTAACCTTTATGTGTTCCTCAGGTGCTCTGGTACCTGTTCTCACTACGCTGCTCTCTGTCTTTCTTACGGTCTCTTTTTAACATTAGCTTACTAACTCAGTGTAGTGTGTAGTGTTGTATCCACGTCTGGTCACAGTAAATATTAAATGAGTGAACAACTTTGCTGAATCCAATGTTCTGGTGTGGCGTTCTGCCTTGTCATTCAATGTGTCTGAGGTTATACGGTCCCATTGGTCCTCTATATATTTTGTATTGTTTGGTTTGTGTTGTGACACTTTAAAAAAGCTTGCTCTATTTTTCTATTTTATTCTGTTCTTATTTGCACTACAGTTATTATTTGAGCCAAATGGGATGATGGAAAATTACATGCACTGAAAAACGTTGTCACTTCACCTCTATGTTTATGTGATGTGAAACAAATTTCCGCAGCACCAGGGAGAGATAGTTTTTATAGAAGTGTTTATGGCTCATTGACATCCTGTCGCTGTGTTTATGACTCACTGCGCCCGTCACACCACTAAACAGCCTGACTCCCTCAAGGGCATCAGGACCAATCAATATAGACAGCAACAGACTTTAATAATCCAGCAAGACATATTCTCAGAGGCTTATTGCTGGGTCACAACTCCCACCACTCACACAAGAGACAAATGCTCAATTTTATTTTCATAATGGTGACAATACACAGATGGGGCTGAATCTCCATGTAGAACAGTTGGTTTCTCATATAGCCTACAATTACTGAAGCACAGGTTACAAAGCTACATCCACAATGGGAGGTTGGATTTAAAATGGTATATCTCTGCTCTCTGTTCTTTCTATTACAACAAACATTGGACATACCAGAAATGACTGGATTCTTTGCACAGTCATAATGGCAACAACACTCAGATATGCACAGCTTGCTTGTATTAAAATAGACTAGTATCCCTGGTGGATTTTCCGTGACAATGAAATCTATTACGGATAGAAGAGACACTCTCAGATGATTGAGTGAAAGGCTTCGGCTGCAACACATCCAATAAATAGTGTAATACGTTGATTTGAATTGGGGTGAGATGTGGAATCACAAACAACCCACAAGTTTACACACAATACATGAATCCCATTCGTATAACGGTGATTTTTCTGAAAATAAAAACATACCTAGCCACGTTTTCCATTGTCCCACTTGAATAAATGGATTACTTCATTGTGTGCATTGAGAACCTTGAGCCGGCGCCTTTCATTGACAGAGCAGTGAGTGTTCGAGCTAGTGGCATGCTATGGTAAAACACAGTGAAATGGCATTGTGACAACTGTGATCTAGCTTTGATTCCAGTAACTGCTCTCTCAGCAGGGTGAAAATGGGCCTCAGCTTAGCCTTGTCATACAACAAAAAGCACTTAGTGGGAATACTTATGAATAAAAACACCAAGGCAAACGGCAGGCTGCTCCAAGACGAGCTTTTGACAAGCTGGCAGTCTGCCATTTTGATTATCTAAATTCACCGCTAAAGAGCTATGAAATATGAGGAAAACTATCAAGTGACATCTCTTTGGCAGCCACAGGAGATGTAACTGTTGTGTATTTGTCTGGTAATGACTTCTCTCCCTCTTGTCAATATGACCTTATCCAAACCTTATCACCAAAGTCTGTGTCAAGTTGAGTAAAATTTGAGCTTTAGATGTATAGATCAGCACCATACCAGACTGAGGAAGCCTGTGCAGTGTTGCTTGTTGCCTTTTCCTTGGTTGTGAAGTGGCCTGTAAACACCCTAAAAATTTTACTCATTGTGGGTTGACAATGTCTAAGAGATATTTGTTACAGATGTCATCTCAAGTATTTAATTGATGATCGCTCCTTAATTGACTCATGAACACAAGCTCCTCCTATACCTGATAAGACATATGTGCCACTCGCTGGGTTGTCATTGGTCTTTGTTCCCAAACTGTCCAACTGGGAAATCATGACGGGCCAAGAATATCCTCCTTCCATTCAACCTTTGCTCGCTATGTTTGAAATTCTGTGATGCATCATCCTGAATATAGGGGACTATGTATCTTCTTACCAATATGGAAGTGAACACCCTTGGAGTTGAAAGTCAACCCTTTAAACCCATAGCCACATTTTCATTTTAAATCCAGTGTGCTTGGGTAGAGACTAAACAATGAAAAACATTACTGTCCTCATACTTTGTGACTTCTCTGTATATCCATATTGGCCTTTCCTCTTTCTTTTTCACTCCCATGAAGAGGATATCTCTCTTTGAATTGCCTCTCCTGAGGATTTTTCTTATTTTTCTTATGTGCTTAGGTTTTGGGGGAGTTTTTAGAGGGGCTCAGGCGGTCTGCTGATGTGAGACTGTAAACTCCATTGAGACATCGTATGTGATACAATGGCTCAATTACAGGGCTCCAAACAAGTCTTTTTTTCTACAAGAAGCACTGGTGCGTCCCACTAAAAATTTCATGAGCACCCCATCAAATTTAGAAATCTACAGCTTAATTTGACTTTTTATGCACAAAACATTCTCACTTTTAAGATTAACATTAACTGTTCGGCTAGCACAATGGATTTTTTTTTACAAACTAACAAGCTAGCTGGTTAGTATGGAACTCAGAGAATCATCCCACAGCATGGACAATGAGCTCAATTGAGCTATTTTAAATGGCTAGCTGCTCACTGTAGGAGGTTGCATTTTCAAAGGAAGTCTGCGGGCCATGGAAGAGATGATGAGGACCATTGGTCTGGTTATATAGGCGGTAATGTGCTACTCTCTGCCAACACCATGGGGAGTCTGTTCAAAACACTGGTCATATGGGGGTGTATGTGCATTCTGCTCACATAACTTGAATGGACTTGCCCCTACATTGGTGTGCTGGAAAGATGAAATACTGAGACAATGCCCTGACCATGGGAAACTGCCAATCTAACAGGCCGCAAGGTCATCTTGATCTCACTGTGTGCTGTCATTCGGCCCTGACTGCCACACTATGAAGAGGACCAGGTTATCTTTTCATTCTTGGACAAACTGTCCTCTCTTCACCCTGATGGTCTTCAGGGGTGTCTGCATTATCTGAAGATGACTCTGTGTGCTCTGGGTGGTACTTTTCGTCATCTTTATCATCAGGTATCTCCTCTTCCTCTACTCAAATTTCCTTTTGTTCCTCTTGAACGTCTTCAAAAAAAATGAGATCAAGACCTTTTGGTCACTGAGTTATACTTTTATGGAATTGGAAAATACAGAAATGAGGGTACTGGCATGTGCAGGACCTTTTATATCAATATGTCTCTTTTGCCCACGCTCTCTCTTAGTTTTTTAGTATTGTTACGAAGGTCATCAGAAGGCTTCATTCCTACTTCTTTGCTAGATGCCCTCATCAGTTATATGTCAAGATAAATGACAATTGACATACTTGTCGCTGCCTGTTTACATATAGAAGTTGATTGTCAAAGGCAATGTCAAGAACTGTCCCACAGTTATATGTGACAAATGCCCTTGCCAGGGTATTATTTGTCCCAGTGTTGGCAGAAGAAAGAAAATATTGTCACTTACACGACTCATTTGCAATGACATGAAATGTCTAAGCTCAACTACTGTAATATGTGCAAAATGCAAAAATGCAAAATGAAAGCATGATGTACAGTTTTCATTCCACTTCATAATGCCCCTTTCTTTCTACTGTCTACTTACTGTTATTGTGGTATAAATATGAGGCAATGAGTGCAACTAACAAGCTAATTGTTGTAAAAGCCTGGGCGATTAAAAAAAAAAATAAAATCTCAATATAGTTTTCCTTAATCGATTGTTTGGTTTCTTCAACTCTCACCAAGGAGTGAAAGTCAACCTTTTAATTGAATACAAATTATAATTTGATATTTATAATGATAATTATTGATAACATTTGGCCATATCGCCAAGCCCTACTATTGTTTGTAGCATTGTGACATTTTTTCTATAATTGTACATTCTCTTAAAATGCTTATAAAACATGTGCACGTTTAAACAAAGTATTACTAACAACGCTTTCTCATTGCGTGTCTCTTACTTTTTCCTCTTTTTGAAAACAATGTGCAATTAAGAAAAAAAAAAAATTGCATACTTACCTACCCTGATTGCATCTTCTGCTTTTCCCTGATTGCACTGTGAATTCTAGGTTGTGTCCATTTAAAACAAGTAATACAGCTTTTCTCCAACATAACATATTTATTCCCCAAATGTTTTTGTCTAGTCTACATCAGGACAGTGATGAATATTACTGTACATTGGAGAAAGGTTGGATGACTTGTTGAACTTGAAACAAAATACAAAACTGTTGCCTGAAATCTAATACAAGAGTGACACTGTGTTATATTAAATAGAAATATGACTGACTGGGAAAAGAATAGGTGGTGTGACTATATAGCCAGGAATAATTTTGCGTATGTTGTAAATTATGGCTGACAGTGATTGGTGTTGATATTGAGACACCTATTAAAATTAGCAATAGAAAGTTGTGTAAAAATCATTATGAAAAAAGATTTACATGCTAAGAAATTTGATCTTTTTAGGAGTCCTGAGCCCAGAGCACAACGAGGAGATCCATTTGTTTGGAATTTTATTTGATGTCTCATAAAACCAAACGGCTTCCAATAATCGTGTTTCTGGGATGTGACGCCCATATCATTCAGAGCTCCATCAAGGACAAATTGCTTGGATGGTGAACGTCAGATTATGTTTTCATGGGAATGCATCTTTACATTCTGCGTCCCGTTTCTCTCCATATATCTCCATCTCACTCTTCCAAACGGTCTCTCCCTCTTACTGTATCCATCTGTTTACCACTCTCTCTGTATTTTACCTATCTTCATTTCTCCCTCTCTCTTTCTCTCAGATGCACACACATTCACTTTGCTCCCCCCCTCTCTCCTCTCGTTCAGATATCAGTCATACTTCAGCTTGGCTGGGCAGGGCCATGACTGGGTAGAGAGGGGAAGTAATTGAATTTCTCTCCTAGAGTGACTCACATCAACACAGACAATTCAGACATAGCCAGGCGTGACGTAATAGACAGGGAGGGCATTGCTTCGGCTTAGAGCTGCAATTAACTACAGGGGGACACAGGCGCTTGAAGCCTGAAGAAGAAACCGGGGAAATAAATGTGATGGCACTCGCTTCAATTTTACAGTCCATGTATTCATGGTTCTAAAACTGATATGTCATTAGAGCAGCTGCTCCTCAAGTGAGAGGGAATCAGAAGGGGCTGTTCCTATCCCTGTTCAGGTCAAGCAGTGTAGAAAGAAAAATGTTGTCCCACTGGAAACATAAAGATGCCTCTACTAACTTTCAACTGACCAAGCCACAGAGCAGTTAACTTCCACATACTTATGATTAATTCACCCTTTAGTCTGTCAAAGATGTCAGTTAATTGTCCGGGAACAGTTGGTTACATGTTGGTTCCCTGGGAATAGGAGCCTAATTAGTCAATTAACTGGATGTCTTACCATGACTCAACTCTGACTTTACACCTCCTTTAAGGTTAAGGTTTATTTGATCATCTTCATCCATAGACATTATATTACTAGACGAAGCCACCCCGCTGATTTGAATGGACAGCAGTGAAGCCAGTTTTGGACCAATGAAATACTACTACAGAGCTACTTCCTGTTGGCACCAGCGTCTACTGCGCATGATCGCGTAGCATAATCGTGGTTTGATGATGTAGAACCGCGGCAGAAACACCGTAATTCTGGTAGCTGCATAGCTGCGCCAACAAAAAGTTTCATGGCTCAGAGTGTTTATCTGAGTCAGATCGTCACTTTAATCAGCCCACCTATGAGGCTCACCTGTCAAACACCAAAGCAGCGTCACTGATGGCCGAATAGTCTTTTTAGATTTTTAGCTGAGAGTTTATAATCCAAGCAATACAGTTACATCTGTCATGTGCGACGGGATGTCACAGGGTTTTGACGTCATTTTTGGGCCTACATGGAACCATCCATGCAGGCTTTGGTCGGCTTCACTGTTTCAACTGTGGCTTACCCCCTTGTCTTCATCAGAGTTTGTCCGCAGTCAACCTATCTTAAAAATGAGCGGACATTCATTACATTTGGTGAGGATAAAACTTTGAGCTGAATCTTCACTCACTCTTTCTCTTGGTTCACGCATTCATTGTATGGCGTGATTTTGTTCACGCCAACTCTTGATTTGGTAATTCCACAGCCTTTTACCAAACACCACCTTGGGCCAAACCTTTCTGTCCATTAGTAAAAGTAAAAATCCTGCATTCAAGATTTTAATGAACAAAAAGTATTAGCAACATAATGTTGTGGTGGCAGCCCGGCTGATGGTGAGGGTTCTGTTTATTCCTCCTTTTTTGCTTGTGATTCTGTTTTCCCCTGTTTTTTTCGTGTACTCTGCCTGCCTCCCCGTGTCTCCTCCCCTGTGTGTGCTCTCTCTCTCTCTCTCTCTCTCTCTCTCTCTCTCTCTCTCTCTCTCTCTCTCCGCTCCTGAGCCCAGCCAACGACCCGCACCTGCATCTCGTCAGCCACCTCTTCTGCCTGCCACACCTGCCAGCAATCTGCCTCATCCCTGCCTGCATATCAACCCCGGTTCTCCACTCAATCGCTGCTTGATCGTCGTTGCTCCTAACCCGGTGCTACAGAGCAGGTTGAGGTTAGGTCCACTCTGTCCACACCACAACACATAATACTTTAAAGTGTCAAAAGTGAAACTATTAATTGAACAGAACTCCTGTCCTTGGTTCCCGTCAGTGATATATTATTAGATTATTGACTCATTATTATTGCATGCATAAACATGTAGTTTAATTTTGTAGTTGGTCGAAATAGAGCAAATTTTAATGGCTTCGATTGATCATAGGTTTTGTATATAAAAGAAAAAGCCTGAAAAAAAAAAAAGAAATGTAACAGAGTAAAAGGTACAATATTTCCCTCTAAATTAGATGGAAATACTGAGTTAAGAGTACAAGTACCACAAAGTTGTACTGTAATAAATTACAGTAAATTTAATAAGTCACTTTTGGTCTATATGAGGCAGCAGTGGCTGAATGGGGAGATTGTTAGGTCTTTGCAAACGTCTGCTCCTGTTGAGAGCCTTGTTTGTAGCGATTCATTGATTGAGAAAGTAATTACACACTATGTTTGTGCACTTCAAGCACTGTGAACTTTGTGTGTGCTCTTAACAGTTATGGTATGGGGTACTAGCCATGATAAGACGAACAAAAACATAAAGATGAACCTGAATGTCATAGACAGTATAAAAATCAGATCAGCTTAATTCATCCCATAAGTGCTTGAGCAAAATTGTAACTTCTCAGGCCATCAATCCTTTATTGATTGAGGCATTTTAAAGCATATTTGAAGCAGATTAATCATCTTGTTCGATATAGGGGCGGAGTGTTATTGCGTTTGAATAAATGCTCTGCATGGCAGTTATGGATGAACTCGAGCAGGATCTGCCGTCTATTTTCCATCGATTTTGTGCAAACGAAGGGTAAAAAAAAACTGTTATCAGCATTGATTGGTACCAACATTGATCAATATGTGGAAGATGAGTATTTTGAAAATTGTTTCACTATAATCAACAACTGCTGGAAAATGGGTATTTTGTGCTTTAATATAAGCACAGGTATGTGAATTACTTTTAGTCACCTGCACATTTTCTTTGTTCATGTCACGGATACAAGCTATAATCAAAATGTATTAGGATAATAATTTAAAAGATGCAGACAGAAAGGGATGAATGGCTGTCAATATGCTGTCTTCTGAATGTAACAAATAAAAATGTCGAAGTGAGCATTAAATCTCTCAACCCCAACTGCCAAAGCACAATATACCTATTCACTGGCTAATAGAGAAGTGTGGCTGGACTGTTCAGCTCCCAGGTGTGAATGTGCACAACCTAATGATTTTATTTCACGTAGAGATGTAGAGTCTGGAAAGTCATATTAGTCAACTCTCCCTAGATAAAGGCTTGAACAAAAAATGCAAGAATACTTGGCAGGTACACTTTGGCTGATCAGCATAAGCTGTGAGGTAATGAGGTAGCATCAGCTAACTCTTTCTCTGTACTCTCATTATACATTTCCAGCAACCTGCCAATTGATTACAGCTGTTTCAGCTGCACTAATGCAGCCAAGATATATTAAGAAATAAGAAATATTAAGTTATCAATGCTTGCAAGGGAATCACTTCTTTTCAAATTAGTCCATTTACAGTTAACAGCAGAGGATGAATTGACCTATCACGTGAAGGTGTTTCATTTTGTCTTTATCAGGAGTAGTGGTGTTACTTTAGTGAAATACCTTGTGTGTTGATGCTTGGCCTTGCAAATGACCATAAATTAAATTCAAATAACATTACAGGAGACTGTACTGTGCAAATGTTTCACACAACCAAGATGCTGACAAATAATGTGACCTGAAAGAGATTTTATTTTATTTATTTTTAGAAGGTTAAAATCATGTAGATAAACAAGATTTGTATCCCAGTTGTTGTTGTTATTACAGTATGAAAACTGGCAGAGAGTCGCAGATGGGCTTGGGCAGGATCACGATATACCAGAGTTTTAAGAAATCCTGACAGGACTTTGAATAACGTCAACAATACAGACACTACTCTTTCTATAAAGCTAATAAGCAGATGCTATATTGAGATTATGTATTGTAGCGTACGCCCTCAACGTAGGTGGGCGACGCCACATGAAACTGCCTAACATCATCGACAACAACGCGACAGCCCACTTCACTTTTCCAGTGGTTGGTAACACACATGTGCTGCAACCTTTATTTGCTGGAAAAACTAACTGACACAATACATTTACTGCTAAACTTCACTGCTGACCTTTTCCTGTTCTCCGCTACATTCACCTGCCGCTTGCATACTTTTGCTTAACCACACACTTACTAACCACACAAAAAAGAAGCTACTCGTCAGCGAATGTGAGTGGTGAAGATAACGGTACACACCAATACATTTTTCTTGTTTACAAGTAGTAAATAGGAAAAATACCTCTGCCTGTTTGGAAGTATTTTGGGTTTAGTCCCCTGTTGATAAAGGTGAGGCAGCCAACATGGACGAAGCTGCGTGCACATCATCTCTAAGCAAGAATATGTGGAAGAAGGATGCTTGTATCTATACATTACTCTAGCAAGATTTGTCTAAGTAGGCTAACTACATATTAGACACACATCATTAGGCTAGGCAATGTTACGTTGACTTCTATCACCAGCAGCTCAGCTTTTACTTTTAAAAAAAAAAAAAGTACCGTCTATATACCCTGTTGAACTGTCAGGAAGTTATGGTAGTACCTCCCAAGCCAACTTGCAGAACTTACAGGTTTCATTTTTTGCCAACATTATGTTGATTGATTGGTGTGGTAATTCAGTTGAAGGCACAGTATGATGTCTAAGTCAGCTGCAGAAAATTAAGATGCAGAAAATTAAGATGCAGTTGACTGCATTCAACACTTCAGTACGAAACACTTATTTATATAAATAAATAAAACAAGAAATAAATATAAGTAGATAATAATTATAGCAAATACTATTTTGCCCAATTTCCCATGGGGTTTGATGGGCTGAATGTCCAGTGTTTCCCTTTCATTCATTCAGGAGCAACGGTGCGCCGCTGCTGAATTATGACCGCCGCTACTAAAATTTCCCATTCAACACATTAACATTCAATGCTTGGCTAGCTTCCTCTCCTCGTTCTTCATAGAACTTCTACTTGAAAGGTGCTATTATAAGAGCAGCATGACTCCTGTAATGAACAGATGCGTAGCGAGCCAGTAAATGTATGGTGTCAGTTACAGTGTGTCAGCATCTCAAGACTAAGAAAAGTCTGTCTGTTGTTTTCCCAACTGCTGAAAAAGTGAAGTCTGTTAGCGCTAGCAAATGTCTACCCCTCCACTTCAGACTGCACAGCTGAGCACAAAAGCTGACAGTAGCCTATGGTTTTGGCTCTATGTAACTTAACATTAGCTAGATTTATAGAAAGTAACTAGCAGCTGCATTTCATTACAACCTACTTTGTCCAGTATTGACAACATTACAAGCTTAGACTAAAATGGTGTATCCTACATCTTAATAGTTAACTATTTTCAGTTTTCAGACTGGTTGTTGTGAAATGATGGTTGTGACCCCGCACCGCCAAATATGTGCAACTAGGACTATGGGAAAACACTGAAATTTTAAGCTATTCTGATGTGCATCACTGCGGCTGAAAAACTTTGGATTGGGATTTTATATTCAGATATGCAGCAGCCTAACTTCTAAAAGCATGCAGTTAGCAGAGTGTTAAATACAGTAAATATTGTGCCTGACAGTATTGGCAGGCATAGTCAGCTGAGCAGTCAGCTGAGTGGTTCGGCAGTCAGGGTGGGTGATCAGGGCATAGCATGCATAGTTTGTGAATGTAATGCGGTTCTGCAGCCGGCACTCTTAGATTTGAAGTACACAGCTTTATGCCCGTATTGAACACAATTTGATTATATTCATGAGTAATGAATAATGCTTCTGCAAGTCTGATTCGCATGTGATGTAGTCAAAGTATATGCCAAATTGGGTCTTATATTGCTAATGTGGTATGTGTTATAAAAATATGGCCTCATAAAGCAGCTGCTTTTTGATATATCAAAATGCAGTTCCAAACAAAGTCAGCCTTCTTTATAAGCCTTTGGAGCCAATGGGTCTATTCCATATTGTGTTATAATGGTGCCCCCATGTTATCAAGCAGTGGCATATTTCTCCAAAGCAGTGAGGAGTTATGGAAATATATTGCTGTGGGGTATTGTGGTTGTCTCAGTGGTGCCAAGACAATTTATCATGATACTCTGACACCTGGGGGAAGATAATCTCTGGGAGATTCCAACACAGAAGCTGATGCCAGATATATATACTGTGTGCACACACCTACAGATGCATACATGCAAGCATGCACTTACGCAGCTAGGCACAAAGGTTTGGAGGTACAGTAGATACCCAGCTGGTATGAGCACATACACACATACATTATCACACGTTCAAACACATGGTAATGTTGTGTGTGTGTTTGTGTATATGTATGTATGTATTTGTATATATGTATATATACGCAAAAAAATATATAAATAAATAAATAAATAAATATATATGTGTATGTATATATATATATATATATATATATATATATATATATACACGCACAATAAGACAGGCGAGGCTATGAAAAAGTGTTACTGAGATATGAGCTTGTTCCATCTCAGTCCATCGACTCGGTGAGGGATGACACATTTAAAGTGGAACAATAGGAAACAGAAAAAGGAGAAAGGAAAGAATGGACAGAATGAAAGACAAAGCAGAAAAGGAGTAAAAGTAGTAATGGATATTCTCATGAGTTCATGTGGGTGGCGACACAACAAAACAACAATGTTGGCACTTACCATCAGCAGATAACAAAATCAATATACTGTCTCTCTTTTGAGTCTAATCAATAAACTACTGAGTGCCCATTATTAGAGGAAATGATCGCCAATTAGTTTTCCAGGTTTTTTGAAATGTCAGCACAATCTCAAATGTTTCCATCAAACATTAGAAATATAATTATGGTATACTTAACAGTTATTGCTCTTTCAGAACTTTGATTAACCAACTTTTCAAAAGAAAAAGTCTTATTGTTTATGGTGTTAGTCCACAATTCCTTAGATGGAAAACACAAGTTATGGGCAAAGTTTTGAGCCAGAAGAAGACTGAGAAAGTTTCTCAAGGACCACAATTTCACATTAACAGGGATATTTGAGTTTAAAAGTCAAATCCATAATTTCTATCGGCATTTTGGAATTGCTGTTTTTCAATAAATAAATAAATAATTGAACACATAAATACAAACCTTTTTCATGTTTTTTATCACCACATCCCAATTCGATCTCAGGAGAGATGGTGACTGACTGTTTTAAAGTTTTTTATCAGCTGGAGACGACAGAGTGGCTTCAGCAGCATACCGAGACATCATTCCCATCAAAATGATAATTTTCCCTTCAAAATGTTGCCTCTGAGGAAGGCAAGGTTGAGTCAACAAGCAGCTTGTCTGGTTATACATGATAAGACAGGCCTGTGAATGGGTAATGAGAGCAGTTTTACACCCTTGCACTTTGCTCAGGTATTATTGGATTGCTTGGATTGTGTGTGTTGGGGCTACAATTCTCATTTGACTCTGCTAATCCCGACTCATGCTCATGGTAACGAATGTTCAGTCGAGTAGTATAGAAAATCTCCATCTCACTCTCTTCTGTGTTATGACCTCTACTACTACTTTCCAAGGTAGTAAAGATGCGTTACAGTGGATCAACTCAGAGCCACATCCAGAGGAGGGTGAAAAGGGAGTCTTGTATCAAACTACTTCTTAACCCCAGAATCACTATTAAATAAAACTCTGTTTGGAGGCCGTAGTGGCTCTCCTAGTCGTGTTAATTTTAAACATTGCTGATTAGGGACTGGACACTTTTAGATAACCATATTTATCTTTTTGCGTATATTATTTCATCAAGGCAAGGCAAGTTTATTTGTATAGCACATTTCAACAACAAGGCAATTCAAAGTGCTTTACACAAAACATAAAAGCAACAGGGAAAAACAATAAAAATGTTTTAAAGCAACATAAAATATTACAATCAGGGTTAAAAGAGTTAAATGGAAAATAAAAACAGGCTGAGGGGTTGAGCAAATAATTGAGTCACAATCATTCTGAAGAGAGAACAAACAGAGAAGTACACTTAATCTACTCTCTCTAGCTGGTCTGTACTCGGGTCCACAGCAATCTTTGGGTCCACTGAAACTCCAAAAACCCTCAGACACTACAGAGAAACCAGGACATGTCTGTCAGCAGGCCACTTTGATCCAGTTATACTTTGGACCCACCTGCACGTTTACAGGTGGACAGAGGTTCCTGCAAATCACTCGGCCACGAGATTTAAGACCACTTCCTTCACTCTGTTCAATCTCACTCCCAAAATGTCTTAACCCAGCTACCTACTCATTTCTCACCGTTTAAATATTTAATTAAAAGCAATGGTAAAAAGCTAAAAACAAAGAAAAAGAAAACAGGACAGTAAAAGTTACAGTACAGTGTAAGTTATAAGTTATCAATAAAAAGAAAAATCTTAATTAAAAGCAGTGGTAAAAAGAAAGGTCTTCAGTCTTAATTTAAAAGAACTGACTGTTTCAGCAGACCTGCAGTTATCTGGGAGTTTGTTCCAGATATACTGAGCATAATAACTGAACGCTGCTTCTCCTTGTTTAGTTTTGACTCTGGGGAGAGAGAGCAGACCTTCCCCAGACGACCTGAGAGTTCTAGATGGTTCATAACCAAGCAGAAGATCAGAAATGTATTTTGGCCCTAAACCATTCAGTGCTTTGTAAACTAACAGCAGGATTTTGAAATCAATTCTTTGACATACAGGAAGCCAATGTAAAGACCTCAGAACTGGAGTGATGTGATCCACCTTTTTGGTCTTAGTGAGGACTCGCGCAGCAGCGTTCTGAATCAACTGCAGCTGCCTGATGGATTTCTTAGGGAGCCCTGTAAAGACACCGTTACAGTAGTCAAGTCGACTGAAGATAAATGCATGGATAAGCTTTTCCAGGTCCTGCTGAGACATAAGGCCTCTTATCCTTGATATATTCTTCAGGTGATAGTAGGCTGACTTGGTAATTGTCTTAATATGGCTCCTCAAATTCAGAGTCCATGACTACACCAAGATTTCTGGCTTGATTTGTGGTTCTTAACATTACAGATTGAAGTCGAGCACTGATTTTCAATCGTTCCTCCCTGGCTCCAAAAACAATAACTTCAGTTTTATTTGTTTATTTTTTATTTCAGTTTTTATTTATTATTTGTTTAATTGGAGAAAATTCTGGCACATCCAGTCATTGACCTGCTCAATACATTTACTCAGCACCTGTATGGGATCATAGTCTCCTGGTGAAATGGTTATGTAAATCTGTGTGTCATCTGCATAATTATGGTAACATATTTTGTTGTTTTTCATAATCTGAGCCAGTGGAAGCATGTAAATGTTAAACAAAAGAGGTCCCAGAATGGAGCCTTGGGGAACCCACGTCATTTTTGTCAGCTCATCAGGGATAATACATACTATATAAACTTGTGTTTTCTGGAAATGATGTTTGAAAAGAAGGGACTATAATATATTCAAGGATTTAACAATTAAGTTCACATCTAATACATACTTGTGGCTGGACTGCAGCAACCCTAAACAAGTAGTTTCGGTGCCTATACCTAACCTAACTGTGACCGTTTCAAACGGGTACCATGTAGTAGATGTGTCTAGTAGTGCTGTACATCTGCAGATACGCCTACATGAAGTAAATAGGAGTGAATAATCCTCAAATACGTCCTCAGGAGGCTTTTAATCTTTAATGTTCTCGTTAAACACTGTGCTGCGCGCCTCCGCAGATGGCACACGAGCTACGAGTATGCACTGAAACGTTTATGCTGATCTCGCTATCTGTTGCAGATTTCTCCGAAATGCCAGGTGGTGAACATTCTTTGAAAAATCAAGAAGATAACAATGTTTACCAGAAGAACCCCATAGACCAAACATGGCTGCACACTCTGCTATACAGCTCGTAAATGCTGAGTAAGAATTATAATTAACTGTGAACGGACATTGCCGTGTAAAGAAAGAAGTATTCAGAACAACAAATGTATTCAAATGAAACAGATCCTGTGAACAATATGATTCTGCTGGCAAAATATTATCTAATCAAATGTAGATTTTTTTCTTCTGTTTCTGTAATTTCATTTAATTTAGTTTTTAATTTAAAGTGGTCATATTATGCTTATTTTCAAGTTCATAATATTAATTAGGGGTTGTAAGAGAAGGTTTCATTTTCAAAAACACCATATTTTTGTTATACTGCACATTGCTGCAGCACCTCTTTTCACCCTGTGTGTTGAACGCTTTGTTTTAGTGAATGAGGCATCTCACTTCTGTTCGACCTTTATTGGGAATTGCACATGCGCAGTACCTAGATAAGGACTACTAGGCAATCAGAAGCAAAGTAGGGCGGGTCTTGACAAGCAAGGTAGTGCGATCCAAAACAAAGCCATGGCAACTGTGGCTTTGGTTCAGCTGTACATGTTCAAGCCAGTCTGTTCCCACACGCAGAATAGCTTGAGCCAGCCTTTCAACCTAGACTGGAGTAAGACGTTTCAGAGTGATAAGTTATTAATTTGTAACAAATTTATCTTTCATACGTAACATTTTATCTGAGCAATATCTCTACATCACAGTAACAACTTTACGTCCATTGACTGCCTTGAGGGTATCTAAACGGTAGGGAGGATGGGGGTGAGGGAAGCAGTGGGTAGACGTCTTGTCACTGTGTGCCACAGCTCAGTGTGTTTCTCCACCAGTGTTTTTGAGGGCGTGCCATACCAGCTGCTAGGTGAGCATGATGGCACGTTACACTGTGACGCAGATCGAGCTGTTTTTAGGCAATTTAGAGCAGTGTTTTCTGTGGGAAATGGTAAATCCCTTTGGTGTGGACTTTGGACCTCTTCACTTTGCACACACAAAAAAAATTATAATATGACCTCTTTAACTTATTTGCATTTATCAGTATTTGTGGGAGTCACATTGGACAGATGCTTGTTTACTGTTGTTTGTTGCAAAAAAGGACCAAGGGATGAATTATCTGTCTAAGATGAGAAACTCAAAAGATAAATGTTAAATGCCAAAGAAAATCATTCCAACCGCTTCCAAGAGCCTGACAGGAGAGGGTCTATGTGACTGAAATACAAGCAAATACACAAATACGCAATTTACATTCTGCTTTCAAGTATGTTATGTTTTACTTTTAAAAGAGATGAGGCTTCAGGGATGAGATCTCACTTATCATTGGACTACCAGTGAGGGGAAATTTTCTTAACAGTGGGGCCACCTGCACAAAATTAAGTTTAATTAGAGGACTCACAAGGTAACACCCACACCTCCCTCAGAGTTGTGTTTCCAGTGTAACAATTAGTGACACCTGCTGACAATGACAATTAATGCCACCTCCTAATTTCTGGTTCCAAAACAATGATGCAGGGTGAGCAATGAGGAAAATGGCAAATGTTTACTTGTTATTGGCTTCAGGTATGAATGAATGCATGAGAGAGAATGAACTTTTACCTGCTAAATTCAAAATCAGTAGGTACAGCATTTCTGTTGGAGCGAACCAATCTGAGCAAAAGAAAGCTGTAGTTTTGTCAGACACATTTCTTTAGTTTGATGATAGTCTTAATTTTGAAGAACAGCATAACAGACCCACTTAAGATAGTTGAAACACTACTATCTTAATCTAGTTGAGAGCCCGACAGCTTTGTGCACCCGCCGATCTATTTGAAGTCTGTTTAGTCTGTCTTCATGAAAGCAGCTCCTGACATTTGTCCATTCCATTTGTCCAGATCATCAAAGGTCAGCTGCTCTTTAATCCAAAAACCCAGTCTTCCTTTTCCCATGACTGTATTTCTGCCATAGGTGCTAAGTGTTTCGGCAATTAAGTTGGAAAAAATTGATGAAAACAAAAGTGTAGCAAAGTACACTATGTGATGGTCTTTAATGGTTCAAGAAGCTGGTATGGAAAGTCAAGAAGAAATTAAGATTCCCTGCCCTTTTTGGAAAATTTGTCAAGATGTCACAACGATAGCTGAATCCCAGTCATTATGACTGGGCATAATTTTATTTGAATCTTTAATATTATTATTCATAGTAGCATTATTATTGTTATTATTTAAACTAAGCAAATAAGAGCTTCTGATTCCACATCACACACTTGGATTATGCGGTGACATCTGAAAGATAAGATATATTTTTACAATTAAGAACAGGTATATTATGGTCCTTAAACCTTAAAGTCCTGTTGGAAAATGAAATCTGCATCTCCATAAAGTTGGTCAGCAGCAGGAAGCATGAAGTGCTCTACAACTTCCCGGTAGATGGCTGCGTTGACCTTGGACCTCAGAAAACACAGTGGACCAACACCAGCAGATGACGTGGCACCCCAAACCATCACTGACTGTGGAAACTTTACACTGGACTTAGAGCAACATGGATTCTGTGTCTCTCCTCTCTTTCTCCAGACTCTGGGACCTTGATTTCTAAAAGAAATGGAAAATTTACTTTCATCAGAGAACCTAACTTTGGACCACTCAGCAGCAGTCCAGTCCTTTTTGTCTTTAGCCCAGGCGAGACGCTTAGACGCTGTGTCTTGTTCAAGAGTGGCTTGACACAAGGAATGCGACAGCTGAAACCCATGTCTTGCATAGGTCTGTGCGTGGTGGATCTTGAAGCACTCACTCCAACTGCAGTCCACTCTTTGTGAATCTCCCCCACATTTTTGAATGGGTTTTGTTTCACAATCCTCTCCAGGGTGCAGTTATCCCTATTGCTTGTACTCTTTTTTTCTACCACATCTCTTCCTTCCCTTCACCTCTCTATTAATGTGCTTAGACACAGAGCTCTGTGAACAGCCAGCCTCTTCAGCAATGACCTTTTGTGTCTTGCCCTCCATGTGCAAGGTGTCAATGGTCGTCTTTTGGTCAGCTGTCAAGTCAGTCTTCCCCATGATTGTGTAGCCTGATTAGAGTGTGGCACCAGGTGTCTTCAATATTGAACCTTTTCACAATATTCTAATTTTCTGAGATACTGATTTTGGAGTTTTCATTAGTTGTGAGTTATAATCATCAAAATTAAAAGGAATGAACACTTTAAATATATCAGTCTGTGTGGAATGAATGTATACATTATACAAGTTTCACTTTTTGAATGGAATTACTGAAAATAAGGGGATAACTGTCTGCTCAGGGACACAATGGTGGATGTGTCACAGTGAGAATCAAACCTAAGTCTCTAACACCAAAGTGTGTCTTCACCACTGGACCATTGCCACCCAAGATATTTTAGATAGAAGAGTTGGTGTGTTTTAAAAGACACAGAAAACTGTGACAATCAATTTATGTTGAGGTTACACCATAGGAATGACAATCTACATTGGCTGGCATAGCAGATGAAATACAAACATGTCAAGTCAAGCTCTGTAATTACTGAATTATTATCCAATCATCACTTTTCTTTACAGGAATAAACAGCCAATTGAAAAACTAATTTATGGGATTTTCATGCCTGAACTCCCACAGTAGCGATATGATATTGACTGTGAAACACAATGTTGACACATTCTGTCTAGTGGCTATCAATTACAATTTATCCAGTCAGTATCACTGCAGCACTCTTCACAGGTGGCTGTTGCTGTTACAAAACATGAGATTTGCAGGTTTTAAAATACAGCAGCAATAAAGACAAAAAATGAACAAAAATGCAAGTGAAGAAAGGAACAAGCTGTATGGAAGAATGAGGTGTACAGGATTCAACTCAATTCAGTGTGTGACCACAATCATCAGTCCCCTTGATCTATTGTTAGCTGACATGCTGCGCTGACCTTTACTTACATTATCTGCCATCATTTCACCATAAACCACAGATTTATGACTTTAGTGAATGCCAGGGCCCTAAAAATCTTGTCTCCTTCTCTTTGTCATCCTGTCCTTCTCTCTCTCTCTCACTACGTCATTCAGTCATCTCGCCCACCCCTTCTCTTCTGCAAGCTTGGTGTTTAACAGTGGAGAAGGTCAGAGTCGTTAGTGGCAAATAGATGATGCAAATTGGAAGGCCAGACTTAAAGGAAATTAAAATGTAACTTTATGTCAGGGCATAAAGTCTCCTGTCCAGTTAGTGAATGCATGTGCAGCGTGTGCATCATATTTATTTCAAGGTGTACAAAGTAACAATTAAGAAAATCGAAATTAAGAAAAAAAAATAAAAAAAGTTGGGATAATGACAGTTGTGTACAAAAGGCATCCATGATTTGCAAGCTTTAGGCCATAGAATACTTGTGCTGCTTAATGAAAAGATTTAGGAACACACAAAGAAATTTAGGAGGACAGTGAAAAATGTTCACAGAATTTATACGAGTTAATAAATATTTTTTATATACATATTTATACAACGTGTGTGTGCTACTTCTCCTTATGTGCAGTTATGATGTGAAAACCAGTGGAGAACTATGGAAGTGAAGACCTTAAGGGCTACGTTCAGACTGCAGGCCGTAATTCCGAATTTTTTTCCCAGATCCCCAGTTGACATTTCACATTATTGTTTAAATGTGGCCCATATCAGACTCCAGTGGGAGCTATCCACGGCCTGAAAGTGACCTGCTTGTGCAGATCAATAAAATGACATCATACGCAGCACGCTGTGAGCAGATGGTAGCAATGTAGAGAAGGAAGAGAGCCACATGTATAATAATGGCCTTTGTGGAGCTTTTCCGTTCATCGCGACTCCGTCTGGCGGGGAACAGCTGCTCTAGAGTGACGTCAGAGTTGCATCACTTCCGATCTGAGTGTCCAGACTGGCGCGTTCGAGACTGGTCGTAACTGGGATATTTCCCAGTTGAAACTTCCGACTTCCGATATCAAAGTGTTCCAGGTGCATGGTGGTGCATGACGCCGAAAGTGAACGAAAATCATGGCTGATCGTGACAAAGTGTGCACACAGTTGCACTCTCAGCAGTGCTTTAGGTGTTAATTAAGAGGATGGCAGTTTAACTGCAACAACTGACATAAATAGCCCATACGTTACTAGTTCTGTGTTCCCCTCTGGCTGTATAAGTTGGTAGCCCTCAAGTCAGTCATTGTTGTAGGTTGCACTTCGTAATGTTTTAGCATTTTTAACAATAACTTTATGAGATTCTTTACTGTAACCAGCAACCTAATGTGCAAAACATATTTCTACATCAATGTGCATGCAGAACAGGTTTTACTATATGAACGTATGTATTATTTTAATTTAAATACATGCAAATATACGTTTTATTGCCTTTTAGTTGATGGTTTGCCATTTACAAAGTGTGCTTCCATGGGCGCCGACATTGTTTTGTGACGTCATTCAGCTGCTCCTCGTGAAATCGGGGTACAAATTTTTTCTCCGAGTTCATGAGTAGGAAATCCGACTTCAAGTAGCTTTCCAGGATAGTTTTTCTAGTTGGAGGTCAGAAATTTCCCAGTTTCAAGTTGCCTGGAACGCAGCACAAGGTCGCATTCCAAAAACTCTGATCGGTATCTGATTTGGACCATCCTTAACGACATGCAATCTGGTTTTAGATCTGGCCACAGTACAGTTTCTGCCTCTTTAAAAGTTATTGATGACATAAAAGCGGCGATTGATAAAAAGTTATTCTGTATGGCTGTGTTGTTTGACCTTACAAAGGCATTTGATACAGTAAACCATTTCATGTTAATCAAAACCTTGTCGAATAGGATCGGTGTTGGGCACAGGGCTCCAAATTGGTTTCACAGATATCTCTCAGAACGGACACAAATTATAAGGCACGGGAATGTAACATCTGACCCTGATGTCCAAAAAAAGGGTGAGAGTCTTATATAGATTAAAATCTTTCTTTTTTAGGACTTCACGGAAAAAAAACTGGTTGCAGGATTATTCCTGTCTCAGCTAGATTATGGTGATATCAATCAATTTGCATGTCCATCAACTCTGTCAAAGCTTGACCGTCTTTATCATGCTGCTTTCAGGTTCATTACAAATGCTGGCTATCAGACACATCACTGCATCTTAATACAGTATGGTAAATTGGCCGTCACTCAAACTGCGCAGCATGCTACATTGGTACATTTTTATTTATAAAGCTATTTTAGGTATTTTGCCTGTTTAAAATTTGTATCATTTCAGATCTAGTAATGGACTACTTTGTAAGGTACCATGAGGACCGAAGCAGGAAAGAGGAGTCTGTCTTACTATGGCCCTTCGTCCATAACTACAGTCTAGGCTTAAGATTGGTGCTCTAATTTAGTTAGCTGCTTTTAAAAAATGAATATCTGACATTCTGACGGACATATGCACTTGTTTTTAATTAACGATAGGTAGATCTCTACATTTAGTCCTTATTTTGTTTTTTTATTTTTTTAAACTCATTGCATTTTTGTCTATGTAAATATTTTGTAAACTTTGTGTAAATCTGTATTGTATTTTAATTTATGTAATGTATTGTTTTTCAACTTATGGTTGAACTGGAAAAGATCAGATTCCATGTGACTCGGGCTGTCCACACTGTTATAAAAAATCTAATCTGAGTCATATTAGCAAGAAAAATCGGAATTGGGTCACTTTAGCCTGCACTCTAAACATAGCCAAAATATTGTCAAAGCTTTTTAAAATGTTGAAGATTTTTTAAAAATCGGAGAAATTGAAAACTGCTTTTAAAACATTGATCGCTCATCACAGTGGTGATGCAAGATAAACCTGTATTTTTAGGGGCATATGCGAGTGAAATGGTCGCACTGTAGAGCCCTGCTTTGCCATTGTGTTTTGTAGAGCTACAATAATTAGTCAATCGATTAATTGGCAGCTACTCATGATTTGATTAATTGATATCTTATAATTATAAAAATAATCATTAGTGGTAACCCTAGTTGACACCTCTTTAATAACCAAAGAACATAGAACTGTGATTTGTTCATTCTCAGTGGGATCAGCAATATTACCAACGCAGAGAAAGTGTCCTTGTTTCCTGCCTTCAACAATACAGTACTTGAACATCTTTTATCATCAGGAATCTGGGGATGTTGCCGTTTATGGTCGGTGCCTCGGGTTGCCTCTGATGGTGAACATTTTGATGCTTTTCATGATAATATCACATGCCATGTCTTATTCAAGATCCCTCAAAGCATATCATTATTTTGCTTCATTGATACAATAACTCAAACCCTATTATCAAGAGAGAAGGCTGTTGTTCAATTACCAGGCAAGAATGATAATGTTACTTTGAACTTCCTGTGTTTTTAAGTGTAACAGAACAGCAGATGACAGGTGTTTTTATTGACAGAAAGTTAAATGCATCATTTAGAAAAAATGCGGTGGTAGGCACACTGTGTATGTACTGGATTTGGAAAACAGAATAGTGAGTCAGACTGCCCAGGGCCCTCTATTTTTGTTGTATGTTTGCAGCATTATTACTTAGGGCTGAAACGATTCATCGATTAGATCAATAAAATCGATTAATAAAATTCATCAACGCAAATTCTTTGCATCGATGCTTAGTTTAATCCATATAACTATACAGCACAGTGTTTCGCAGGGACATTTATTACTGTCGCACATCGCTCTTACGCTGTAAACATGACGTGATTATGATGGAGCTGTTTGTAAAGTGGAGGAAGAAAGAAAAGGAGGGGTACAAGGGACTAGAAAGTGTCCAAAGTATGGGATTATTTCAAGCTAAAGAAAACAACTCTGTAATGTTACTCTCAAAACATAACAGCACGAAGGCACCTGACCACAAAGCACCTTTGTTTTGCCAGCGGACCACTGAAAAGGTAAAAGCAACTTTAGCATTTAACTGAAATCAGGATTGATTCTTGAGTTGAAGGCTAGCCAAAGTAAGCTGCAGTCCTCATCTGAAAATGTGCACACGTGCATTTGTTGTTCTCCTTTTGGGCCATGAGTTGTAACTTCACAGTCATGAGTTAACTGGGTGTTGGGGAGCTGCACCTTTTAACTCACATCCAGCTCTCTCTGTAGCTCGATCCCTGCTACCTGTGTGTGCTAATCCATCCTTTCACCTATATTCTTTGTTTTTATAATTGCCATCTTTATAATAACAAACAGCTGTTTCATGTGCAGGATCGCTCATTTCGTTTCACAGATCATGTGCGTTTGTATGGAAACCTGCATCGAGTGACACATCTGCTGTCAGCTCCTGTAGTGTGTGTGACCCCCCTGTCACCGATCAGTCACGTAGTGTGAATGCCACAAGGACTTCAAGACTGCCAACATATGACGGCACGGCCATCGACCGACGCTGAAAGTCCTGTGGTCTACACAAGCCTTTAGTATAACTTGTAGCTGTCTGGTTGTTGGTCTGATGTTTGCTGTATGACACACTATGATTTCTATGATTTTAACGGTTTAAAAATAATGCATAAGTGATGCCGAACAGCGTAAGGGCGCAGACCTCTGCAAGGACTATCAGCATGATTATTTTGTTGTTTTTACTTTGCCCTGTATTTGACCTGGATGTAGTTGGTTACAAATTGAACCTGTGTTACTAAGCATAAAGCAAGGGTTTGCTGACAAAGAACATACATGCTTAGTCAGACTTGCTTGATAAATATTTATATGAAAAGATTATGAGTAGATTGTTTTTCGCTTTCAACTTTCAGAGGGCATGGATGTTGTGAAAAGACCAACCTTTAGCTAATGAGTTAGCCTTTGCAGTACAACTTCCCACACAGAGCTTTTGCATCTCACCCTGCAGATCAGACTGACCTTCCATAAAGTGTTTATGCTTCAGAGGGGAATTTTCATAAAACTTTAAAGAAGACCAGCCCAAATGAAATTGCTATTGCTGTCGGTCCTGTTCAGTGTTTATATCTGTGGATGGTACTATCTTAATCTAATGGTGCCTCTCCCACCCAGGGAGGCATCAGGCTAGAGAAGAAAAATATGTAATGGTAAAAGTACTTACTATGAAAACATAACTATAGACAAGTTTGAAAGGCTTTGATAAATGTATCTTTTCAATCACTTTTTCAGTTTCTCTGCCATGTGTGTCTACTATCTATTGCTGGTGCTCTGTGTAAAATACAAGCAAAGGTTAGCATTGTTTCTAAACCTCATCAACACCCTGTTCTCTTGTTTGACAGTAATTGACATGTGTTCTTCCGATCCTCCGGTCTGCAACTCCAGACATAACCTTCATTTATGACAGACAAAGACAGAGTGCCATTACATGCCTATTGACTCTAAATCTCCAACATCAGGCAGGCTTCAGCATCCCCAGTTAAAACTCATTTACAGTAATTAGCACTGATGGCAGGGCAGACAGCAGAGAGGAAGGAGTGGTTTCAAGGACACGCAGTGACATTTTGATTATTTCTTTTTTTGTATCTTGTTCTTGAAAAAATAGCAATGGGTTTCGGGGAATGCTTGGAGTGCTGGGAAGTTTTAAACATTTGTCATAATGGATTTTGTGGTTAGAGGAAAGAGGAGCAAAATGCTACTTTGTGTGTATGTGCAAGTGATGTGTGTCGGTCAGCATGCATTGCTATCTCTATATCTTACAAGTATTCCCTGCAGACACAGGTCAATTATTGAGATTTCCAGAACTTAGGCACCATGGGAAATGTTGTGATCCCTGAGGAATTAAAAACATAATAACCACCATCAATCACAAGTGGTAGGCCATCATTGTGCTCAACACATGTTGTAACAGAAATGCATCACGTGCATTTTCTTCTGAAATGTATTTAGTTTAAAGTGAAACTGTAGCCCAAATGTACAAAATGAAGCAAAGATGAACAATTATCCAGGTACTAATGAAGGTCACATACTTTTTTGGGGGTATAAGATGTTGCCTTTTTCTCAGGCTAAAGCTTACTTGGGCAGGTGAGAACAGTTTCATTGAACTCTGGTGCCGACCAGCCTGAGACAGCTGGTCTTTGCCAAGTAAACCCCACAGCTGGTCGCATTAAGTCAGCATTCACACTAAATGCTTAATGCTGTACTTGAGGATTTCACTGCAGGCTACAGTCATTTGTTGTCTGGAGCATCTGCGCTTATACCATAAACATTCTTCGTCTGCTCGGTTATAAAACTGCTTATAACCTTCAGTAGAACTCACTCATCTTAACAGGTCATGATAATTTAGTGTCACTTTTAGCTAATACTGACATAACATGGCTGTGTTCATAATTCATAATCTCAACCTAAACATTTTATGTGCAGACTTCTTAGTTAAGATGCTTACCTGTCTTTTCACCCAAACTTCCAGCTAATAAAGGTAATACAGTTACACTTAATGGCCTTTGTTTAGTATTTTCTTCGACTGAATCAGTAAAAAGTAAAATACAAAAGTAAATATTGTATTAATAATACACTGGTTTAGTCTAATTAAACACACTCTTAAATAGGGTAAATAATGCCCTAAACATTACAGAGTAGTTGAAACCATTTTTTGGTACCTTTGTACAAAATGTAATACCACAACAGTTATTCACATTGACATTACTTTCATTCTGAGTGACATCTGTGTCTCTTGAGCTCCTGTAGGCTCACTAGATCAAACCTGCAGTTCTTAGTATCCAAACTTGTTTCGTCATTCAGGTAGAAGTTGAACTGCCGGCTTTTGTGTGTCAAAACACACGAACACACTGATTAGCATATTACCATCGTTACCATCGTAAATCATATGTGTGAAGTCATAATAGCATTAATCATTGACTAAAGATGATTATAATTAAATCCTGTCAAAGACCAATGACTACTTTCTAGCAACCTTTTTCTCTCCCTTTCTCACTCAGTTTCTCTGTTAAGTCCCATCACTTCTTCTTCCAGATTATCTGTTACTTTGTGAATTAGACATATTACCCCTTTATTAGCTACAGGGACAGGGCCAGATCTATGGCTTATTAATAAAATACTCGCTTGACATTGATAAATACATAACATGATGGCCACGTCACAGAAATTAATCTCCATTTCGGGGATTGTCTCTGACTCATTAATCCCTCTAATTACCACAGATTTCACAAAATATCTTCGTCCTGATCTATCTCATTCAATTTCTTCTCCTCTTTCTCCCTTTATCTCACTCTGCCTCCTACTCTCTCTCCTCCCTCCCTCTCTCTCGTTCTGTCCCTCTCTCTTCAGAATTATGGATCTCTACATAATAGATGAGTCTGTCTAAGGAGACAGAATAAGGGCTCTTAGCCGTGTGATGAATTTTGTACATTATCAAATTACATTTCTTATCAATTCAAATCCCCCTTTGTTGTACTGGCAATCAGCCTCAAATGCCAAAACCTGAGTGTACATTGGATTATGTAGATCCACCAATGAGAACCAAACAAAGGATGGGATTGTTTCTGCCATTTCATATTGATTGACAAACTAATTAAGAAAAATGCAAAAGCCTTTTTTGTATCTATGTATTAGGGTCAGTGGACATTAGTCCACTTAACAACCAAAATGTGTCCAAAGTCCATGTTATAAATTTTCATCTGCAGCTCTTTGTCAGGATTTTAAAATGGCCTTTCTCTACCCTCACTGAATGTATGCAAGTATGTGAGTTCACATACGTATCCTAAATCCTATCGTGCTTATTTATTGGTTTTTATTTTGGAAAGAGAAATTGACTTTCTGTGTTGAAAAGTAGATCTGCCTTGACTTTCTGTCTTCTCTCTTGATGTCTAAAGATTTGTTCCTGAAATGCAAATGAGTTTTCAAACACATTTTCTCTGAGTTTGAATTTAAGCTTTAATTTATTTCAAAGAAAAGTTATACACAGATATCAATTTCCCATAAAGTCTGTCAGCTGTTGCATGGATTAAGCCCCATTTTAACCCTGGCTTGTTTACACCTTGCAGTTTGAGTACCTGCTGCTATCAGATTTCCCCACAGTTATAAAATGTAGTGAGCTTGTTTTAATATTATTAGAGTACTTACATATTTTGATTTACTGCTGTGATATAAATAAGCCTTAACTTCTCTGCAGAACAGACCATATCGTCTGTAAGGCAAACACAAGTATGTTTGATGTATTTTGCAAAACTTTACTGCAATTATCACCAAATTGTCAACAATTAATAACGCAATAACTGGTCAAATGGTCTGTACAGTGTGAGAATATAAGCCATACCTTTGACATTGCAGAAAGGCCAATTAAAATGTGTAGTGTGAGATAATGCCTAGCTTTAGATTTCAGGACTAACCAATCACATTACACCTATAAGTCTGATAAGCTAGAAATACTCTGGGTTGTCTCAACAAAAAAAAGTCTCAAGGTGCAAAATGTCTAAAAGGAAAATAAAGAAGCAGCAGTTACCAAAATATGTTATAATTTGGTCTGCATTGTCAAAGTTTTGTTTTTTCTTTTTGCTGTTTTAAACAAAAATGTTTTGGTTTTGTTTGTAAGTTGTGTGCTACTGCTCATTTTGTCTGTCGACTTCTAGCTCACTGCAGTGCAACAAATAGAAACCTAAAGCTGCCCGCCTGCCTGACCCAATGTCCTCATGGAAAAACTCTAAATCATCCTGTGAAGTGCCTTAGTTAAAAGAGGAAATATGTTGAGAAACCTTTTTGTATGTGAACTCGACTGCCTGAACACATAAAAGTACCTACAATGAATTACTACAAGTGTATATAAAGAATTTTATCAAACATAAGGGGCAATATTATTTGACTTTGCTCAGGAGGAAAACATGCTCACAATCATCACCCGTAGTTACCAGGATTTTCTTTGTTCCTCAGTGGACTTATCACAAGCCTTTGGTTGTGCATTTAAACCGAAGAAATTTAATTTGTGATATATTTTATTTTACACCTGTTTTATTCCACATTAAAAGGACAAAAAAGGACATTATGGTTGTTTTGACAAGCATTTACAGCATTGGCTCCTCTTTAAGATTCAGGCTAAGTTGTTGTGTCAACTTGTCATACTGAAGAGGTATTTATTTTTCTACTATTTTTCATAAAAATCTATAATAATCTGTCGAAGGAACACTTCACTTTGACATAACTGAAGTGGTAACCTCGAGAGAACTCCACATTTTGACAAAGACTTTTGAGACAAAGAGAAACACAAGCAGATATTTCCCTTGGCAACAACGTAAATGCTTCCTAGAGCCATTAAATGTCACATCAAATGTAAAAACAAATCACAGCATGAGACTGGTGATGTGTTTATAATTTCAAATGGACTGAAAAGTCTTTTGGCACAATAACGGTGCTATCACTAAAACCAATTTTGGTAAACTTTTAAGTTGTTGGGGTTTCTTGAGATTGCTGGTCTTTCTTCGTTTTACATAGAATGTGAATTGTGTGTGTGCGTGTGTGTGTTAAAGGTCCAAAATGGTCATAGTTCTCAATTTAAGCACGTTTAGTTTTTCATCAGAAACACTTTAAAACGGCCCATTAAAAAAACAAAACATTATTCAGATAAACATTTTCTTTTATATGCATTCTTTTCAAGTTTTACATTCTTCTTGATCAAATACTTTGCTTCCTGCAGTTATTTTCTCTGGACACTCAATTTTATTTCTTCAACTAAATCGTGAAAAAAATACCACACCCGCTCTTAATTAAAAAGTGTGATATTTTTGTGTATGTATATTTTAAATTTGAATAATAATATAGTGAAAAAAGAAATGTAAATTATTTTACTCGGGCTTCCCAGTAAGTGCTACACTGAACACTTGCTGCTGGACAAATGATTTCTGTGCTGCTTAGAATAGTGTGCAGTATTATGGAGCTAACGTGGCTAGTGCTGGAAACTGCATGGATTTCACTCTTTACTAATAGTTTAAACTGCCTCATACACAAACATGAACATACTACACTGGGGCATGGAGCAGTGTGGAATATTGCAACCTGACGCCTAAACCTGCCAAAAAATGTAATTTTAGAAAAAGGGGCTCATCATTTTCTGGCGGTCGCTCCTGCTGTCAACAAGCGTTTTGATCTTTTGCAGCTAGTGACTCACTTGTCTAATCTCTTTCTGACTCTCCCTGCACAAATAACTTGAAACATAACTAACCTCATTTCTACAGAATGAAATGCTAATTCATCCTCTGTTATGCCAGAGTAATATTAAAAAAAACGGGTTGTGAGTGAGTGAGTGAGGGTGCACATTTGCAAATATTTTGTCAACATTATGGTGTATGCAGGCACAGTATTCCATGCTTTATGTTGTGTGGTGTTGTTGTTTGTCCTACTTGTTCAGTACATGTTCAGTAAACCCAGTGCAGCTGTTTTAAGGATGTTTTATGCCCACTATGTCCTACTGATACTGACACTGAGTTTGTAAAGGTAAAATATCTATTTCGTAAATATGAAATATGAAATGATTTTGCTCCATTCATTATTATCCATACTGTTTACACTGATAACATAGCAAAGGCTAATCACATGTTTCCTCTCAATGTTTTCATGGTGAGATGTGCTTATAATTGTATCCTATCTAACTGCAGGGCAAGATGTAATAATTTTTAACAAGAAAAGATGGGGACGAATACCAACCCTGCATGAGCTCATCAGACAACCAGAGGAGAGCAGGTAAGGGGTGAATAAATCTGGTCCTAGTAGAACCACCTTGGCCCAATTATTTGATAAGGAAAACCCACTTCATTAGGAATGAAAATATCCTTAATTTACAGTAGAGAAATATGTGAGGTATGGCCTTGAGAATGTGGAAAATAATGCAGAGAGCAAGCTCTACAGAACAGGACTGCTCATACAGTACACATGAATTTAAGGTTGCACTAAATTGCCTGAGAAAGATGCAGTGAATCACAATTACTTAGCTGTTTAAGACTTACAAGGCATGGTGCGTGTTCAATATTATGTGTAGTAGTTCAGCATGTTACTGGCACGTTGCATTTCTGCAGTGTTTATAATGTGCAGTGTTTACTCTTCTTGTAACTACTGTAATCAAATCATCTAAGCTAGCTAAGTAACACACTGAATGGCATCTGCAAGTGATAAAAGGATCAGACGATCTGGCCCTTTGCAGTATGCATGAGTCACTACAAACAACAGGACCTGATGTGAAGGAGGGCTGCATGTTGCCTCTCAAAAGACAGATGGACAAGATGTAGATCAATTATGTATGAACAAAATTGTTGAGCCTTCACACACCAATTACTCATCAGGGTTTTAGTTAATGAGGATCAAATGAGCAGAAAAAATAGATAGCTTATTGATGACAGTGTTTCATGGAATACTGCACATTCCCTAATTCACCAAATCAATGGCTCTCCCTGCGTTATCGCTCTATTCTGGGATCCCCCTGCCCTTCCACAAGCCTAGGTGAAAAGACTTGAGGTGAGCACCTCCCTGTCCTTTCCCATGACTACATGGAAAACCATAAGGCAGGGAGAGCACCCTGCCCATCCATGCCCCCAGGGCACAGAACAGAACAGCCATCAATAACAGAATGACATAATTAATCAGATGCAGCCTGAAAGGAAGAGGAAGCAGCAAGGGCAGGCGGCCAACAGCTGCTTAAATACAGCGCCTTGTATGGAAGTTGCCAATGGATGCTAAGAGAGATATCAGCTGAGCTGTGAGCAGATGTGGCTGACTTTAAGATGACTGCAATCTGCTGGTGTGCTAGGATTGTGAGCTGAGCTTGACTTCGTTGCCTGCCTAAACTAAGGCTGTGCAGAAAATACTCCAAAACCTACGTTTGCTACTCAAACAAACTAAAGCTCCATATTTTATATGGTAGTGGCTAAAGTTTCCCACTGTTCAGATACTATGGACCAATATCTATAGTTCAACACATTGTATATTCAATTAAGCATGAGCATGTGTTCCTCTTTCTTCCCCCGCTGCTTCCACACAGAAAAGTGAATTCACAGTTTCCTCTTGCTTCTGCTTCTGGTACTTCTCTCTACTCGATTGCCACTTTCCAGTTTTCTGAAGCAATGTATCAAGATATCAAGCAAAGTCATCACTGTTGCAACTCACCAGTGCTGCCACTTTTTGAAATTTAACTGCTTAAGCAGTGAATGCTATTTTAAGGCATCATCACTTGTTTGGACACACCACTGGCTTTTCACTCTCTGAAGAGGCCCAGTGCTCGTGTGAAACACTGTTATCAATACCGTTGGTAGAAATAGTTAAGTCACTGTAATGTATTCTTCACAGTTCTGCTTCATCGCCGTTGCTAGGTAACGTGTAGTTTTCTTGCCAGCTGAAATGTTTTTAAGCATCTCAGCATGGTGATGTTGGGGAGAAAAGTGTTACATATTTGCAACACTTCCTGTTCAAGACAACATGTAACATCGTGGTGCCCACAGCATAAACTTGCCAAATTCCTCTCAATCACAGGATCTGACAAGCACTTTTTTGGTGTTCTAGAAAAGGGGCAATAGAGCGTGGTGCACAGTACTGCCTGACCAAAGTATCTCCATCGGTGGCTCGACTCTTATGAGAGCATTATAAATCTAGACTATGGTAATAGAGTGGCCAGCCTCTCAGGCCTGAAAATGACTTATTATATGTCAGTATTTTTTCCTTCCTCTTCAAGGTATTTTGGCTTGAAGTGTAAATAATTAATTTCCCTATTTAAAGAGCGTCATGTTTGATTTATAACCATAGAGGTGCAGCGAGGTGACTGTGCAGGGGTGGCATTCACTTCTGAATGACAGAAGCTGTGTTCGAAACGGGCTAAACTGCTGTCTCAGAAGGTGTCTAACAGGACAGCGAGGCATCGAGTGCTGTTCGAAACGGCTCGAACGATCTCTTCCTGTCTCCTGAGATGCCTTCAAGCTTCCCCAGTAGCGGTCGGTTTTGAAGGCAGCACCGATGGTGACTTGATGCTGACTATTACCCATAAAGCAGCGCAGCTGCGGCCGCCAGAACTTTCGAAAACTGGTCAAGATAGCGGACAAACAAGCCGAATTTGAACACAAATATATGTTTTTAAAAGTTTTTAGTAGTTTTCTCGCTTTAATTTTTAAAAATCTAGCGAGAACTAAACATTGAACTGTAATATTAGCCCATGACTGTAACCAACCAAGTTTGTTCAGTCTGATTTCTGAGGCGACTGTTTGCCGTTTGGCTTTTCAATAGCTAATTAGCTTATGCTAGGGCCCGTGTCCACCAAAGCGTTTTTTGCCAGCTGAAAACGCCACCTGCTGTTCTGAAAACGCCTAGCTGCCAGCGCTAGGGTGCGTTTTGGAGGCGCAGTGGGTTTTTTTTTGAGAAGCTGTGGTTGCTATGATACATAATTTCCGTGGAGCCGATGTGCTGCAAGTAGAGCAGCCTACTTAATTTACTGAATATAAAAATGTCACCACAATGTACGTAGGCCTGCTTGCTCTGGCCCTTGCTCTGACTTTTCCGTACGTGTGTTCATGAGATTTTGCGGCCGAGGAAACACCTCGGCGAGTAGGCACATCGCTTCATTCAAGATCGGATGTGCTTGGTGCGGTGTTTGTCACTTTGGTGACAGTGACGAGCGCAGTGTTTTCCCCAAAGTTGAAAATTTTTCAACTCTCGGCGACGTGAAAAAACGCTCAGCGCTTGGCGCCCGGCGCGAAAAAGACTCTCAGCGCCTCGTCACGCTCCTGGCGTTTTTAGCAGCTCGGAAATACGCGGCGCTCCCATTGGAATATATTGAAAAAAGACGCTGGCATCAGAAAAAAACGCTTTGGTGGAAGAGAGGCGAGCGTCTCTTCTGACAGTGATGCCTTCACTTGAAAGCGATGCCTTCTGAGGCAGCTGTCTATTACAGTATCGAGGCAGCGAAGCACTGCCTTCCGTTTCGAACACAGCCACTAACACCTTCATTCTGAACTGTTTAAGAATATGGAATAGAACCTGCAGAGAAATGTGGAATAGAGGTTTATATTAGGTTTAGACAGCTCTGTCACTGTAGAAATAAATATGTAAATATAACCTATACAAAGTCTTTCTTTTTTAAGAAACATGGCAGATTTAAGAATCAAAAGAAACAACTGCATCCTGCACGAGTACAATGTGACACCTCTTACAATCATTAAAATGTATATGCATACATATACACACAAACCCTCACCTCTATTTCTATTCAGAGCAGTAATACTTTTTGACAAATTTCGGCTTTAGAAAGCACAGACTTACAGTACGAGGCATCTTAATTCAACAATTACAGTATGATTGTGTCCACCGCTCAGTGTGTCTGGTTAAATTAGTGCATTGATGTTTGGACTTTCATATTGAGTCATATATAAAGACAAAATAGGTACTTTTTGTAGGAAACAAAGGTTATAGGATCTTAGTCTAAACAGCAAAGTTGATCCTAAGTAGAACCCTGGTATTACAGTCTATTTCTTAGAGGCATATTAAGTTTACTGTGGGGTATGCACATGTCAACTAGATGTTTTTGTAAAGTGTCTGTCTTTTTCAATTATCATCAGTTATTATCACCATTATAAAAGCTGTTATTTTAGAGCTAACAGGCTCTTCTTTATGGTACTGTTGACGAAAATCAGCCCAACTTTTCAAAAAAGTATGACACTATATGACACTTTCCACAAACTGACCAATCACAGTAGAGAGTAAAGGGTGTAAGATGGCTAACTTCATAGTGACAACAAAAGTGTAAAGTGATACAAATACATATATAATTTCTTACAACAAACGAAGACAAACTACTTTGAGGGAGCACAGTGGCAAAAAACTGAATATTTCTTCCAAGTTTTCATACTCATTAGGGTTTGTGCCAAGCCGGTGTTGATGCCAATTCTGGGGATGTTCTGGGATAGTTAAGCCCACTACCCACCCCAATCTTATTTGATCTTTACTCTATTTCGACATATAATACATTTCTGTCCTTTTATTTGTATCTTCCTTTAACTTCATCCCTCCTGTTCATTGCTTCTGTTGTAGCAAAGACTCTGTCTCCAGTTCTCTGCCTTTTCCTGCTCTTTTTTTCTGTCTTTTGTCTTTTTTCCTCCGTAAGAACAGTTGCCAAACATGATGCTTCTCTACAAGTCTGTCCAGAGAGGAAAGTGATTCACTGAAGGTCAGCCCTTATCTTTTGCTCTCTCTCTGTGTGCTCTCACATCCTCACATCCAGTGTGACCATACACACACACACACACACACACACACACACACACACACACACACACACATACCCGTTTTTATTACATCGTGGGGACCAATTTCAGGACCAGACTGGCAGCAGCCTGGTGGGATCCACCCTTTCTGAAGGGTCTAGAGAGATAATTTTAACTGCTAAATTCATTATAAATTTTTGTGAACACAAAAATCACTTGAAATATCAATAACTCTTGAAAAGATATAAAACCTGAATTTTGTTCCCCCCTGGGGACCACTGACTGGCAGCAGCCTGATGGGGTCCACCCTTTCTTAAGGGTCTAGAGATATAATCTGAACTTTTAAATACATTATAAATGTATATGAACACAAAAATGACAAAAAAAATGAAAAACTCTTTCAAAAATTGTAAACCTGAATTTTGCTCTCCATGGGGACCAGTCATGTTAGGTCTATTGGCATAAAAAGAACACCATTGTTAGGCACTAAACAATTCAATCAATTCAATCTGAATCTAATAATCCGGGCTGCCAGATGCCAGATTCCTCAAAAGAGATCAGATTATGATTCTAAAATATAATTGTTGGGCAAACATATGATAAAGCAGTTGATAAACATGATGGGTTATTTGTTAAACTTTACTTCATGTGAAATTGCATCATTGAAACATGATCAAGAAAGAACAGCATTATATTTCCCGTTATTGTTGTGCTGCATCTAAGGGTATGTTATGTTTTCTTTATTTAACTGAATGAGTTTTCTTAATATTTCTTAATAGTTCTCTCATTGCACTATTGTAACATTGTCTCACCTTTGACAGTGACAAAAAATAATCAATATGCAGTTGAACCAGACATATCATTTTTTATTCTTCTTTGTCAAAACCAGGCGCCTACATTACCCACAATGCACATCTTACTCTAACCGCTGGGTGGTAAATCGGGGGTGTATTATGCTAGTAGCGGTTAATGTAGCCTGCAGCAGAGATGAACAGCAGTTTAAGAGGTCTGGGGCCTTACTTCTTTCTAACTCCACACCATCAGATATTTTCAAACTTGTAGTTCTCAACCGATTCTGACTCAAGTGAGATCACTTGAGGACATTTATCAGACTTTTAACAGCTCCATTTCAGGCTTCATACTACTTTTAAAACATAATTATGTAGTAGAACGCTACATCTCAGAGAATACCGAGTGCCAACACATATATCATCAAAAATGATCAGTTACAACAAATGCAAAGGGCAACACTTATCAACACATGAAAAAAGGCATTTTCACTTAATTCTTCTTGCACTTTCACGCTGAATAGCAATGATACGATTTTTTACATAGAACTTAACTGCTGTCCAGCTTCTTCTTTTCAGTGCTTCGGTGATGCTTTGATACAGGCAACACACTCTGACTTTCTTGGTACTTTACCAGATTCCATGAAGACCTTTAGTGTCTTTTCCACAGCTTGGACCTCTGCAAACGACCATGTCCTCCTTTTTGAGGTTTCTAAGAAAGACAGACAGAAAGAAAGAAAAAAGTAAAAAGACAATCAGGGTGTAATTTAATTGTTTAAATATGTATTTTCATCAAGCAAAGTCCAGGAAGCTAACATTCTGACACCAAATCAGTGTTTCAAAAACAGCCTGGCAACTTAAGCACAACCACATCACACAGCACTATAGTAACAAGGTTACCTCCTGCTGTGAGAACAGAGGAGTTATCTCTTACTGAGACTAAAAACTTGATGTTACCTGCAGTTGGTCACTAATGTGTTAGCATGCTTATTTTCAGATCTGCACATGTTTTGAAGTGTATTTAACTGAATGCATTTGGCTGTATAGAGCTGCGGTCACTTTAAAAGTAGCTCACTGTCTTGTCAGAGTATATGAAGAGACATCACAGTGCTTGAGATAAAAGAAGACAACTAACAAATAGAAAGGATTGCATTTTGTTTGAAATACCTGGTTTAGGGTCATCACTGTCGGACTGTCGGACAGGTGTTGATGATCCTGTTAAAATAACAAAAAAATCTATTATCTCAGTGTTTATAAAGACATGGATAGAATGGAAAGTAGTGTATGCGAGCCTGTGGGATACCTATGGGTGCAATGTCATCACCAAACTCATCAGTGGTTGGCTGGATCCGACTTTTGCCTGGCTTTGTTGTGCTGCATATTTGTGTAAGCTTGCACTTGGACATGTGCTTACATAATGATTTTCTTTTAAGAAAAGCCTCACAGTTCGTGCAGTGCATGTAGTCACTTGGTTTCACTGGTTTCCTAGCTTGCTGCCTTGGGATCAGTGTTCCCTGACCAGATTGTAGGACCTCATCATTATGAGCACGGTTTCCTTTGTTTCTAATGAGGTCAAAATGCAATTTTCGTTCCTTTGAGTTCAAAGGATAAGTCATCGCTTGTGCTACAGCTGTTTCATTGCTGTGTTTGCGTACTAAGTGCCTCGCCATTTTAAAGCAGTACATAGGACAGTACAGACAATAATGTCTTTTATGGTGAACTCTGTCACCATTTTTCCTTGTTTGATGCTTCATTACTGTAACATTTCCAAGGTTTGTGTCAACAGAGTTTTCACTTTTTGCTTTCTTGGCATCTTTATCTGAAGAAGTACTGGGCACTTTCTTTCTTCTGTTAGTTCCTTGTGACAGCTTGCGTTTCTTCACTTTCACCACTGGAACCTTGCTGGTAAGATCGCAAGATTCCTCTGAACTGCTTCCAAGTCCTAAGTCTTCTGATGGAATATATTCATCTCCACTGCTTTTAATGCAGCTCATAGACTTTTCTGATACATGAGACACCTTAGAGATGGATTGCAGGTATTTGCTGAGCTGGAAATAAAATATACAAGACACTTGTAGCTAAATTATCTCCAGAAAACATTAAACAAGTATGAAAATCATACATTGTCCATGAGACACCATTAAACCCTGAATCGCACTGAACCTAAATGAACCTTTTCTGTGCCATACGGGGTTCAGGTAAGGCTATGGTTAATGGAGGGCTATCAAAGGATTATTTGGACTTAATGTTAATTGATTTGGCTGGACATTTTAGAAATGTTTCTTATTGTCAACAAATTTTAATATGGTTTTAATAGTTTTTTAAAGAGTTTTTATTATGCAAACTTACAAATATGCTGTCAGTTCTTTGCAGGGTGGCACGTCTAGATCAATACCACCACCAGTGTGATAACTTTCAGGGGTGCATATCTCTGTGTTGCTCTCAAGGTCATCTAGGCTTATTTCCTATGGGGGAAAACAATGTAAAGCATTGGCAGAATTATTACCACAATTTGTAACTTCTAGAGCATTTGTTGAAAGGAGACTTATTGCCTACAGTGTTAAAACAGACATTACAAATTGACTTTCAAGTAATTTTTCAAGCACTATTTTTTTACATCTTCAAGGACTTCACTCAAACAAATAATTTATTTGCAAAGTTTTAAACAAAGTATTTTTTGTATAGAATATTCTAAGTACAGTATAAGGAAACAGTAAACAGGACTAGTCCAAACTTATGTATTCCTAAAAAAAAACAAACAGCGGACATGATCCCAATCATACATGGTAAAGTATTAGGTATTAGCTAAATTAACTATTAATAGGCCTGTCATATGACACTTACCAAAATCTTTGAAGCTGAAAGCAAGCTGAAATCTTCAAAGCTGAAAGCAATTTCTGACGAGGTTTCCCCATCTTGGTTTGGACTTTCTGAGTTCTAAACAATAGACCCATGTATTGCAATTTCTCCATAACATGTGGTATAGCAAACTTGTCACCTTCAAAGCCAAGCAGCCCAATTCTAAATCTTGCATTTTGAATGCATTGGATATAGGTGATTGAGGAAAAAAGACAAATATATTTTGCCACACATAAAAGCACTGATTGTTTTACTTTAGTTATACCTATTTTAACATTGGATATAATGTTACACAGTGTCTGTGTAGGTGTGAAAAAAGGTAATGGACAAAAGGGCATGTGATATTAAGTGTAATGGCCTCAGTTAGTGGGATACCTGTGGAAGCAGGTTCAACACTGCCAGGCTCGTGAAAGGTCCGCTGTCCTCTGTTGGATGTTGGGGTTCCTATCAGAAGAATAAATAGTTTATAAAATGAAAAGGCTGTAGGTTGTCATCGTGGAATACCAGAAATAAAATGCGAAATATGGTGATTGTGATGCAGCGCATGCTAAATGTATTATAACCAATGTGCTGCAAATACTCCAACCACTGTATGTCACCCATCTACAATAAATCATCAACCACAGTTCTATAATTTATCAAAAAATAATGACTTAGTGGTCAAATTAGGCTGTCAATCAGTGTGGATGGAGCCAGTCAACTGGGCCTAACTTCAGTTTGATGTCTCTAGACTGCTTGGCAAAGCTGCTGCATGAAGCAGTAAATCCTCGTGATTTAAACGGTTTCTGGTTTGTTGATCAAGTTTAGAATTGTGGTCAGTTGCTGTGTGTGGTCAATGTTACAAGTGTCTGCAAGTAGTAGACTGGACTCCATACTTTCTAAGTACTTAGTGCAGTTCTGACCTACAGTGCAGAACACTGTGGGATCTTAATTATTACTTTTTTTGTCATTTCTACAAACTGAATAACCTCCCATTATAAATTAGCTTAGTTCACAGTTGAGTCATTATATTATATTAATATTTTCTATTATTTATATTTTCTATTATGATATTAATAGTTGTATAGTTTAGAATTGAATTTTGCTATCTTAATTTACAATACTAAGAAAATAAACTACATATATATTTTTTAAATTATTGTTAAAAAAGAAAGATGTGATTCCACAACCTTTAGCACATGAGACCAGAATTAACTGCTGCACCACACATTTTATAGTTGGTAAGTACAGTGGAGTCCAGTCCACTACAAACATGTCTAACAGTGAACAAACGTAACTAAAACCCTATCAAAAAACAGACTGGCAAAACCAGTAAGAATCAGTAATATAATAATTTATGCTATGAGATGTGAGATTAGCCTAAAGTTGATTTGCTACCTCATGCAGCAGCCCCATCATTTAGTTGAGAGACTGCAGCCAGCTGAGTTAGAGCCCACCCACACATTTCAGCAGTTGGTGTACAATTGTCGAAAGGGGATATGTTTCCTACATTGTTCATACGGACATTACAAAATGACTTTCAAGTAATTTTTCTGGCACTTTTTTCCATTTTCAAGGACTTCACTCGAAGCAAATAATTTATTTGCAAATTTGTAGGTAAAGTATCTTGTATCGTATATTTGTTGTATCAGGGAACAATAAACAGCACCAAGTCCAAAATTATGTGTTCCAAAACACAGAAAAACAAGCAGACATCATCCCCATCATATGTTCACCGCATATACCTTTACTCCACACCACAAGGGTTTATAAGCACAGGCTGTTCTTTAAACATAAGCAAGGAAGAAATTATTTGCCATTGTACAGGGTTCACTTAAAGTGCTTAAATGTCTACATCTATGCAAATAGATATATAGACTTAAGGTGCATGCTAACTACACCACGTTGAATGTATGATTGGGATCATGTCTGTTGGTTTCCCTGCATGTTGGATCCATGAATGCTTATCTCACTCTGACACTAACATGCAGATTATGAAAAAACTATGGAGCAGCAGAAATCAAGGGTAGATCTATGCTTGTAGTTCCAACTGCACAAACAACCACATACAATTCTAATTATCTGGAAAGATAATAATAACAGGGTGAACCATTAGCTATTAGCTAAAAAAATGTATAATCAGGCCTATCATTTGGAACAAGCTTATGCTTGTTCGACACTTACCAAAATCTTGGAAGCTGAAAGCAACCCAGACAGAAGTCTGGTTTCCCCCTCTTGGTTTGGACATTCTGAGTTCTAAAAAACAGAGGAGGATGTATTACAATTTCTCCAGAACATGAGCTTCATGAAAACATATGATGTTGTCACATATAATGACACAGCACTAGTCACCTTGAAAGCTATGTAACTCAATTTAAAATCTTGCATCTTGAAACCATTGCATAAATGGCATTTAGAAAGACAAATATATTGTGCCACATGACAAAAGCACAGATTGTTTTACTTTGTAACTACCTATTTTCTAATCTGTCAACATAAGGAAGGCCCGCAAACCTGGCCCCTAATTAATTTATAGTTTAAAAAGTTTTGGTGTAATGATTTTGTCGCACTGTAGCTTCTTCTCTTTGTCCTCTCTAAGTTTGACAGAGGATGCAATTGAGATCTTCCACAAACAGAACATGCAGAGAGCAGAGACAGTGCACCAGGTGAAGTGAAAGATTATGTTTTACTCAAGTTAACGACAACTACACTTGTGAAAGTGCAATAAAAGCTTCACATGTAAAAAGCTAATTATAGTATAGTAGATTTGTATCCAATGAGATACTTTTGAGTTTAAAGAGACTTCACTGTTGCTCTAGAATCCTTTACTAAATAGTGCATTTTTAAATAGTATCTTTTAAATACAAATCTTTAGTAGCAAAAAAGAACCAATAAGATTACTAGTATCGATACTATCAACAGTAATTAATTATTTTCTTTACTAAGATAAAAATGTTTTAACCACAGTATGTTCTAACTACAACTTAGCTTCTGCTTGTTTAGGTTTGTAAAGCTTTGGGCCTGTAGTTAATTTAAGAACTCATTCTATTAAAATACAGAACACTGGAAGCTAACACTAGTTACTGATATCTGCTGCAGGATACAAAAGCTCATTAAACATTCCTCATGCTGAAGCTCCAGTTCAAAATTGTACAATTTGCTAACAATTTTGTAGCTAGGTCATGTTAGCATTAGCAACCCATATTAATATAAAAATGAGCGTGATTTTGCCTGGAAACATATTAGCAACAGTGCTTATCTAATTTATAATTACTAAAACAGTTTCATGTACTTACTTGGCTTTTCATTTGTTCTCCTTTCGGCCATCAGTTGTCTGTCACCTCCTTCTGTCTGTGCTGAGCTCTTACTGTTTGTGCTGCCGCATGCTGCTACTGACTGCCAGCAGCTGAAACTCCGTGACCATGAGGCAGGTGGGGGATGGGCATAGGTAAACTGGGGACCGTAAATGTCAGGAAATGTGTGTTCATAGGTAAAGTGGGGACCACAAATGTCAGGAAAAGTGTGTTCCTCCCAAAGGTTCCTCCTTTGCCATTTAGTGAAAATTTTATTATTGCATTGCTAAAATAGTGTTTCACCAAAAATATTAGTGCATCCAAGAGAAGAATATTTAGGTTTTTAATATCCTAAATTAAAGTGGTGCTGATCTTATCATCTGTAAAAACAAATGTAAGTTGAATGCCATGATATGCATATGTTAATTGATTTACATTTATTCATTTAGCTCACGCTTTTATACAAAACAACTTACAATTTCTATACATGTCAGAGGTCGCATGCTTCTGGAGCAAAGAAGGGTTAAGTGTCTTGCTCAGGACACAATGGTGCATAGGTCACAGTGGGGGAATGAACCTGGGTCTCTTACACAAAAGGCATAGTCTTATCCATTGCGCCATCACCACTGCCAATTGATATTTTACACACAGACTAACTGTAGATTCATGTATTAGAACACTGGCTAACTTGAGCCTTGTGTATCAGAACACTGACTAACTACCTCTGTCTATGCTGCTCCTTGTTGCTACTGACTGCCAGCAGCTAAAACTCTGTAACCATGAAGCCGGTGGGGGATGGGCATAGGTAGAGTGGGGACCACAAATGTCAGGAAATGTGTGTTCATAGATAAAGTGGAGACCGCAAATATTAAGAAAGGTGTTTTCATAGGTAAAGTGGGGACCACATATGTCAGGAAAGGTGTGTTCCTCCCACTAATACCTCCCTCACCATTTGGTGGAAATTTTATCATTGCATTACTGAAATAGTGTTTCACCAAAAATATTAGTGCATTCAAGAGAAAAATATTTAGGTTTTCATGATCCTAAATTCTAAATTATTATAAAATGGTGCTGTTATCATCTGTAAAAAAATTAGTTAGTTGAATACCACGTTGTGCATTTGTTAATTTAGCATTTTATACACTGGCTTACTGCATGCTCATGTAATCAAACACTGAAACCTATAGACTCAGATTGTATTTGCTCAGAACAATGTCTGACTGTAGCCTTTTGTATCAGAACACTGAATAACTAAGTCTGTCTGTGCTGCTGCTTGTTGCTACTAACTGCCAGCAGCTGAAACTCTGTAACCATGAAGCGGGCGGGGGATGGGCATAGGTAAAGTGGGGACCGCAAATGTCAGGAAATGTGTGTTTATAGGTAAAGTGGAGACCAAAAATGTAATGAAAGGAGTTTTCATAGGTAAAGTGGGGACCGCGAATGTCATGAAAAGTGTGTTACTCCCAATGGTACCTCCATTGCCATTTAGTAGAAATTTTAACATTGCATTGCTAAAATAGTGTTTCACCAAAACTATTAGTGCATCCAAGAGAAAAAATATTTAGGTTTTAATATCCTAAATTCTATAAAAGGGTGCTGATGTTATTGCTGTAAAAACAAATGTAGTAAGTCGAATGCCACGCTATGCATGTGTTAATTTACATTTTATACACAGACTAACTGTAGATTCATGTATCAGAACACTGGCTAACTTCAGCCTTGTATATCAGAACAATAACTAACTAACTCTGTCTGTGCTGCTGCTTGTTGCTACTAACTGCCAGCAGCTGAAACTCTGTCACCATGAATTGGGTGGGGGATGGGCATAGGTAAAGTGGGGACCGCAAACGTCAGGAAATGTGTGTTTATAGGTAAAGTGGAGACCGCAAATGTTAAGAAAGGAGTTTTCATAGGTAAAGTGGGGACCGCAAATGTCAGGAAAGGTGTGTTTCTCCCAATGATATCTCCTTCACCATTCAGTGGAAATTTTATCATTGCTTGTTTAAATAGTGTTTCATCAAAAATACTAGTGCATCCAAGACAAAAATATTTAGGTTTTTAATATACCAAATTCTAAATTATTATAAAGTGGTGCTAACATTATCTGTAAAACATGTAGTAAGTTGAATGCCATGTTATGCATGTGGTATGTTACATTTTATACACTGGCTAACTGCAGTCGCATCAGTATCAGAACACAGGCTAACTGTAGCTCCAGTTTGTGTAAATATCAGAACGCTGGCTAACTGTAGCCTCATGCATCAGAACACTGGCTAACTGTAGTCCCAATTTGTATAAATATTAGAACACTGCTGACTGTAGCTCCAATTTGTAAAAATATTAGCTTACTGGCAACTGTAGTCTCATGTTTCAGAACACTGGCCAGCTGTGGCTCCAAGTCAAGTCAAGTCAATTTATTTATAAAGCCCAGTTATACAATTATAACAACAAGAAGAAAAAAGAAAACAATAAAAAAAAGAGATAAAAAAGAGAGCATATAATGATAGTAAGTTTGTTTACATATCCGAACACTGGCTAAATGTCAGAACACATAGCCTTGTGTATCACAACACTGGCTTAGTGCAGCCCCACTTCTCAAAACACTGCTAACTGTAGCTCCAGTTCGTATGCTGACTGTAGTCTCATGTATCAGAACACTGGCACTGTACACTGAACACTGTAGCTTCAGCTTGTTGAACACTGGCTAACTGTAGCCTTAGTTTGTTTAAATATTAGGTCACTGGCTTACTGCAGCCTCATGTATCAGAATACTGTCTAACTGTAGTCTCATGTATCAAAACACTGACTAACTGTAGCTCCAGTTTGAATAAATATTAGCACACTGGCTAACTGTAGTATCTTGTATCAAAACACTGACTAAATGTAGCTCCAGTTTGTTTACATATCAGAACACTGGCTAACTGCAGCCTCATGTATCAGGACACTGGATAACTGTAGATCCAATTTGTATAAATATTAGAACACTGGCTAACTGTGGTATCATGTTTTAGAACACTGAGTAACTGCAGCTCCAGTTTGTTTACATATCAGACCACTGACTTAATGTAACCTTGTGTATCAGAACACTGGATAACTGTAGCCTCATGTATCAGAACACTGTTAACTGTAGCTCCAGTTTGTATACATATTAGAACAATGGCTATGTTTAGTATCAGTTTGTATATATATATAAGCACTGGCTATCTATAGTCTCATGTTTCAGAAAACTGGCTAACTGTAGCTCCAGTTTGTTTACATATCACAACACTGGCTAACTGTATTCTCATGTACCATAAAACTGGCACTGTACACTGAACACTGTAGCTTCAGTTTGTTGAACACCGGCTAACTGTAGCCTCAGTTTTGTTTACATATCAGAACATTGACTTAATTTCATATCAGAACATTGGATAACTGTAGCCTTATGTATCAGAACACTGGCTAACTGTAGCCTCTGTTTGTATAAATGCCAGAACACTGACTAAATGTAGTCTTGTGTATCAGAACACTGACTAACTGTAGGTCCAGTTTGTTTATATCAGAACACTGGGTAACTGTAGCTCCAGTTTGTTTATATATTAGACCAATGGCTAACTGTAGCCTCATATTGTTTAAATATTAGAACACTGGCTAACTGCAGCTCCAGTTTGTTTATTAGAACACTGGCTAACTGTAGCCTCAGTTTAAATAAATATTAGAATACTGCTATTAGAATACTGCTATCGCCTAAGTTTGTATAAGTATGTGAACACTGGCTAATCTCATCTCATCTATCAAAACATGGCTAACAGTAACTCCAGTTTTTTATGAATATAACAAAGTGTAGTCTAAGTCTAACTTCTTCATTACTGTATCATAGGCAAACGACCATGTGGTTGGTGTAAGATCTGGCAGTACATCATGGGATAGCACGATGATGTCAGATCATCAGATCTGCATGATGGAATCAGAGGGTTTTTGATGTTTGTCTGCCAGTCCTAACTGTATGCTGACTCTGGGTAAGGTAGTCATGGACCCAGTTGCAGGTGCCACTGGTCCACATTCAGCAACCTCAGCTTCTCCACCAGCTGTTGTGGTATGATGGTAAAATGCTGAGCTAATGTCGATGACAAGGATCCTGGTGTAGGTGTCCTTTCCCAGAAATGTGACAGTGAGGGTGGCTCAGGTAGATATTGTATATTTGGATCAATTGGCTCTGAATGCAAACTGTAGGGAATTTAGATTTGCATTGAGCCTTGATCTGCTACCTGACAAACTGTTCAAAGCACTTCATGGTAGTCAGGAGCACAGGCCATTAAACCCAGTTTTGACAAAGGAATGTTAAGTCACTATTGGTGACTTAACATTCCTTTAGTCGTGACATAATTCCTTTAGTCGTGACATAATTAAAATTCAAGTTTATGATAGTTAAAACTGGTGTTATACTGATGGGTTTCTCACATTTCTTCTTTCTTCCTTAATATTTTGACTTTTGTTACTTGAGGTCATTTTACCATCACATAAATAGTTGTTTTATTTATTTACAAATAATTGTTTATACTCATATTTATCAATTTATACTGATATCTGCTTTTTTAGGCCAAAAAACATTGTTATCTGTTTCATCCAAAGAAAAAAGCACTTTGAAAGGAAGTTTAATGATGAAAAGCATTCCTTCATTGCATTTAGGGAAACTAATTTGATAACATAAAAGTCTGATCTCAATTAAGTGCACAGAATGTAATACTATTCATAAAATATGAAGTTTATATGGTACACACACTTACACACTTTTACACACTTTTCAGGAAAAAGGTCCCCACCAGTGCAAATTCACACACTGTAATACC